>OW203765.1:37160892-37267392 GCA_934045905.1 Leuctra nigra
GGTGAGGATGGGCAGTGGAAAGGAGGCGGTCGCGGCCTATTGTAGGAACCTTCCCAGCATTTGCCTCTCGACTGAGAGAAAGAAACCACGAACAAACTATAGTCATGAAAGACGTCCACTTAATAGTTATTAGCTTTTGGGAACTGGTCTTATGAACTTGTCTTTTTGAAAATCAAGAAAAATCAACAATTTACACACACAAAATAAAAAATAAATCATTTAAAAATAAAAAATAACGTATTGATTTTTAATGAGAATAACAGGCGCCCTTCCATAACCAAACAGTTTCTTCTGGAATCCGATTCCATTGGCAGTGAATCGGATTCCATCAGAATCAGGAAATTTAATTTGATAGAAATGGGCTTCCGGTGTTTCTGGCCACCTACCTAGTAGAAATATCATATTCCTTATGTATGTCTCTTAATAAATTATCCCGATATGTTGACATTATGTCGAGCTTGATTACTCATATGTTTCAAGATAAAGCATCCATCAGAACACCTCGGAAAACACGATCTGATCGACAAAACATTGATAGCTATGATGACGCAAACGTTGAAATTATATTGTGCTATCTTCAATAATAATTAGGCGGCTATCAGTGTTGGGTAGGAACGGAACGAAATAGTTCCGTTTCTAGGAACTAGTTCCTTTTCTTAGGAACTATGGAACGTCTTAGTTCCTTTTTACTAGGGAGGAACTATGGAACGGTTTAGTTCCTTTTTTTGAGGAACTGTAACGATTTTTGCTAAGTTCCTTTTTTTTAAACTTGACTGTACTTTTACTCCGAAAAACTGCACTCGTCTAGAAGCCACATATTATTTGGTTAATTCTGTCAGAAATCAGATGTCCCTCTAGCTATTTGGCATCTAAAAATAATCTGCTCGTGATACAGTGATTCAATTTTTAATTTACAGATTGCATGTTTTAATGTTCCAATTAAAATTACAAATGTCTTTAAAAAGGAACTAAAAGGAACTAAGTTCCATTTATAAAGGAACTAGGAACGGAGTAGTTCCTTTCATTATTGAAGGAACTGGAACTGGAACTAGTTCCTTTTCAAAAGGAACTTACCCAACACTGGCGGCTATCTACATAGGCCAGTAAGTATGCAAATTAGTTGGCCACAAGGATAAAGTTACAATTAAAAAAGTAGCTATACCAAGAGTCCAATTCCTGTGATAAGTGAAGAAAAATAGTGAGAAATCGTTATTAGCCAATTGAATCTAAGCCCGTTGGATTCGAATTGGCTGATAATTATTTATCATCGTTTCTTTTCACAATTTATTCTCAATTTTTTCAGGAATGGCTCCAAATGTGTATTTTCTCACCATAAAATTCTGAGTTTTATTATTGTATTATTTAATGTATTATTGTATTATTTATTATTGTTCTAAGTATTATTGTTGCTTATTTCATTTATTTCATGATTGTTTGATTTACCTATTCTTAATTATTCTTTGTTTATTGTTTATTATTTTACATAGCTGGTAGTGGGGCACTTGTGTTACGGGGCATGCCCTAATCCCACTACCAGCAAAACACTATGTAATAAGAGTAGTTGTTTTGCAAATAAATAATAATAAAGTATAGAACATCAATTGGTAACAGCTACAAACTTTTGCTCCCGCGATTTCCCTATTTCGAGCAAATGCTGGGAAGGTGTCCAACTTAATCAGCCACGACCGCCTCCCACCCACCGTCATCCTAACCTGTTCTTCATCATCATCATCATCATCATCATCATCATGCATCCTGTGTTAATAAGCCGAGTTGCAGAGCAGTGCGACGTTAAAACATCTCTAAAAATAGAATAATCTGTGTTTTGATTTTCCCGCGTCGCCGCATCTGAATTGAATGAACATGCGCGCGCAACTGACGCTTTGGGCAGCCTCAAAATCATTCTAAAATATCAGACTTTTAGTTTTTAGAGCATCAAACCATAATATGATAAAACTATTTTAAGTACTGCGTCGTCTCTATTTATTTTTTCATGATTTTATTTCTCTTTGTCGATTAAAATTTTGATTCAAAATGTGACAGATTTAATTTGTCTACAAAACTGTATGACTAATATTTGCCAAAATGGTATAACTAAACAATTAGTGTAGGTATATTTTATAACCAAGAAAAGTACTTAATTAGATTAACGTTTTGATACATAATTCGTAAAAAGTTTTGAAAACGTAAATTTAAAAACCAACATTAAGATGTAGGTAGGTACCTAAATTTTAACAGCCCTAAAAATTGAATATAAAACAAATTAAGTCATTTATTTCCTCAAATGTGATATAAGAAACAATTAAAACGCCCTGCGGGGCAGACTGGAGGTACCAAAACAATGTTTCAGTAGTTGACATGATCAGCTTCCACTGAACAAAATAGCCCTAGGTACTGCTAGCCATTTCTAAACCGGTAGAGAATACCCGTAGGACCAGTGGGGTGGGGGATTGCTGCCCCAACATTATTAATCAAATTCCTCATCATTGCAAAGAAATATTTTAGGTGAAAACTTCGAATCGCCGAAATTATCCCAAAGTAATGGTCCAAACTTACTTTGAATTTCAATTTATTCCTATAGTCCCAATGTTTCGTACGAAAACGTGATTCCCAAATAACGTACCGTATATAAAATAGAAACACACAGTACAGAAAAAAAAAAACATGTTGTTTGATTGTCAATATTATGCATTTTTTTAGGAGTGCTCATTTTGTGGCAGTATCTTGGGAAAGTAGGAATTATATTCTGACTAGGGGCCCTATTCAATAACGTAAACGAAATCAATTCTGTCTGAAAACATTTCCGTATGAAATCCTTTCATATCAGTGTTATCCTTATTCCGTATTTATTCTTATTTTTATCCTTGATCGAAATGATTTCGTATTCGTTATAGAATAGAGGGTGAAACGGGGAAATGGTGCACAAAGGTTGAGATATACCTTGCCTTGGCTTCTATCTGAACTATGTCTGCTATAGCAACACATCTCGTCTGTACCACAGCATCTCGCGTCCCACGTGATCGGCGGCATGCAGTGGCTGCATTTACTTATCACATCGTACTTGATCCGCTTCCAAGAACTCAAGGAGTTCCGAAATATCTTGCACAACGCTCACAATGTCAATGTCATTTTCATCACAGCATAACAATGGAATTTTATATCCATTTTATCATCATTTCTATTTCCACATAAATTATCATAATCATGCATTATTATGCCTGATTAATTTTGTTGTTCACTGTTCTGCACTGCAACTGCTAATGAAAGGGGGCCCTTGCCCCCCCCCCCCCCCCCCCCCCCCCCCTATGGATGTCAGGAAAATATTAATTTTTGTGGTGTTTTACGTAGGTAGTTTCATTTTGTAAGCAAAAAAAAGTGTCAAAAACAAAAAAATATTGAATATTTCAACAAAATACACCTCATATAACGTCTCAAAATTGATTTCAAAGTGTCTATAAACCAAAAAAAAAGCCCTCCCCCCACACCCCCCTTGCCCCAGGAAATATTGCTTTCCTTGTCTTGCCCCCCCCCTTGGCAGAAATCCTGCAAACGCCCATGTCTATTATAGTAGGAGAAAACCTTCCCAACATGTAGACTAGAAGAAAACCAAAGCTTGAATGAGGAAATCCACGAACAAATCGTCAGGAAGCACCTTGGAAGGACGACCGCTGGATATGGAATCCCTGCCTGAACCAACTTGCAACCAAATGCGATGTGAGCGAGCATTATGAATGTAAGCAGAAGATAAACCTGTCACTACGGACTCGGGCAAGGCACGGACCAACCATCTTGTTCGTGATTTCGCGTCTGAACTTTCAGCAGACTCTGTGGCATGAACTGCACTTGTGGGTTTCTTCGGCGAACGCAAACACGACAGTTTATAATCACGGCCACTTTGATAGCGCTTGTAATGTAGCAATGCGGTTCATGTTTACTTCAAGACCTACTGCGTAGATTCCATAGCATAACTCCGTACATACTTTGAATCACTTATTGACAGTGACTTTTGCACCCATAGACAAGCGAGCATGCAATGGAGTGAAGAGAGTATACAGTGGGAACTGTCTTATTCTTAAACCAATCACGAGGAAATGAATGATCTCATACCTTGACAATTCATAAAACGGTACCTATTTGAAAGAAATGGATTGTCTGAAAAAATGTGACGGCATCATCCGATGAAGTCTATGCTAACTCGTCATCTACCTACCTCTAGTAGGTGAGCTCTGATTTCATTGATAATAACAAGGATTGATTGTCAATGAACCTGACCAGTAGCCAATCTGTTTCGTTCAAATACCGTTTTAAGATTTTGTTGGGCTACTACCAACAAAGTTTCAACTTACTAACATTTTCTTTTCTACCTATAGGTAATTTCATTCGGTTCTCACGTATTCTCAGATATTCCGGGGTGACTCAGCAAAAATATTTGTGTCGGTATTTTCTAAACGAAAACTAGTTCACAAAACAATATCAAGTGTAAACGTCATAAACATGATTGTAAATTATTCTGTATGAATAATTTTAAGAAATTGTTTTCCATTTTAGGTACACTCCCCCAAATAATAAACGGTACTTGGTACAAAACGTATTGGCTGCTGGGCCGGTTCCTTGACAATCAATCCTTGTTATTATCAATGAAATCAGAGCTCACCTAAAAGAGTTAGATAATGCGTTAGCACCGACTTCATGGGATGATGCCATCAAACCTTAATCAGTCAATTCATTTTCTTTGAGTACCTACCGTTTATTATTTGGGGGAGTGTACATATTTTTAAAAATTTCAATGTCCGCTTTTTGGGAAAATTTTACGCAGCCGCTAGTTTCTAAAGCGGTCACAAGTAACCTAAACATAATTTCTTTTGTAAGGTACTAAAATCCGTCCTAGGAAACAATGGTTTATAACTTTTAGAGTAGTTCTCCGTTCTGTATTTTAATGTAACATAACAATCGAATAGTTAGTTGTGAAAACAAGCAGATGAACTGTATCTGGTTGGGCTGTAATCGCAAGGACGCTGTAATAATGTAACAGCGAGTGGGTGGCATTCTGTTGTCCAATCATTGACAGAGAGGGAAGTGTAAATCAATAGAGAATGAGCGAGACAGAAACTACGCAACCAAGTCTATAGAATTCGATCCTAGAGAAGAGAAATAAAAACAATTTCGAGGATGATTTTTCACGGTTTTTTCACCCTTCTTTTTCAACAGTCTTTTACTTTCCCCCTAACCTGCTGGCAAGATATAACGTATAATAGGTTCTCCATATATAGGTATAGCAACATCGGGCTATACCCTTTATTCTGCTAGAGAACCATTTCTGTTCATATATTACATAATGATAATATTGTCGACGGATGAATGTAGGTTCTGATGATAGGGAAGTGGTCGTGGGTTACAAGTATGGAACCTTCCCAACATTTTCCTCCAAGTCTGACTGAGGGACAAAACCTTAGCCAGCGGGCATGATTCTATAACTTCCCGATTCTGTTGGAAACCGATTCACATATATATGGATTAACATTGCATGGAATCGGATCGGATTCCAGCATAATCGGGAATTTGGAAGTTATAGAATAGCTGGAGACGGCCACGGGAATCGAACCTGCGAACCTATAATCGTTATGTTATCCATTACCTAGTGCTTTCAATGATAGAATACCTTCCTTTCACACACCTTTTCAGTAAGTTTCAATCAATCACTTTCAGCAACACAAAAGTACTTTAACTTTATCATTAGACGATTAATTTAAAACGATGGCTTTTATTAAAGTCTAACGATTAGGTTTTTATTACGCAAATTTGTATTTTAGTTCGATCGATAATAATAATTACGTAATTGCTTAGAGCAACAAACAAACGTCAAAGACGAACAAAATGTGGAACACAACATTTCCTATCGTTCGCCAAAATCCACTCAAAATTAAATTGACTCGAATTTGCTTGGCGAAATCATATATACCTACTTTATAGAAAAATCCTACAGTTCAGCACAATTGTAGATAACAATTTTAATGCACATTTAATACTCTTTTCATAGTTCTGTTCAGTTTTAGGGGGTTAATAAAGCTTTGGCACAACTGTGTCAGTTGTTGAATTGTCGCTTTTTCATAGATAGGTAGTACTAACGACATTTCAATGATAATAGTTAATTGATATTGTCAACTCTAACCAGTACATATTGCAACGATGTGGGTTGAACAAGATCTGTGTCTGGATTCACTGAAGCTGTAGAGAGGTGTCATGGAGAGCTTCAACTTCGGAATCAGGTCAATGCACCCCAATAACCTCTACCACACAACCACGAAACCTACCCTTGACGAACAGCTGGGCTCGCCGGCTCATTCCATACTCACTCGCTTCATTTGGAACATTTTAATTGGGGCTCGTTGAGAATATTATTAAAAACTACCCCTATGACTAAATCCACAATCACGTCAATGCTTTGAATCAAATACTAAGATCAAGACGTACCTAATTTAGGAAGTAAACAGTTGAATCACATAAATTGAAGAAGGGAGTGAAAATAACAATCTCGATGAATTTTGGTTAAAAAACGCAGATATTTTTATGATACTCAATACTTGATTTGAATATAAAATGTGGACACGAAGATATTTGAGAAAATGGTGGCTAAAGTGGTTATTCTTGACATGTTTCGGCTTTAGATTCAGGTATATTTAGATTGTTTTTGTGCCTGAAAAAATGTTTGATCAAACTCGTCGACATTCGCGAAGTATTTCCAAAAAAAACACGATACATTCGATCGTCGATTTTAAAAATAGTGTGTTCGAAGTGAAGTCGAACACAAAAATGCATTCTGTCTGAACAAGTGCAATATTTTGTTGAACATCAACTTCTAATTATTCCCCAAACACTCTATGCAGATTGCAGTTTGATGCACGAATGACGATAGGTAGGTACCAAATAATTACTGAACTGTACGATCAATAACGGGATTTCTTGCAAGGATATAAAAACAATCGAGAAACCGCATCTAGATTAGCGTATTGAATACACAGTTTGCATACCGTTGTTCAAATCAGTTCTCATCAGCAGGCATTATGCATCACAACACAACAATTAGGCAGAATGTTGATACACATACCAATTAATAAATTGACGGAAAATGAGCCGGTAACAATGAGGTAGGTAATTAAACCAACGGTAAGGTGGTGTTTTAATATACCTAGAACTAGCATCGTAAAACATAAGGAAATAATAGTCAAATTAGGAACGATTGGTAAATAAAAATATGACTTCCATGAATTTTAAACTATAGTTGTTCTAAATGAGAAAACGCTTGAAAAACGCGTTGATAAGAGCCAGTTTCACGCATGCAAATTTCCCCAGCGTTTTTCTTTTATAAATCTGTTGAAGGGCAAAGTTATCTTGTCGAATTTCAGTAAGAAGGCAGAAGTTCAGTTGTAATGTAGTTTTTGAAATTAGTTCTATAGATTCAAAAATACTCTGTTTTCAATTCGAAGGGATGATACAGTTTTTGATCGATAACTGATGATTCTGAATAAGTTTGGTTGACGAATTAAATCTTATGCTATTAATTAGGCTATTATGCTATTAATTTTATGTCGAATTCGTTTTTTTTTATCTGAGAAACATCTAAATAGCTCAAGCAATGGAGCAAAACATTAGCAGAGTCAAGTCGAAAGGTGTAACTATAACTACATTGGCACCCACTATTTGATAAGGAAAAAGTTATGTATTGAAAATCATATAGAAAAGTTTTTCAAACTACCGGGACCGGGTAAAATAAAGCCACAAGCAGTAGGTAGTAGTAGTAGTAGTATTTTTATTTTAGCTATCTAGCTATTGTTTGTTCAAGAGAATTACAGTATATAGGTACTACAACCAAAGTGCTACAACCATTAGGCACTGAACATTTTAAATATGCAATGCAATCAAAATTACTCACATCGGGAAGAAATGTTTGTAAAATAACAATTAGATAATAATAGTGTCTTCAAATAAACATTACATTTTCAAAAGTAATAAATTAAATAGAATTGAAACTGTACCTACCTACGCTATTCTTATCGTTGTAAGCAAATAAAAATATCATGAAGTAATTAAAATTATTATGCCAAATTAAAATGCACTTTTATGTAAAAAGAGAAACAAATTGAAAGTAATTTCAGAAAAAATTAATGTTGTAGTATAAAAACTGAATTACTACAAAAACGTAAAATGGCTAAAGAAGCAATTTGGTAGTAAGTTACCTAATTAAATCTTATTACGTGTTACGCAACTGTAAAACAAACTGTATCAGAATATTCATCAGTAATCAAACAGAAGTTTGATAAAATTGGACTTGTGACTTCTACGAAGTAGATACAACAGATTTGAACATTGGTTTCGTGAAGTTTGACCGACCGAACGGCCGCTAGCGGTTGGCGGGCGATGCGGGTCGATTCGCCGCGAACATTTTCAGCCAAACCCCGGCATATTAGGCCTACGCGCGATTCCGACCCAAAACAAAGGCGTTTCCCGAGCCGAAAAACAATATTAGATCAAAAATAAACGTAACTGTCCGTAAAACAGCTGTCCTGTATTGCTCTGGTAGATTTTAAGGAATAATATCGCTGGAGAATTGTAATTATGTTCTTTTTAGCGCGAATTCTAGATATCTACTAAGCGAAAAATTTAGAGTAACAACAAAATGAAAGTAAATACTTGTACATATGAAAGTTTGCATTGTTTAATTACTACACCTGATAATTAATAACCGCATTATGAGTTGTTTTAGGTTTTAGACATTTTTCAAACGAATTTGCCGTTTTCACCTAGCATAGATATTTTTGCGATGGGAGTAAAAATTCACTTATCACTTTCCACAAATAGAAATTATTCTTATTTATCAACAAAATGTCATTGTTGTAGTTATTAATACATTAATTTCATTTAAAAAAAACAATTACCTACTTAATGGAATGGTTGGCTGACGGAAACCTATTGGGCCCCATTTCAAATGCCGTCATTTCTGTTATTTCCTGATATTAATTTTTGCCTAGCCGGAAATCAATTAAGAGACATCAATGTAAATATTCATATTCCATTTTTGGAAAATTACCCAGCTGTGATCAAAATACGTATTCAATGACGTCTTTACACCATCTTCTCTCCCTGTCCAGGAAGGAAAAGATTTTCCGACCGCAAAACCCGTTTGATAATAAAGCAATGGCAATAATTATAATTTCTATGTAAATGAAATATGAAAATGTGTCTGTACCTGATGAAATAAAGCATAACTGCAGGGTCGTATTGTCACATGGGTTGTTGTATGACTCCAGGATTACGCCGTGTCAAAAACTCACACGACCGACGTCGGTATACGACGCCTAAACTTCACACATCGCACGGGGAAAAGTATAGGAAAAGTCGCCGAAAACACACTCCAATCCAGGACAGCTCTTATGAGCCGGAATTCACTGAAAAACAGGCCAATAACGGGTTGTTACATTATCCAAAATCACCGAATCTCCCAAAACACTGTGACACTCGAAAATAAACACGGGTAAATTATTTCGATTCTTGTGAAAATGTGCACAGGGTCAAAATTTTAGTCACACGGCCTAAGCACGAATATCAGCACTGAGAATGATTTTTCGGCACCGATTGTTGCTGAGAGTTTGTTGAACTTTTGGTTACAGAACCCAGAACCGATCCACGAAGTTCCAGAAGCAAATATCAGTCTTGAAATCTTGACAACCGGCGAAAATTCAAGTCCACACACTACTATACAATCACAATCGGTAGGTTTGACAGTTTTGTATTACGATATTAATTCACAGAAATGTGTCGTTTGTAGTGAAAATGACAATATTCCACTGTAGTAGACCAGTCAGTAGACGGTATATAGACGCATTGCATGGTAAAGAAGGCACTTCGACTGCACGGACCGGTTCGGGGGAATTCGGCGCGAGTTCGGGCGTGTTCGGGAGTGCCGAGGGGGTGGGTGGGAGGCGGCGGGGGCGCCACCTGACATGATGGGGGCGGGAGGAGCCAAATCTCGTCTAGAATAGCGGGCAAGTCACACAAAAATATTTCTGCCCGACAGGGGAAATAAATACGAAAATCGGATTTTATTTTTGTAGTAGCTACATACGTGCGATTATCACTGTGGAAATTTTAAATTAAAATTTGTTTTTCTTTACAATGCGTTATGATCATTGAGACAAAATTTAAAAAAAATATTTTTTATAAAAACGAAAATTAATTTGCCTTATATTTTAGTAGGGTTGCGAAATCGAAGAATTTCAAGATACACACCATTTTGGCAACTGAGGAAGCGTTTCCATATTGCTGAGGAAGCGTTTCCATATTGCTTTACACGAAATAAATATTTGTCTATTTTTCCAAAAATGTGTTGGGGCCTATTGTGTTGAAATTTCGGCGGCAACACTGAAAAAAGATGCGAAAAGACATGAAAATCTACACAAAAAGGGTACATTAATTGGGACAAATACCCTTTTACAGCTTCATAATTTAAAAATACCACACTTAGACGAAAAACTGTTCTGCCATTCTGTTCAAATGGCTGACATTGTGGTCATTGGAACTAGCCCAAGTAATGGATCATTTTATGTATATTCTATTCCACATCTCCAGATGCAGATATTATCTTACTCAGCTTTCTCACACTTTCTGCAGCTACTCTTGAAAACATCAAACTACTTGGCATCAAATCATTGCAACTATACTTTCGCAGGATGTCGTCAAAGTAGTGTAAAACACTCATTTATTAACGGCAATTCAAATTTATCTCTTGCAGCAATTATCGAACAGAAACAGTAATAGCACCTTTTGGTTAATAAAACTACCATAGAGATTGCTGTGAAAATGCGTACATTACTGTGAGTAATTATTTCTTGAGCGGCTCTTTTTAATTTGTTATATCGCTTTTGTTGCGTCAAGATTATAACACTTCCAAAACACATACACACAAAATTAGGTCCCTCTTTTAGGTAGCACAACTGATTTCTCATATCTTCCAAATAAGCCTATTTTTGGCAGAGGTATCAATAATCACTATTTACACGATACTGTGAAATATGAACAACTTCTCGTGTCTAGATTTTGAGATATTGTAGTTATAAATTCCTATTTTTAACATGTAGTCTTATGGGGGCCATTAAAATCATGACGATTTTCATGCTATTTTTGAGTTTTTTTGAGTTGCTATTTTTGAGATGAAATTCACGGTCTTCTGACCCTATCTTCAAAATCGGTAAGTTGCTAACGCAGCTTATATTGGAACAAAGCCGCTGCACTGTGAACTGCCTCGATAGCTCAGCTGGTAGAGCATCTGACTGGATATCGGAAGGTCGTGGGTTCGAGTCCCACTCGAGGAAAATCTTTTCACATTGCAGTTGGTATTTATTAACATTCACCTAACTGAGGGATTCAGTAAAAATCATATTTCATTCTAGATAGATAGTTGGACATTCTATTAGGAAAAAAATTGAAAACAATACCAACGTGTGCTATTTTAAAAGTTATCAACCAAAAACTAAATGATTTCCCTATACCTCCTGTGTTACAGTTTTGTTCATTCTCGGAAGGCAATAAATTGAAACCTCGCTATACGACAGGGGTTGCAAGTTAAATGACATTTATGATTCATTTATACTTAAATATAGTTGAAATGTAGGAAAACGTTTCCTGAACTTGTAATTTCAATTTTTTATTTTTTTGTATATGTATAATGAAGGTACTACCTTAAATATGAGACGCGGTTTTATAATCCATGGCAATGCACAGTGGAAATAGTTATTGACATTGCGTAATGCTTTGGAATAAACTTGAGAGTTTTGTTGTTGTTTTCGTGTTTGTTTTCTTGATTCTTACTGAGTGGCGTCGGCGCCAGAAAAACATGCTTATAGTTGACAGAACAGAGGCACGTGCGTGAAGTTGGCACCCCCCCAGAAAGCAATCGATTTGAAATTCTCCAAATATTTAGTGCTGATTTAGTGCTAATTAGTGCCGTTAATTTTGGATTTAGTGCTGCAACCCCTGGGAAGTAATTAGCGTTTATCTGTGGGGGGTGCCAACTTCACGGTCCAGCACCCCCCATGAAAACAATCGATCTGAAATTCGGCAGAAACTGTGGCAGAAATTTTTGGCAGAAATTTGTGGTGGCAGAAATTATCTCGCGTATTATAACAAAGTTATTAATATATGAAATATAACTACAAACTTCTTGGTTATATAACATACTTAGGATGGTCCATTTTAACGGGAGGGGGGTTGTACCTTAAATGAGCATCTGTAAAAAATACGTCGTCAAATTTTACTAAATAATTTCTGACACATTACGTAGGTAAATTAAATACCTATTACCTATAATAATACACACTGCTAAATATATTCGGGCACCATAAAACAGATTCTAAAGTAATATTAGTCTACAATTTTTGAAATACACGTCTCTGCGTGTGATGTGTATCATCTAAAATATGAACATATATTTTTTAAATAGTATACGTACTATTTTAGGTGTACAAGTAAAGAAATTTACTAAGAAAGCCTTCGCCAAACATTGACTGTGTGCAATACCTAAATTTTGAGCAGATAAAAATATTTTTCTCATGGTATAGGAATTATCTTTGGTATAGGTACCCAACAACAAAATAAAATAAAACTCTGTCAATATAAATTCAATTTATAAGTATTCATTCACATTTATTTCTGAGTTGTAATTTATTTTGAGTCAAGACCCAGCCATTTCATTTTCGCTTCACGAAATGTCAGTTGGTCATTTAACAACCAACAACACCAAGATTTACAATTTCCTAGAAAACCTGACAAAAGATACTTTGTTCTCGTTTCTAGATCATTCAGAGCGGTCCATTCGCAGCCGCACGACCAACCAATCAGGTCGTCTAGAAGTTCAATCGTCCAAGACCAACCTTTTCGCCAAATACTTCGCAAAATCACAGATTGAAATACGCACCAAATCAGCTAGGGTGAAATTCTTATTGAGCGAGCGAAGCGAGCGACTCCATTTGGCTCTTTTAGCACGGACCTCTGTTTTTTTTTTTGTTTTTTTTTTTTGTTTTTGTTTTTGTATGCTAAAGGAAGCAATAGAAGTCGCACCGTTTCACCGATCGACCTGAAATTTTGCACACATGTAAAGACAACCTTCTCTGTTTGCAGACCCAATTTTTTTTTTAAATCCATCCATTGGTTCATTGTTAAAATAAGTATCTCCTGATAGCCTAAAAAATGAAAATGGTCTTCGAGAAATGTGATCAAACTCATATTTAGCATGGTCAGTAAGACCAATGTCACTTATTTTACAAATTTTCAGCCGAATCTGTCAAGAAAGTATGCACTTATTGACATTTTTAATAGCTGTCAGAAATGAAACATTGAAAATGAATGTCTTTCCAATGCAACTGAATCTGATTTGCTTTAGGTACAAGAGTGTTTTGATGGTATGTACACTTTTTTAGTGAAAAGCAGATATTTTTATGTTTATTGAGTTGATCAAATTTGAATAATTCAATTTGGATCATAGTTTCCAACAAATCATTTCGAGTTTTTAAGGACCTTGATTGTCTTTTCGTCAATTCGTAGTTCTGATGGCCGTGCCTCCCGTGTTTCTACTTGGCTGATTTTGCATCCAGGAGGGATTAGAAACATAAGCTCACATTTCAATAATATCATTGAGTGGCGTTTGTTCTCTTCTAGCGTTCACACGTCATTCCAAATCTCTCCTGCATTTTGCTTCTTTTCGTTGATAATTTTGGCAATTTGGTGTACTTTGTGAAGGTATTAGTAAAATTGAATTGCTTTTAAAGCATAGATATATTAGGTATCTACAGTATTTGTCCAGGGGATTGATTATTTCAAATTATTTTCTTCTTGGAAACGTTGGATTTATTCCGTTTCTGAGCTTCTGTCTAGCCTGACATTTCCTTGAAGGTTGCTATTTTTTTTGAAAGTTTTGATTCATTCAGTTCAAAACATTACGTTGTCTTATTTTAATTGTGGAACGTTGGATTCATTCCGTTTCTAAACTAGGTAGTTACTATTTTACCTGATCCGTTTTTTTGTGTGGAACTTTGATTCCTTTCGCTTATTAGTTGAAAGGTGTTTACTTTATTTTCATATTTGCGAAGTTTTGTTCAAGATTCATTTCGTAACATTACGACATTGAATACATTACGTCTTTGAGCACACATTTCGTGCATTTCAAACATTGATCACACAAATATTATTGTACTTTAATTAGGTAGGTACTCTACTTCTTACTTTTTCATTACCTATCTTATCCCTATTTAAACATGCCGAAAAATGGAAAGACTTCTGCTAGAATGAAAGCCATAAAGGCGAAAAAGCGTCTGCGTGAAATTGAAGATCAAGAAACTGACGAAGCTAAATCTAAAAGGTTGAAACAAAATGTCGTTAATAATAAAGTATCAAGGAGCAAAGAGACCCCCGACCAGACTGCTGCAAGGAGATACTCAAACAATCAACGCAATACCCGCTCTCGTGCAGCGGGTATTGCCGATTGACCGACCAACTAAAAACTTCGCATGGTAATTGGTAGCAACATTTAAGGTATTTTTGCCAATTTTCAGTCTAATTTGTAGTTATTTTCAGAAGTTTTTGTAATTTTAGGGACATTTTGTGTGTTGGCTGTCAAATTCACGGCGACTTCGAATCTTCAGTTCAAGGCAAGGTAGTTAGAGCAGAAAGTTTCAAACGAAATGAAACTAATAATGACCGTTTAACAGATTGATCTGATATTGTGTCCACAGTAATATCATATCATATGAGTATATTGTTTGAAGGATATCATGTGATTTTTGAAACTTAACAAGGAACCGTTCAATCAAAGGTTTAATCGATCAACTTAAAACTTAGCAAGGTTATTGGGACCAATATTTTTTGGAAATTTTGGGGATATTTATACAAGTCTGTGACGAAATTCAAGAATTATTGGCTTTTAATGACATTTTCGATAGACATAATTTCGGTTCGAGGTGTTGCGTGTATCCGTGCTCGCTCATCAACGCGTTACTCAGAGCGTTTTCCTAGTGTTTTAACATAGGACTTTCACCCTACTTGTTCCCAGGAAGCACATAATGAGCTAGGATCAAAAAGTATAGTACTTTCTAGTGTATTGATTTTTTTCGCCCTATATACCTACTGGGGCCAGATTCACAAAAAGTTTTATCTCCTAATACGTACTATCTTTGGTATTATCTTTCATTTAACATTGTGTTTTTGGTATTAAATCAAAAGATAATACGTATTAGCAGATAATACCTTTTGTGAATCTAGCCCCTGGTTTCTAAGTTAGCATGGGTGAATATCGTATGTTTTAGCACAGGATATTGGCCCTACTGTTTTAGTGATTTCCCAGTATCCTAAGTTATAACTTTTGTGCCCTTCAAATTACGACAATTTTGAAAACGAATTAGAAAAGCTAATTATTTAGTTGACTTTGACAAAAATACCAATTTATAAAGACAACATTTGTGCCCAAATTCGTGTCTAAGCTGAAAAAAGTATATAGCACATATCAACAAGGGTCAATATCGTATGATTGAACACAGGACTCTCGCCCTATTGGCTTCTCAGTTCGAGGAGAGTATTAAGGGTGAATGTCCTATGCTCCAACATGGGATTGTCGCCCTTGTGAGTGTCGGAATGCTGCTATCAGTCTCCGACAGGGATTGAGCGATGTGTATGAACTGTTATCAGTACGCTATCATCGATCTCGCTATCAGCGTGGAGACAGAAGTGAGATGGTTTTAGGGTGGATTATTAGCTGTCCATTTTTCCTCAGAGGGTCGAAGAGGGTGGAACACGAATGAGAAATATTTAACCTTCTGAACCAGATAATCTTCAATCTACATTTAGTCTTCAGCTGTTTTCAGAGAATAACTTAGGGGCCCTTCCCCACATGGAATTCCTTCAAAACAATTCGAGACTTGATATTTAAAAAAAAGAAATTACAATAGTTCGAAGGTTGCGGGTGCGATTTATTTCCAGTCGAGAGGCAAATGATGGGAAGGTTCCCTACTAATAGGCGACGACCGCCTCCTTCCCACCGTCCATCCTTATTCATTCATTCATCATCTCCCAATCGAATTAAATGTTTGTTATGGACATTCGACAACGTCATTTATCTGTACCTCAGAGGTAGAAGACCGGAAGTCCATTTCCCCGATATTGATTTCTGCCCTTCTACCTCTGAGAAAAGCTTATCTTTCAACTCCAAGCAAACAGCTACTGTACAAAATAGCAATTCAATTTATAATTTTTTTAAAATAAAAAATGTCGTTTATGATATCGATAATCGTGTATAATATTGAATACTTATCGACAATGTTATCGAATGCATAACTAAAGTATCCGGTTGCTTCATTTTTAAAATAATACACATTATTCACTTTATCTCTTCGTGATTATATTCCTAATTGTTCAATTTCCACATAATTTCAGTTTATAACACTGTAGGTAATTATAGATTGCGTCTTATTTCCAAATATCGATTAGTATCATAACAAATAATCAGACAAATCAGTCACTCAAATATATGATTCAGTGCTGTAAATTATAGCAATAAACTAAATACATGATTTTCCAATTGAGATGGGAAGAAAAAGGATTATTTTTATCTCATTGCTTTTTAACGTCGCACCGTTCTGTAACTATGCTAATGAATGGCGACGGATGATGATTAAGATGATTGAGAGATGACGATGAAGATTAAGGGTAAGGATGGACGGTGGGAAGGAGGCGGTCGTGGCCTATGAGCAGGGAACCCTCCTAACATTTGCCTCTTGACTGAGGGAAGTCACGAGAAAACCTCAGTCAGGAAGGACGACATCGGTTTCCTCGGGGGGGATTTGTATTAGTTTCATTGACAGTAATATTACCTAATTATTCTTTTATTATTAATTCTTTATTGACAACAGGACCGAGGCCCCACAAGTGCAATATAATATAATTAATTTGTCATACTAATGATACCATATTATTATAAGTGTATTATTATATCTGTAATAATATCTGTGTCTTTGACCATCCTCTGTCAGAGGTTTAAACGTGATTTCCCATCTGTCGATTGACAAATTGCTGGTCAAAATGTTCCTTACTAATAGGCCACGACCGCCTCTTTCCCACCTAAAGAAAATCTTTAAAAATACGAAAAAAAGCTATGTAGAAGAAAAACAAAGGATGTACCTTAGCTTTTCCTTAGCTTCCTTAGCTTACATCCTTAGCTTATCCTTAGCTAAGGATGTCCATCCTTTGCTTTTCTTCTACATCATCATCATCATCATCATCATTCATGTTATAGAGAAGTTGAGAACATCATGCAGAAACATTACCACTGATTTTTAAGGTGAGCTCAAAAACCAGCAATCCTGTTTCATCCAAACAATAGTTGTAATGGTGACATGAGTCATTGTAAGTGTGCCACGCAAACAGCCTCATTCAAAAGAAGTTCCAGATGTATCTACGCAAGAATCCAGACTCCAGAGCCTACTGGATTCCGTCCATAAGATTATTAATTAGTACACGGTCTGGTGGTGTTGAGGACTGACATTGCGGACGCAACTACTGCAGAGTGAAATGGACTCCTGGCCTGCTACCTCTGAGCGCCACAGTGTCTCCCTGACAACGGATGAGCCAGCGTGGAAGGAAGTGCCACGTGACCTGCTCGGGGTCAATGCCGGGGTCAGCGATAGCAGCGGGGCACACGGCGCCATGGAGTAGTGGGCTACAGAGTGATCAGGACTCCTGCCCTGCTACCTCTGAGCGCCACTGTGATGAGCCAGCGTGGAAGGAAGTGCCACGTGACCTGCTCGGGGTCAATGCCGGGGTCAGCGATAGCAGCGGGGCACACGGCGCCATGGAGTAGATGGGCAACAGAGTGATCAGGACTCCTGCCCTGCTACCTCTGAGCGCCACTGTGATGAGCCAGCGTGGAAGGAAGTGCCACGTGACCTGCTCGGGGTCAATGCCGGGGTCAGCGATAGCAGCGGGGCACACGGCGCCATGGAGTAGTGGGCTACAGAGTGATCAGGACTCCTGCCCTGCTACCTCTGAGCGCCACTGTGATGAGCCAGCGTGGAAGGAAGTGCCACGTGACCTGCTCGGGGTCAATGCCGGGGTCAGCGATAGCAGCGGGGCACACGGCGCCATGGAGTAGATGGGCAACAGAGTGATCAGGCTCACCGAGATGATCATTGCCAAGGAATGTCAAACTATACGCACATAACCTAACAAAAACTCATTTCTATCGCATTACATAAATAACCGAATTACCATTTTATAAAATGGTTATTTTCTGACGATATATTACAAAGACTTTTCAACAGGTTCACTCAAAATGTCATAAAACGGTATTAGGGCGAAACGGATTTTCTGCTTGTCAGGTTCCTTGACAAACAATCTTTGTTATTATCAAGGAAATCAGAGCTCACCTACTAGAGTTAGATGACGAGTTAGCACAGACTTGCCATCAAATCTTTTTCAGCCAATCCGTTTCTTTCGAATACCGTTTTATCTTTTGTTGGGTACATTAGACTAACCGTGTACCTACGTTAACGTTTATGCAACGAATAAATATTTTGATCAAATTTGTTGTCTGGTCCAATGACAAGCACAGTTTTGTAATTTGACCAGTTTTAGATGATTGGTCGATAACGTTGAAGTTGAAGTTGAAGTTGTTGAAGTTGAAGTTGAAGTTGAAGTCCCGAAAACAAACCGGGCTTGATGTGATTTTTATTAGATGTATTCCCCTAATTTTGAAAATGTGTATAGTGGTCCAGATTGGTAAACCTTACCCTATTAAATTCTTCATCTATCCGAGATCTCAGCAAATGATTATAAAATCGCACAGTAAAAACCTTTTTAAAATATGTTCCGGAGCTTTACAGTAGTTATTCAAAATCTTCCAATTCATTGACTCTAAAATGATTTCCAATGTGTTGTACGATGAGATCATGAGATGATGTATGTGATGGATGTTCCCTGATAACTCACGACCTGTGGCGCCAGCAGGTGTTTGGTTCACATCAAATCAGTGCTTTGATTGATCAGCAGGCGATAAGATCAGCGTTATCAGCACGTGACTACACATCAGTCAGAACAATGCGTCATTCACACTACTTTGTCAGTACCTCAGAGGTAGTAGGGCGGAAGTCCATTTCATGATTCTTGAGGTGAGCTCAAAAGCCAGTAATGGGCTTCCACGCTGCCATTTGCTCACACTACGGAGCGCTAGGGAGAATTGTTCCTTTTTCCTTCCACGCATGCGTCTGTACAAAATGACAGCTAGCCGACAGCTCACGAAATATAATGCCAAACTGTTGTGTTCGGAGTGAAGGTAACTGTTTTAAAATGTAATATATACTTATAAAATGAAGAAATTGTTTCAATTACTTACATTTTATACTGGAAGATCACTTTATGTTAAACAACTTATTTTGTTTTCAATTCAGACAAAGTAGCAACCTGTCAACAAACATTTGACTGTTGCCATAGCAACCAGGTATGATTGTCGGTGGCGCGCTCTATTCTAGCTTGGAGTTTGGAAGCCCATTGTGTCATCATCCATTCATATTTGTAATGGTGACATGAGTCATTGTGTAAGAGAATACCTACCTCAATATAACTGTACTGCTGGCATAAGTCAAATGGCAATTGATAGAGCTTTTTTACATCGTTCCAAAAGTGTGCAACGCAAAACCGAGAAAATTTACTTTCGCCCTTCTACCTCTGAGGTACAGATAGGAGCTCAGGGACTTGCACTCCGGTCTCGGGTTCGATTCCCGCGTGAAACACTCGACTCTTACGGAACTCTCTTTGTTTGTATTCTTGTTCGTATTTTTGTAAGCACTGTGCAGGTCACACCGTTGAACCAATCGATCTGCAGTTTTACACCAAGAAGGTTTAAATCTTGTTTTACACTCACATTGTCCTGCTGAATGATGATGAAGAATAGGTAAGGATGGTCGGTGGGAAGGAGGAGGTAGGAAACCTTCCCAGCATTTGCCTCTCGACTGAGGTACACCATGAAATAACCTCAGTCAACAAAGACAGCTTTGGGAATCAAGCCTAGGCAGGGCCGTATTAAGACCTTCGTAGGCCCTAGGCAGTACTTAATTCGTAGGCCCCCTCCCCCCCCCCCCCCCCCCCCCTCCCACCTGTCAGAAATATTTTAATTTTTCCAATGGTTAATTTGTAAAATAATAAGTGGGAAGACGATCAATGATCTTTAGTGTTTTGCTGAAGAAAACAATGGGCATGGGCGTCCGCAGGATTTCTACCAGGTGGGGGCAAGGCAAGGAAAACAATATTTGACGGGTTAAGGGGGACGTGGAGGGCCCCGCAGGGCGTTTTTTGATTTTTGGACACTTTGAAATCAATTTTGAGACGTTATGATGAGGTGTATTTTATTGAAATATTAAACACTTTTTTAATTTGGCACTTTGGGGTGGGACACATATTCAAACTTGCCCCGCAGGGCATTTTTTGATTTTTGACGCTTTGAAATCAATTATCTGGCACTTTCGTAGGCGCCAAAAGCTTCGTCTGCCTTATGGATAATACGGACCTGAGGCTGGGACATCTGGAGTGCGATTCCAGAGCGTTTCTGCAGTCTTCAGGAGCAAGCAACCTGAATGATGATGCAACAAAACGTCATTTACTTCTCTTCAACGCGGTGCCACGTGCAGTGCTGACTTGTTGACGCCAAGTTCACGCGGTTGAAACCAGTGTTGATGACGTAATGTAGGAGATGTATTGGCTCCAAGAACTGCAGTGATCTTTTAGCTTTCCTACATACACACGGCCAAACAAAACTTGAACGTTGACCAAATTTGAATGACTGCTGGTCATGTCCCATAACAAATCAAAGCTTGTTATTATCATTGAAATGTGAGGTCACCTACTAGAGTGAGACAATGAGATCGCTTAGACTGACTTCTGATGGTGCGATCTTACATTTATCAGCCTATCAGATTTATTGATCGTTCAAGTTTTGTTTGGCCAAGTGTACGTTTTAGCAAATTGAGAGAGACAAATTGTTTCATAAGTGGGTGTAACTTTGATAGGATGTTCACATGATCAGTCTGATTGTATATTAGTAGCGCTTTTTCATTTTTGCTTCGTGCCTTGTTAATTAGGAGCCGGTTATTCAACAAAACTGCGCAAAACTATGAAATTTCCGATATGATGGAGACCAAAGTTCGTGTACCAATTGATCTCAAATTTTAATCATGATTAGATAAAAGACAAATTTAGGATTATCACTTGGCACATTTTTAATTTCATACGACACCCAGAGAGACAAGAAAATATAAAAATTTTCATCAAAAATCAACTAATTATTACTGATTAACAAAGCAAAAAATGAAAAATGGACCAAGTGATAACCCTAAGTTTGTCATTTATCTATATAATCATGGTTAAAATTTCAAATCATTTAGTAAACCCATTTAGTCTCCAATCGTATTCAAAAAAAGTGCCTAACAAGCGGCAAAATCCTTCGCGCTTGCATTACCTTATGTGAATGCATCCCAAGAGATCCCGGTAATACACTTTTATTGGAGTAGCATTAGAATTTCATATTCCATTAGAAATTAGCAATCAGAATGAAATCTGATCACTTTTAAAATAATGTTTGAGTTGGACGAGTTTTCAGCATTTTCCAAACAACGACGTTAGCTAAAGTTTTCCAGACATTTCCCGGAGTGTTCATAAAGTTTGTCTTAGCAGATAGTTCATGCTTTTCAGAGAAAAAGAGAGTTCATTTCATTCATTTGAAATGTTAGCTCGTTGAGGAAATCGTGGTATTTTATTCTATATTGAAGCATACTATTTTAGTATGTTATTTACAATCTTTACCAAAAGCATGGGTATACAAGTCACGCAAAACAATTTTATTGATTGGTATTTACACGATTTTAAAAATCCAGTTTGAAGTCAGGTAAACCAGCTTTACGAGCTTTTTTTTAACATGTTATGTAAACACCCCACAAACTGGAGCCATTTGTGTGTATTACACAGAACATTCCTACGAGACCCGTCGGCAAAATCTCACGAGCAAAAGCGACAAAAACCGTCCTTCCATCCGCATAACGACCCCAACACCAAATTGCATTTCACCACACCAACAAGCCACTTTACCGGCTCATTTAAACTCCCCTTTCATTTTAAACACATCCAAAAATATTTACTACAGACTACATAAAAATTTTCTGAAAATAATTAATAATAAAAAGTGCTTGTAATGGCAGGTTACAAAGCTAACCGGTTGTTCTGGTTTTCAGGTGTTATTCTGCTTTGTCAGACTGTGCCTGGGCTCGGTGGTGGGGGGTGAGGGGGAGAGGGGCGGGGGGAGTGATAGAGAGTGATAACACCATGGAAGAGACAGAGAGAATCATCGTGCGGAGAGCTAAAGTGAGACGCATAGATGCGGGAATACGAGCAGCAGAGAGAGACAGACAGGGATGTTTTGATATAGCTAGAGAAGGAGAGGAAGAGAAGTCAATGCAGGAGCAACAAGGATAGAGAGTGAGGGGGACAGGAATTGATGTTGAAAAGAGACTTAGTGAGAGAGAAAGAGAGGGAAATTGTTCGAGTGTATGGGAGAGAGAGAGATGGAGCGAGAGATTTGGACAGATGGGAGGGAACAAAAAAGAAAAACGTGGAAATAGAAAGGAGATGTTGTATAGAATAGGCGAGAGAAGGATGGAGAGCTACTTGTCTAGACGAGGATAAGAGAAAGAGAGCCAAGACGAAAAACTTGTGGAACAGGAACCAGAAAATAATAAAAGAAGGCGCTAGGTGACAATACGCGGGTAAGACAAAGAGGGGAGCTCGTTTGAAAGAAGGAGAGAGTGAAGGAAATTGATGACAGTGCAAAATGAGACATTGTGCTGTTGTAAAGGTATGCTAATACAAGACGGAACGACGGCACTTGTAGAGTGGTTCGGGAGTAAATACACACAGCTCACAGAGTCGAAACTTGGAAGAAAGTCGCCGAGGAATTAGAAGCTCATCGCTAGGACATAACCTATATGTTGGTAAATAAAGATAAGGGTTGGTAGACGTGGGGAGGGGGTGAGACGTCTGGAGGGGGAGGGAGCGTCGTAAAGCAAGACAATGCAGTCCAACATGTGTCTTGACTTGCCAGCGCAGAAAGTGAGAAGGAGAGACGGAAATATTACGCACAACTCTCAAAATGTTCGGAAACGAGTAGATGCAGTTGGTAGCTTTGTTTAGTTAGGTACACTTGGCCAAATTAAAATTAGGATAAATATGATGAAAATTATGACGGGTGAACAAATTTGTATAGCTGTTGGTCATGTTCCGTATAAACAATCAATGTCTGACTCTGTTATCAAGGGCGTATCGGATGAAATTTCGGGGTTGGGGGGAGGGGGCCGACATGACTTATATTTTGAAAAATCACAGTGAAAAACAGGGGCCTCGGGGGCTCGGACCCCGAGAAAATTTCGGATCGCCATTCGTTTAGGTGCAATTTTGAATAGCTATTTTGGGGAATTCAAATTACAAAATATCCAAAAATTGGTCTAAGAGGTTTAAGAATAATATAATAATTGTATATTTATTGAACTATTAGGATATGCAAGTCGGGTGTATAGTTCCGAAATATTTTTAGAGTTTTAACTCAATTCTAACCATTTTGGAACGTTTTGACATGATGTCTTATTTAAAGTGTTTTTTCACACTGATTTGGGGAGGGGAGGAGCCCCCCCTGAATACGCCCGTGCTTGTTATTATCATTGCAATGAGAGGACTCCTACAGAGTGGAAATTCTAGTGTCGAGGAATTAAAAGTCTTGGAAGTCTCGCACATCTCTGCGACGGCTGGAGAATGCGCGGTGTAGAGCCTTGAAAACAATTTGTATCGATATCCGTTACAAATGTAATCTTAAGGAAATAAGCCTATGTTATTCGCATTGGCATAGCGGATATCAGAAGCGGATTCTATAATTCTGTCTTCACGTTATAACAGTTTTAAAATGTCGAGCACAATTCAAATTCAATTAGGATCTAAGTAAATGGCACAAACTTGGAGCAACACGAGGGCTTTTGACTGTTCAGAAGTTTAAATGTACAACTCAGAAGGTGTCTTTGTGTGGGATTGAATTGTGGGCCAGAGCTCTATTTGTATACAGAAGAAACTGGCAAAGAAACTGTGCCTTTAATATTAATTTATATACTACCTTAGTCCTAATCTATATCACTATAGGAAAACGCTTTGTGTAACGCGTTGATAAGCGAGACTTCGTATTGCATGCGATTTGATATGCGTTTGCAAGTTTCTGCAGCTCTTGGCCTTGAACTGAAGCGTCAAGATAGCAGTGATGAAAGAACGGAAAATTCTTGGCATAAAATTGCAAATATTTCAAGATTAGGTATAGCAAATTACAATGACTTTTAAAAATAGCGACAGATTCATCTGAAAATTACAAAAAATACCCTAAGGGCAAGTCTTTCATATACTCTGCTAACTTTTAAACAGCTGATTTGGACTGCATTGTCATGGCAACAACCAATGACATTCCTAGAATGAACACTAACTATTAGAGCTAATTGAGACTTTGGCAGAGTATTGAAAGACCGGCCCTAAATGTTAATAGGAAAGGTTCCATTTAAGTTTTTAAAAATCACACGATACTGTTAAATAACTATCCCAAAGATGGCTCATGAAATTAGTGTGTGTACAAAAATTCAGATCGATTGGTTGAACTGTTTGACCTGGGCAGTGCTGGTAAAACATAAACAAAATAAAAACACACAGAGAAAGTGCTATGAGAATTCTCTGCAGAACATTTCTGTTTTAAAAGACAGAAATTACCATGAGTATGCGTCCCTTTAGGCGTCTCATTGGAGCAACAACGACGCAGAGAACAACTGCGCCTCGCAAATGAAGGATTGAACGATCTTGAAACACTTCCTCGAACATTTCCGCCGCCACTTCCTCTTTCCACCCACATCTATGCGTGGCATCAAACTAGATTCATTCCAAGAGCGCATTCAAATTCAACAGTTTACTTTTCAATTGTCCGGTTGGTCAGTTTGAATTCCCATCCAGTACGGGTTATCAAATCTAAGATCATGTAAATTAGTACACATTCTTGACGTAATATTGTGGTGGGTTGGCCCCTTAAATTAGGCAACATACATTATTGATTGTCTTACAATGAAATCGTCAAATTTTAATTTTGAATTGTTTACGTTGAACTGAATTTTCCATCGTGCATGTCTAATTGAATTGTCAAAAATCGGTTTTCAATTTGTAATAATGTGTATTTGAATTATCCAACTGTGCAGTCTTGTAGAAACTGGACGGCTGCGTCTAAATTTCTCAAAATTTAGACATCCTAGGCTCATTTTACTCCAATGTTATGCAACTTTTTAGATGTAGTTTTGATACACAATTTCTGGGAATACTATTGAGAAAATTTAAGAAATATTTATAGGAAAAACAGTTTTATTTTAAGCCTATTTCTTAAATTTTAAATTTAAGAAATATTAAAGGAAAAAAAAGTTTTATTTCAAGCACAGTATTATTTACACATGTGGAGTAAAAATGAGCCTATAGGATAATACATGTCCATAATTTGGGAATTTTGACGCAAGCCGTCAGTTTCTACCGCGGCCCCCAAGACTCGACTAACTGATTTGCCATCTTCAACTGTACATGTGCATTCTGCTGGCAAAGCCGAAGCAAGAAGTCTGCATTTCCTATTCGCGAAGCAGCTAGAGGTCTCCACGCTATCAGACTCGGAGTTTACTGCAGCGGAAAGAAATGAACTGTTTCACAAGTGACTGAATCAACCGTCTTTTTCGACAATGAATCTTACTTTTGCGTGTGATTTGCAGGAGACAAGTCGAACAGAACAGCCGGTGGACCAGAGACACACCCACGGACACGAAAACACGGCCCGTTCAGGTCGGATATTTTCATTTTGTTCCAGAGCTCAAGGGACCGCTGTAGAAACCGGTAGCTATTAGGTACTATATAAAATTTTCACAAAATTCGAAAATCCCCCCAGGGCTCATTTTTGGTTTCCAATTTCTGATAGTAAGAAAATTTAAATAAAAAAATCATAATGAAGTGTTATTTTACATATTTTTAAAATAAAACTCATTTACCCAATGTTTCTTAATTTTTCTACTTTCCAAGGTGGTTATCAAAACTACCTCCTAAAATTTCAATACGGGGAGTAAAAATAAAAATATATCATTGGGTCGATGCTCGATTGTGGGCAAATGTTACGAAGCGATCGGTCTATACAGTGATCCCAGGACTTTAACGTCGCACTGTTCTGAACCAGGCTAATGTCGACGGATGAATGAGTATGATGATGATGGGCTATTACTAGGGAACCTTCCCAACATTTGCCTCCCGAAAGGGTTATAACCACATAAATATCTGTCAGGAAGGCAGGCGCGTAGGAAGGGGGTGGGGGGGGCAATGGGAGAACCCAAATGGCGGTTATCAAGGGCGCATTTGCACAAATATAAATACAAATATTTGATATAGTTGTTTGTTATGGCCAAGAAAGTACATTTATAGCTAAATATCAATTTCATTTGTGTTTTTCTTTTTTCACTGCTTTATGGAAACATGAAATATAAAAACAAACAAATTAATCTGTGGACCTGATAGTAGCCATCTTGCCAGAAGTGGCGCCATCACGTAGGTATCACTTATTTGTGGGAATGGAAATGCACCAAATTTAAGCCATAAATTCTAAATTTTCCCTGGGCGGCCTTCCCCCCCCCCCCCCCCCCCCCCCATTGTCTTCGTGACTCTAGTATCTCCAGCTCAAGTTCTTTTACAATATCCCCCCCCCCCCCCCTTGCAAATGTAGTTCCTACGCGGGAATCGAGCCCAGGACCTCGAGTGCAACTTTCTTTCCCAAAACCCGATGATTTCAGCCTAATTCGCCAAGCGACTGCCATGTCACTGCCTTCTTGATTGCGCCCAATTCGCCAAGCGACTGCCATGTCACTGCCTTCTTGATATTGCGCCCAATTCGCCAAGCGACTGCCATGTCACTGCCTTCTTGATTGCGCCCAATTCGCCAAGCGACTGCCATGTCACTGCCTTCTTGATATTGCGCCTAATTCGCCAAGCGACTGCCATGTCACTGCCTTCTTGATATTGCGCCTAATTCGCCAAGCGACTGCCATTGTCACTGCCTTCTTGATTGGGCCCAATTCGCCAAGCGACTGCCATGTCACTGCCTTCTTGATATTGCGCCCAATTCGCCAAGCGACTGCCATGTCACTGCCTTCTTGATATTGCGCCCAATTCGCCAAGCGACTGCCATTGTCACTGCCTTCTTGATATTGCGCCCAATTCGCCAAGCGACTGCCATTGTCACTGCCTTCTTGATTGCGCCCAATTCGCCAAGCGACTGCCATGTCACTGCCTTCTTGATATTGCGCCCAATTCGCCAAGCGACTGCCATTGTCACTGCCTTCTTGATATTGCGCCCAATTCGCCAAGCGACTGCCATGTCACTGCCTTCTTGATTGCGCCCAATTCGCCAAGCGACTGCCATTGTCACTGCCTTCTTGATATTGCGCCCAATTCGCCAAGCGACTGCCATTGTCACTGCCTTCTTGATATTGCGCCCAATTCGCCAAGCGACTGCCATTGTCACTGCCTTCTTGATATTGCGCCCAATTCGCCAAGCGACTGCCATTGTCACTGCCTTCTTGATATTGCGCCCAATTCGCCAAGCGACTGCCATTGTCACTGCCTTCTTGATATTGCGCCCAATTCGCCAAGCGACTGCCATTGTCACTGCCTTCTTGATATTGCGCCCAATTCGCCAAGCGACTGCCATTGTCACTGCCTTCTTGATATTGCGCCCAATTCGCCAAGCGACTGCCATTGTCACTGCCTTCTTGATATTGCGCCCAATTCGCCAAGCGACTGCCATTGTCACTGCCTTCTTGATTGCGCCCAATTCGCCAAGCGACTGTCATTGTCACTGCCTTCTTGATTGCGCCCAATTCGCCAAGCGACTGCCATTGTCACTGCCTTCTTGATTGCGCCCAATTCGCCAAGCGACTGCCATGTCACTGCCTTCTTGATATTGCGCCCAATTCGCCAAGCGACTGCCTTTGTCACTGCCTTCTTGATATTGCGCCCAATTCGCCAAGCGACTGCCATGTCACTGCCTTCTTGATATTGCGCCCAATTCGCCAAGCGACTGCCATTGTCACTGCCTTCTTGATATTGCGCCCAATTCGCCAAGCGACTGCCATTGTCACTGCCTTCTTGATTGCGCCCAATTCGCCAAGCGACTGCCATGTCACTGCCTTCTTGATTGCGCCCAATTCGCCAAGCGACTGCCATTGTCACTGCTTTCTTGATATTGCGCCCAATTCGCCAAGCGACTGTCATTGTCACTGCCTTCTTGATATTGCGCCCAATTCGCCAAGCGACTGCCATTGTCACTGCCTTCTTGATATTGCGCCCAATTCGCCAAGCGACTGCCATGTCACTGCCTTCTTGATATTGCGCCCAATTCGCCAAGCGACTGCCATTGTCACTGCCTTCTTGATATTGCGCCCAATTACGTTGAGGAATGATTATGACGCGATTAGGTAGTCAAGATAAAAATAATTACAGGCCTATATATTAGCTACTATTTACCACGCCGCCTTGAACAATTGCGCAACTACCTCGACACATTTTCACACTTGTAAAATCAGTTCGTACAGTTCGTCCAAATACTTGTGTGTATTCGAGAACACAAGGAACACGACTGCACTCTGGTGGCTATTGTGGACGTGGTACTAGGTAAATGGCGGCTATCAAGGGCGCATTTGCAAACATATAAATATAAATATTTGCTCTAGTTGTTAAAAAAAAGTATATTTATAACTACATTTCGATTTCATTTGTTTCTCCTCTTTCACTGCACTCTGCACTATGGAAACCCTAAATGTAAAAACAAATACGTTAATCTGTAGACTGATAGCGGCTTGCTTGCCAGAAGTGGCTCCATCACGTATCGCTTATTTGCGGGAATAGACAATTCGCTCTGGACTTTTGGACTCCGGAGCTCCGAGTTCGATGCCAGAGACCGTCCTTCCTGACAAAGATGTTGCGTAATATGAAGGAATGTGTGTTGTGAAAAATATCCGACCGAACCGGGGCTCGAACCCGGGACCTCTCACTTGCCGGGCGAGAGCTCTACTAACTGAGATACCCGAGCTACCCGTACAGTGTGTTGTGTCTAATGTCCTTCCGTCCGTCCGATCGGGTAGCTCAGTTGGTAGAGCTCTCGCCCGGCAAGTGAGAGGTCCCGGGTTCGAGCCCCGGTTCGGTCGGATATTTTTCACAGCACACATCCCTTCACATCATCCTGACTCCATGGAAGTTTTCCAAAGAAACCTACATTCTCATGTTGCGTAATTTTCCTCATTGACAGACAAATGATGTGTAGGTTCCCAACTAATTAGGCCACGACCGCCTCCTTCCCACCGTCCATCCTCACCTATTCATCATCATCTCCCAATAATCATCATCATCATCATCATCATCATCAATCATTCACCCGGCGCCATTAGCCAATAGCTGCAGAACAGCAGATCATTTGGAGAAGTCCCGCAAACAACCCCTAAATAATCATCATTCTTCAAGAACATAATTCTTTGTTCGTCCTCAACATTCCTTTCGGTTCACGAATTCCAGCCGACGGAGAGAAGTCTCGGCAAACATGGCCGCCATATTAAAATGGCGCTATTTTACGACGAGCGCCGCTGTGCGGTCGTAAAATAAACCTCTGCTCCTCGGCATTACAATCAGACAAGCCACGAGGTCCCGGGTTCGAATCCCGTGCCACGAGGTCCCGGGTTCCAATCCCGTGCCATGAGTTGCCGGGTTCGAATCCCGTGCCACGAGTTGCCGGGTTCCAATCCCGTGCTACGAGGTCCCGGGTTCCAATCCCGTGCCACGAGGTCCCGGGTTCCAATCCCGTGCCACGAGTTGCCGGGTTCCAATCCCGTGCCACGAGTTGCCGGGTTCCAATCCCGTGCTACGAGGTACCGGGTTCGAATCCCGTGCCACGAGGTCCCGGGTTCCAATCCCGTGCCACGAGGTCCCGGGTTCCAATCTCGTGCCACGAGTTGCCGGGTTCCAATCCCGTGCTACGAGGTACCGGGTTCGAATCCCGTGCCACGAGGTCCCGGGTTCCAATCCCGTGCCACGAGTTGCCGGGTTCGAATCCCGTGCCACGAGTTGCCGGGTTCCAATCCCGTGCTACGAGGTCCCGGGTTCCAATCCCGTGCCACGAGGTCCCGGGTTCGAATCCCGTGCCACGAGGTCCCGGGTTCCAATCCCGTGCCACGAGTTGCCGGGTTCCAATCCCGTGCTACGAGGTCCCGGGTTCGAATCCCGTGCTCGCGACGCTTGACTCATGGTCGAGAAGCAAGTTGGCGCAGTCTGAGAAGTTCTAGAGGTTCCTGACTGAGTGTTTCTCTCAGTCGAGAGGAAAATGATGGGAAGGTTTCATACTAATAGACCTAGACCGCATCCTTCCCACCTATGTTCCCTCCGTCCATCCTTACCTATTCTTCATCATCGTCTCTCAATCATCATCATAATCAAGGGCGTATTCAGCATGAAATTTCGGGGCGGGGGGGGGGGGGGGGAGGGGCAGACATTATGATTATTTTGAAAAATCACAGTGGAAAACAGGGAGGTTCGGAGGCCCAGCCCCCGAGAAAATTTTGAATCAAGGTCATTCGCTTTGGAGAAATTTTAAGATGATTAGATTATTAGGGTTTAATGGCGCGTCAACGACGAGGTTATATTGCGCACATTAATTTTTTACTTTAAACTTTGTTGAATTAAGTGGAGGACATGGGGAGGGGGTTGACCTAACGGGCCCGATCCGGGGGAGTCCAGCATATGTGCTTATATGTGCTTTTTTATATGAACCCCTTATTACGGAACCACTTAGAAGGGGCGCCCCCCCCCCCCCCGAACACGCCCTTGATCATAATCATCCGTCCTGCGCCATTATTAGTCCAGTCGCAGAGCAGTGCGACGTTAAGCGCCATGTGTAAAGTGAAGTGGACAGAGTCGATACAACATTGTGTAATAACGTCGGACAAGATCTATTAGCGCGCCAGTTCATCTTCTCCCAGCAGCTTTTTACAGCATCTTTACCCACATAATGACGATGTGCTTTTCGAGCTGCGTTGCGTAAGATTTGTAGCGATATGGAATAGCTGTGGAGGCGCCAGACTTGATAGCCACGTTGCCATATCGCGGTGGAGGCTCCAGGCTTGATAGCCACGTTGCCATATCGCGGTGGAGGCGCCAGGCTTGATAGCCACGTTGCCATATCGCGGTGGAGGAGCCAGGCTTGATAGCCACGTTGCCATATCGCGGTGGAGGCGCCAGGCTAGATAGCAGCGTTGCCATATAGCTGTGGAGGCGCCAGGCTTGATAGCCACGTTGCCATATCGCCGTGGAGGCGCCAGGCTAGATAGCAGCGTTGCCATATCGCTGTGGAGGCGCCAGGCTTGATAGCCACGTTGCCATATCGCGGTAGAGGCGCCAGGCATGATAGCCACGTTGCCATATCGCGGTGGAGGCGCCAGGCGTGATAGCCACGTTGCCATGTCGCGGTGGAGGCGCCAGGCTTGATAGCAGCGTTGCCATATTGCGGTGGAGGCGCCAGGCTTGATAGCCACGTTGCCATATCGCGGTGGAGGCGCCAGGCTGGATAGCCACGTTGCCATATCGCGGTGGAGGCGCCAGGCTGGATAGCCACGTTGCCATATCGCGGTGGAGGCGCAAGGCTGGATAGCCACGTTGCCATATCGCGGTGGAGGCGCCAGGCTGGATAGCCACGTTGCCATATCGCGCTGGAGGCGCCAGGCTGGATAGCCACGTTGCCATATCGCGGTGGAGGCGCCAGGCTGGAAAGCCACGTTGCCATATCGCGGTGGAGGCGCCAGTCTGGATAGCCACGTTGCCATATCGCTCTGCTATAGCCACAGCCATGGGCGTCCGCAGGATTTCTGCCAGGGGGGGGGGGGGGGGGGGGGGGGGGGAGGGGCAAGAAAAGAAAAACAATATTTTATGGGTATAACCGAACCCCGCAGGGCGGTTTTTGGACACTTTATATTCAATTTTGGGACGTTATGAGGTGTATTTTCTCGAAATATTCAGTATTTTTTAAAATTTAGCAACTGGGGTGGTGGAGGGCATGCCCCCACTTAATCCCGGAGGGCAATTTTTGTTTTTTGTCACTATGAAATATTTTTTTATGTTTTGTTTACAAAATTAAACTATACGTAATACACCGCAAAAAATATGTTTTCCTGACATGACATCCAGGGGGGGGGGGGGGGGGGCAAGGCAAGCGCTCCCTTGCTCCCCCACCCCTGTGGACACTCATCATTGGTTCAAACACATTTTCGATTACAATTGAGATTTAGGATCATGATGTAACCTCATTGAGAACATGGTATAAGGACCACTTGGCATTGCGGGTATCGTTGACTGGTGTATTATGGGAAGAACAGTGTATCGAGCAAGGAACAAAGCCTGCTTGAGCACGTCACTTGCGCCCGGCCCGAGTATAGCAGTTAATTAGCAGGTTCCAAAGACTGAGTCTGATGATTGTTGTGTTGTTTACCTTCGTGTCCGAGACGTGGCGACTTGTCCGGCAGTAACCATGGTGTACGGCTGGGACACGCTGGAACAGAATGACAACCAGTCAGATCAAGTCCTCGCGTGGGACAACCCATGCTGCGATCGACTGGGACACAGGGGACAACAACTGAAAAAGTCAGGGTACACTTTGAAAAAAATCTTTCAAAATAAAAATAAATAAAAAAAATCACGCAACAAAATCAAAAAAATCAAACAATTAAATAAATCACCAAGTAACAAAAAGTACAAAAAATCACAAAATCCCAGAACATCAAGAAAAAAAAGAAAAAAATCACGCTACAAAATCAGAAAATAAAAAAGCAGAAAATAAATGTGTCAGGTGTACACTACAATGTTGAGTTGTGTACCCCTCTACTGGGTCGCTGAAACAGAATTACAACCCGTCAGATCAAGACCTCGCATGGGACAACGCTATAGCGCGAGCGATTTGCCGCGTGTTGCAGGCACTTTTTTGGATACGATTGGAGACAAAATGGGTTGACGAAATTATTTGAAATTTTAATCATGGTTAAATAAAAGACAAACTTATGGTTAGCACTTGGTACATTTTTAATTATTTGCTCTGTTAACTGGTAATAATTAGTTGATTTTTTGGTGAAAATCGTCTGTTTTCTTGTCCCGATGGGTGCCGCATGAAATTTAATTTAAAAAATGTGCCAAGTGATAACCCTCAGTTTGTCTTTTATCAAATCATGATTAAAATTTGAGATCAATTGGTTAACGGGTATGGTCTCCCAATCGATGTCAGAATTTTCATAGTTTTGCGCGGTTTTGTTGAATAACCGGGGCCTAATTAACAAGGCACGAAACAAAAATTAAAAGTGCTACTAATATACAATCAGACTGATCATGTGAACATCCTATCAAAGTAACACCCACTTATGAAACAATCGACACAGCATACTCCAACATGGACTTATGTGTATGCAATTGACAGAGCTTGAATACATGATTCCTCAATGGAATGTAATAAAAGTTTAATGTTACTTCTTGGTAAGGATGGAGTTGGTAACGAGGCGCTCGTGGCCTACAAGTAGGGAACCTTCCCATCATTCTCGTCTAGAGAACAAGGACGCCCGGGGGATCGAACCTGGAGTGCAAGAGCATTATCCTGAGCCACTTGCTCTGTTCTTCCCAAGGAAGTTAGCGAGTTGATCCCAGAACTCGGATAATTACGTCATGATATCAGCGCCATGTTGAAGTCTCGGCTAAATTGTACAAGTTATATTCCAAAGTTTTCCCAAACAAACTTGTTGAACTGAGCGTCTTGTGCCAGTACCAAGACCATCACCAAGTACAATTCAACCAGTGACAACCTGTCTGTTCATACAAATAGAATCTACATAAATGGGCCCAATTTCATGGAGCTTCTGCGTTGTCAGAAGTCCAATTTGAAGTAAAATTGACGTGATGTCCCGGATTCGATTCCCGCTGCCGTCTTTCATGACTTATTTCTTAGTTTCCCACAGTCTAGACTCTAGAGACAAATGATGGGAAGGTTCCTTCTTAATATGCCCCACAGCCTCCTTCCCACTGATCCTGACCTATTTCATCACTGTCTCATCATCATCATCCTAGCTGCAGAACAGTGGGATGATACGATGAATCCGATCTTCTGTTCTCTGTCAGCAACTTCAGTGTGACAAAGAACAAATGAATCTCTTTGTCACGTGATCTTCCGACGCTTCATCTGCGTCTTCCAGTGCAAGACAATCAGACATAAGTTCACCTGACCCTTCTTGCTTACGTCACATACAACCTCTCACGTTCTGACTCAAATGTAAGCAAGTAAAAGAAAAGTTTTCTATGGGCCATCTATGATTATGGAGCCGGAAGAATGATTATGATGATGATTGGGAGATGATGAAGAATAGGTTAGGATGGACGGTGGAAGGAGGCGGTTGTGGCCTATTAGTAGGGACCACATGTGGGGGCAAGGCAAGGAAAACAATATTTTACGGGTTAAGGGGGTGCGGGGGATGCGCCCCCTCACCCTGCCTCGCAGGGATTTTTTGTTTTTTGACACTTTGAAATCAGTTTTCTTATGTTTTTTTGGTTACAAAATGAAACTTTACGTAAAACACCAGAAAAAATGTATGTTTTCCTGACATCCAGGGGGGGGGGGGGGAGAGGCAATCGCCCCCCCCCCCCTTGCCCCTCCCTGTGGACGCCCATGGTAGGGACCCTCCCAGCATTTGCCTCGTGACTGAAAGGAAACGACGAAGATCCTCAGTCATGTCTCATGGAATCGACGTCGAACCAAGACTTGAAACCAACGCGATGTTCCATCACATGATCTTCTTCTGTGTTCTCTGCAGAAGACTTCTCAACGATATGGAACTCAAAGGCTCTGGTTGAATAGAATCTCTAAACATTACGCGAAATCGACGCTCACAAGAAGAAGTCCACGGAAACACACACTCTTCTTGTGACGTCATTCAGTTGGAGGATATTGTCTCAGACTTCTGCAGAGTCCTGTTTCACGCAGTCAAGAACAGGCGCGTAGGAAGGGGGGGGGGGATTCAATTCCCCGCCCTATGTCCTTATACATTTATATGTCAAGATAGAAATTCAAAATTTTCCGGGGCTTTGCCCCCCGGACCCGCATTTTGCTGGGGACCCCTTCCCTCAGACCCCCCATTGTCTTCGTAGACACAGCTCTTTTACAATACTACCCCCCGACCCCTTGCAAATTTAGTTCCTACGCCCCTAAGACAACACTATCAGAATATATAAGAAGAATTTGACATCAGAAAATTATCGGCTTTTTTCATGCTTTGTTTAGTTATTTGGGCAGTGAACTGTCCGAAATATTCCAGTATTGGAGGGAAAACACTATATTTTGAAATAATGGTTGGTAAAACTTCTGGAGGTCGCATTCCAAAGTCCTTCAAATTCAAATTCAGAAACATCAGACAATGCCTAACAACTTGGTAAGTTTGAAGTGAACACCAATGATTACGAATAATGGGGCCTTTTCTTTTTGAAAAAATGTCAGTTTCATCTGTTGTCCTTCAAATTCAAATTCAGAAAAATCAGACAAAGCCTAACAACTTGGTAAGTTTGAAGTGAACACCAATGATTACGAATAATAGGGCATTTTCTTTTTGAAAAAATGTCAGTTGCATCTGTATGTCTGATGCCAAATTTCAGCTTGATTAGTATAAAACCAATATAATCAATGTAGCACCCATGAGTGAAAATGACTAGAACAGTGCCATAAAAGTATGAATCATTACCATGATCAGTCTGTTTGTGAGTTTATTCTTCTCTGGCCGTAAGAGTGTCAACACCAGATCTATTAATATTAATCCCATCTCATGACGCTGGATCATCACAGATGGGAGTCATTAGACATTTTCCTCCAGTGATTGCGCAACGCAGCTTCTTCACGGCCGCCTGTGTGGAGTGTTCAGCTGTTTATAAACAATCATTAGCAGGCGCACCCATCACTGAGAGATGATGAGCCGGCAGAACATTACGCCCTTTATGTTATGCCGATACAGTGTCTTGGTGGTCTTGGTTATCAGACATACTTTTCATTAAAGTAGCCTACAGAGCTTTGTTTGCTATACGGGACTCTTATGACATTTTCTCTGCGATTTTATTTTTGTTTGCATGCCCGTTCATTTGCACTTCAAATTCAAACTTCAACTTCAAATTTGAGTGGTCATTAGGACCAATATTTCAGGTGTTTCTGACGATTTATACAGAACAATCAGTTGAGAGCTTAAAAATGGTGTTGTCATTTTTGAGCGAGCGAAGCGAGCGTCTCCTTTTGGCTCATTTGGCACGGACCTCTGTTTTTTTTTTTTTTTTTTTTTTTTCTGTTACTGACGATATACAGGTCAGAGTTTTTCTTCGATCGAGCTGAAATTTTGCACACGTGTTTGGACATTCTCTGGGCATTGCAGACCCTAATTTTTTTGAAATCTACTGATTGGTTAAAATTTAAATAAACATCTCCTGATAGGTTGAAAGTGAAAATGGTCTTCGACAAATCTGATCAAACTCATATTTTGGCTATACATGTCTAGAGTTTTTCCTCGATCGAGCTGAAATTTTGCACACATGTAGAGACAAACTTTTCTGTTTGCAGACCCCAAATTTTTTTGAAATTTATTAATTGGCTAAAATTTAAATAAACATCTCCTGATGGTAGGTTGAAAAATGAAACTGGTCTTCGATAAATCTGATCAAAATCCTATTTTGGCTATACAGGTCAGAGTTTTTCTTTGATCGAGCTGAAATTTTGCACACATGTAAAACCAACCTTCTCTGTTTGCACACCATAATATTTTTTGAAATCCATTCATTGATTAAAATTTAAATAAATATCTCCTGATAGGCTGAAAAATGAAAACGGTCTTCGATATTCTGATCAAACTCATATTTTGCATGATCATTAAGACCAATATTGTCTCTTATTTTACAAAATTTCATCCCAATCAGTTAAGAACGTATGAACTTATTGACATTTTTAATATCTGTCAGTAATGAAGTATCGAAATGAATGTTTTCCAGTGCCCATTGAATTGATTCTGATTTGCTTTATGAACCAGGTGCTTAGATTCTATTTTAAAGTTTCGATGAAAAGCATATACCTACTTTTAAGTTGATATCATAATCAGTGCTCGAAGTGGGCCGGTATGGGACGGTATGATATACCGGTACTTCTTTACACATTTGATTTCATATCGTTACTTCTCAGAAAAAACGGAATGCTTAAAAAAATGTACGTTATTTTAGAATCTAATTTACTCGTATTTCATGGTTATCTTTTGACTGCATATTTCAAGCATAACTATGAACTATGAACATTCACTACAAGATAAAGTAAAATTCATTATTTAATTTAGTTGTTTCATCAAGGTAAAAGACTAATCTAACTAATGACATGACAATGGTTGTCAGTGTAATTCTGAAATCTGGACCCTCATCTTATATCGTACCCCCCCCCCCCCCCCCCCCCCCCCACCCGCACGTGGTATTCTTATGTTACCAACCGCCACTATTTAATTCCTACTTCGAGCACTAATCATAATCAATTCAATATGGTTGTATATGTTTTCTGTGCGTTGTGTACGCATTTCCGGTTCGAGAATTTGCACGTACCCGTGCTCGCTCATCAACGCGTTACACTGAGCGTTTTCCTAGTAGATACATTTTATGCTTGATTATAGAAAAATTATTTGTCAAGTTTATTCAAAGAAATGCTAAAAAAATTATCATTGTTCTTCCTAACATTTCAAGATCTTGAGCAACAACTTTCATAATATGCATATCAAGTCGCATGCAATACGAAAGCTCGCTTATAAACGCGTTACACGAAGCTGTTTCTTACACGGGCATCAAGTACAGCATCAAATATTCTACAAAGTTAGTTTTAAGGTGCTGCAATAGCGAGCGATTTTGCTGCTTTTTGTATACACTTTTTGCGATACGATTGGAGAAGAAATGGGTAGACCAAATTATTTGAAATTTTAATCGTGATTAGATAAAAGACAAACTTAGGGTTATCCCTTTGTACATTTTTAATTTTTTGTTTCGTTAATTAGTAATAATTAGTGGATTTTTGGTGAAAAATTAGCTATTTTCTGGTCTCCCTGGGCGCTGTATAAAATTAAATTTCTAAAATGTGCCAAGGGATAACCCTAAGTTTGTCTTTTACCTAACCATGATTAAAATTTGAGATCAATTGGTTTACGGGTTTGGTCTCCAATCGTATCGCAAATTTCATTGTTTTGCGCTGTTTTTTTGAATAACCGGCGCCTAATTAACGATGCAATAAGCAAAAATTTAAAAGTGCTACTAATATACAATCAGACTGATCATGTGAACATCCTGTAAAAGTTACACTAATTTATGAAACAATTTTTGTCTCTCAATTTTCTAAAACGGCCGAGCGCTTGTATCACCTTAAGGTACTCTCCACTTTATTAAAACTTGAGTTGTGGAGGTAATTGCCGTAAATGATGAATAAGAGTTCGTCATCCTATAGGGATATCCGCGGGGATATCTTATTTGTAACATTGATACAATTGATCTGAAATTTAAGTTCTATGCAATTGCGATTTGTGCCATGGTGCTGGGAGGGGGGGGGGGGGGGGGGGGCGTGAGATTCATTGGAGTTTTAATTTTGACACAATTAATCCCATATTGGCCCGTAGACCAAATAATAATAAATATTTGCAGGGTCAGATTAATAACAAATACGAAAAAAATTAGAAAATAAATTTTGCAAATAATTCAAATTGCACAGTGAGTTTGCAACAATAAAAAACAACGTTCCCAAACTATCTCCAAAAATCTAGGAAATGGAGCTTTAAAAAAACACTGAAAAACGCCTATCATTAAAATATCTTTTAATTTCAATCTGAATTCGAACAATCAAAAACAAATCCACTATCCTTGGCTCCGACCAACCAACTAAATCTTTGATTTCCAATTCCCCAGACAACGCAAATAAAACAGACAAAAATGAAAAATCAACCTCGCTTCGATCTGCGTCTACACTTTTCACTCATTCATCCGGAAAACCAAACAAATCACAGAGTTTTCCGACCGCTCACTCTCTCTCTCTCTCTCCTTCATAGCTGCGTCGGCGCATTGCGCTCTAGTGCGCTCTCACTCTATCTCATTGCATGGGCTCTAGTGCGCTCTCACTCTATCTCATTGCATGGGCTCTAGTGCGCTCTCACTCTATCTCATTGCATGGGCTCTAGTGCGCTCTCACTCTATCTCATTGCATGGGCTCTAGTGCGCTCTCACTCTATCTCATTGCATGGGCTCTAGTGCGCTCTCACTCTATCTCATTGCATGGGCTCTAGTGCGCTCTCACTCTATCTCATTGCATGGGCTCTAGTGCGCTCTCACTCTATCTCATTGCATGGGCTCTAGTGCGCTCTCACTCTATCTCATTGCATGGGCTCTAGTGCGCTCTCACTCTATCTCATTGCATGGGCTCTAGTGCGCTCTCACTCTATCTCATTGCATGGGCTCTAGTGCGCTCTCACTCTATCTCATTGCATGGGCTCTAGTGCGCTCTCACTCTATCTCATTGCATGGGCTCTAGTGCGCTCTCACTCTATCTCATTGCATGGGCTCTAGTGCGCTCTCACTCTATCTCATTGCATGGGCTCTAGTGCGCTCTCACTCTATCTCATTGCATGGGCTCTAGTGCGCTCTCACTCTATCTCATTGCATGGGCTCTAGTGCGCTCTCACTCTATCTCATTGCAGAGGGCACTAGTGCTCTCTCACTTGCACTTACACCAGGGGTCGGCAACCTGCGGCTCCGGAGCCGTATGTAGTTCTTGATTGGCTCTTTATAATTTAAATAAAGATCTGGGGGGTGACTCCTGTAGGCATTTCCACTCTCTTATCGTAAATTTTAAGACAGTAGCAATTCCGTTGTGGACGTTAACATTGGAGCAAACAAAATTTACGATACGACAGCTTACAAGAGACTAAAAACGTACAGGAATGACACCCCATAGGAAACGAAAAATTTGAAAATTCAAAAAAACGCCCTGCGGGGCAACAATTGGAAGGTTATTTGACTCAAATTGTTCATTTTAAAGTCCCATCACGTTTAAATTGTTCAAGTTCTTAAAAAATAGCATTGCGGGGCAACAACTGAGGGGGGGGGGGCTTTGTCAAAATATCAAAATAAACTGGAAATGCAATTTATTATTATCGGTGTATTATATTTAATTGCCTCTACTGTGGCTCCCATTATTATCAAATTTATTAATTTTTGGGAAATTGGCTCCTTCACCAAAAAAAGTTGCCGACCCCTGACTGACACGATCATGTACCGTTCTCTCTCGCTCTCATGGCAGTGGCCTATACTGCTCGCTCTCTCTCTCTCATTGCAGTGGCCTATACTGCTCTCTCTCTTGCACTCACACGATCATGCACCGTTCTCTCTCGCTCTCATTGCAGTGGCCTATACTGCTCTCTCTCTTGTTCTCACACGATCATACATCGCTCTTACTCTCTCTCACTCATCGATACGCGTCCTGCTTGTCCCGTGTGTTCGCATTTAGACGATTAGAAATCAAAGTCCATAAACAATATCTCTTGGATAGATTGTCATAATGTAGAGTATTATAGTGACATAGGATTGACAGGTATGGGGGGGGGGGGGGGGCGGCATTTGAACCAAGGCGCAGGAGCAATAGTCAAAATAATAGTTATATCATACATAATTTGGTAAAATTTTGCTGTATACAGAAATCACTATTGGGGGCGAGGATGTCTCTCATAGTGTTTTTTAGGACAGAATAAAACAAATCTGGGATACTGAAATGACAATTTTGGTATACGAAGTGGTTTAGAAAAACATTCAAATGGGGTCTGGTGGAAAATTTACCAAATACAAAAAAAAATTGTAAATAAATATTACTAGGATTTAGTTTGAAGTTTCATATAATGTTTTGAGACAATGTTTAGGGAGAGAGCAATTTTTTTTTTTTTTTTTTTTTTTTTTTTATTATCACATATTTATTTACATTTATAAACACTTAATTCCACACTAGGTAGAGTAAAAATTTCTTATAGGCTAAATACATTTAGTAATGCCGGCTAGCCAGGCCTGTCACATTTGTCTTCCTTCTCATCCTCCTCCCCTCCTTCCTTTTTTCTTCTTGTTCTTCTTCTCCTTCTTCTTATTCTTCTTCTTCTCCTCCGTCTTTTTCTTCTTCATCCTCATCCTCCTCTACTACCTCCACTTTAGTAACTATTTGTTCCCATAATTCTTGATTTTCCCACAAATGTTTCCTTTCAACTTCTTCCCATCTTTCACCTCGTTCCTCAACATCTCTTTTCACCTGTTCAATCCATCTATCTCTTGGCCTCCCAACTTTTCTTTTACCTTCCACATACTTTCCAAATTCACTTTTGGCTCTTCTACTGTCTTTCATTCTCTTAAGTTTACCAAACCACCTCAGTCTTTCTCGCCCAATTTTGAACCCAACACTCTCCACACCCATCTTCTTTCTTATCACCATACTTCTAACATGTTCCTTCATCGATATATTTGCCATTCCTCTCACGAACTTCATCTCTTCTGCTTGTACCATACTCTCCTCCTTCCATCCCAAATTCCACGTCACCGCCCCATAACATAATATTGGTAAAAAATATTGCTTGTATAATACTAATTTAAATTTAAGTGGTAAATCCCTATTCCATACTAATTTTCTAACTTTTTGATAAAACCCGTCTGCTTTCTGTATTCTTCTTTTAACTTCTTTCGAACACTTTCCGTCTTTTGTAACCAAACTTCCTAGATAACTAAAATCTTCTACTTGTTTAATATCTTTTCCATCCAATTTCAAACCATTTCTTACAAGCCCATTTTTCTTCTTCTCCAAAACCAAATATTCACTCTTCTCACTACTAATCTTCATTCCATATCTTTTTATCACTTCGTTCCACACATCCACTTTCTTCTGTACCAACTCTTCAGTCTCTCCCCAAATTACAACATCATCCGCATATACCCCAGTTTGCGAATCTAGATCTTCATTCCTTTCCACCTCCCGAATTATATCATCCATTACCATAATGAACAGCAAAGGTGACAACACACTGCCTTGCCTTACTCCTGATCTCACACTAAACCAGCCCGTTCTTCCTCCCACTGTTTCCACACAACTCTCACATCCAACATACAAACTCTGTACTCTTTCAATCAACTTCTTGTCTATTTCCCTCTTTTCTAAACTCTCCCACACCCTATCCCTTGGCAAATGATCATACGCTTTTTCAATATCCAGAAACACTAACCATATTTCCTTTCCCATCTCCCAATTTCTCTCCATAATGGTCCTTATAGCAAATATAAGGTCTATCGTAGATCTGTTTCTTCTAAATCCATATTGTTCATCTTTCAAATCCTCTTCAACTACACTTCGTATCCTCTTCTCTATAATTCGTTCGTATATCTTCGCTCCTTGGCTCATGAGTGTTATCCCTCTATAGTTGCTACATTTCTTGCGATCCCCTTTCTTAAACAATGGTACAATAACACCTCTCCTCCAATCCCTTGGTACAGTTTTTTGAATCCATGCCGATGCCACAACTCTGTAAAACCACTCCAATCCAGCTTTACCACCTGCCTTTATCATTTCCACACTTATCTCATCCACTCCCGGCGATCTTCCATTTTTCATCCCTTTTACTGCCACCTCAACTTCCCCAAACATTACCATATCATCTTGACAATTCAATTTATCGCACTCTTCACTTATTTCCTTGTCTTCAGTACCACCTTTGTCATCATTCAATAACTTTGAAAAGTAGTGCTTCCACATATCTTGTATTTCCTCCACATCATTTGTAAGGCATCCCCTTTCATTTACCATATAATTAGTTGTTCTATTATCTTGCCTCTTACATTTTACTACAGAATATAACATCTTTTTGTTTGCCTCAAAGTCCCTCTCTAGACATTCAACAAATTCGTTCATTGTCTTCGATTTTTCTTCTGAAACCAAAAAGTGAACATATCTCTTCATCCTTTGATATTTATTTATATTCAATATTGTTCTGCACTCTTCTTTTTTAACCCATGCTTTTCTTTTCTTTCTTACTGCACACTTAATTGCATTTGTCCACCACGGTGTTTCCTTTCTTCTTCTCAATCCCTTTGTCCTCCCGCATATATTTTCTGTAATAGTCAATATAGCATTTTTAAAACTCATCCATTCCTCTTCTACCAAATTAAGATCCCCAACTGGCATATTTTCTTCTATTGCCATTTTAAATTCTTTTCTTATTTCATCATTCTGCAATCTCCATACCTTCAATTTTCTTCTTCTCTTCGCTTTTCTTCTTTCAACACATTTTCTTGGCATTCGTATATCCGCTATTAATAGTCGATGATCACCATCAAACGCCACATGCGGTACAACCTTTACATCCAATACCATTTTTCTAAGTGCGTCACTGTATATTATATAATCAATTACCGATTTCGATCTCCCATCCCAACCATACCTCGTGATCATATTCTTTCCATTCTTCTCAAACATACTATTTCCAATCACCAATCCATTTCTTGCACAAACTTCTAACACATTTTCTCCTTCCTTATTCCTGGATCCATATCCATTTTTTCCCAAAACCTTTTCAAATCCTCTTCTTTCTCTTCCAACCTTTGCATTTAAGTCACCCATTACAAATGTACTTTCAAGAGATATATTTTCTTCTACAAGCTCAAGAAAAGTTTCTTTTTCAGCCATTTTCCTTCCAACTTGAGGTGCATAAACTTGTAAAATTTCTACTAACATTTCTTCGAAAAACAATTTCAATTTAATTAACCTCTCATTGATGTACTCTACTTGCACAACCTTGCTTTTCATTTCTTGACACAGTATAATTGCAACTCCAAATTTACATTCTTTATCACCACACCAATATATACAATAACCATCTCTCAATTCTTTATATTATAATATTATAATATATAATATTATAATTTATTATAAAAAGGATTTTTCATATTTCTCGAAAATGTGTATCATAACTACCTCCCAAATCATTTTGTGAAAATTTGACGCAGCTGTCAGCTTCTACAGTGGTCCAGCAAAAGCAAATCCCTTACATTTACGAAAACGCAAAATATTTCACTGTTGTATTTTTTCTGAATTATAAGTAAACACTCCATTAGGTTTGAAGAATTATTATTTTAATAATTTCTGACAGCTTCTAGAAGACAGGCGTGTCACAAAATGTAAATTTCAGGTTTTTAGTCCGCATGATGGAAGTATTTAATAAAGTTTTCAATCACTGATTAAATCTTCCAATCACTCACTCTGATAGCATTGATCTTTTACTGAATACGACAGGTAAACACGCGGAAAAATCAGGGATTACTGACAACTGCTGATAAGGATAATTGATAACAACGAACTGACTTTCAATCTATTAATACAGATTCAATATAAAATGCAGTTAGACAAGTGCTTTAAGTATATAATCTACAGCTCTCGATCCTTGCACTCCACATATACAAGTAGTATTTTAAAAACAAACTAACATTTTCATTAGGATTCGATACCTGTGTCTAACCAAAGATTTCATGTTTATAAATGCGTTTGTTGAGCGAGCGTCACCACGGTACTCTTATGGCACTTTCTCTGTGTGTTTTTTTTTGTCTGCACTGCCGAGGTCAAACCGCACAACCAATCGATCTGAAATTTTGCACACGTACTAACGTAATCTATGCGGTCTCTGGGATCGTTTTTGAAAGGGATCCTGTGATTGGTTCAAATTTAAAAAAATTATCTTTCGATTGGTTGGCCCGTTCAATTTGAAATTTTGATAAGTCATTACGACCAACATTTTGCCCAATCAAACAAAATTTCATCCAAATCCCCCCATTGGTTAAAATTAAAAAAATTATTTAATGTTTTTTTTGAAATTTAAACTAGAACCGTATTACCGATCAACTTAAAACGTTGCATGGTCATTGGGACCAACATAATCTGTCTTTTTGACTACTTTCAGACTATTCTGTGTTTAAATCCAAAAGTAATTGATATTTTACGGACATTTTGCGTGTTGGCTGTCAAATTTCTCGAAAATGTTGATCACGGCTACTTTGACTCTTCAGTTCTAATCCAAGGTAGTTGAGCAAAAACTTTTAAACGCATGAAACTAAAAATGACCGTTCAACAGATCGATCTGATATTGTGTACACACACTAATATCATATGAGTGGTCCCAGGTATATTTTTTGAAAGAGATTCTGTGATTTTTGAATATTTTCTGGGAACGTTAGTTCAATTATAAAGGTTCAATCGATCAACTTAAATTTTACATGGTTATTGGGACTAATATTTGAGTTATATTTGGAGATTTTTAAACAAGTCTGTGAAAAATTCAAGAAATTGGCTTTTAATGATATTTTTGATAGACGCAGAATTTCGGTTCGAGGTGTTGCGTGTATCCGTGCTCGCTCATCAACGCGTTTCACAGAGCGTTTTCCTAGTAATAAAAAGAGGACGAGTTATTTTTTATTTACTTCCTATTATATCGACAATTCAAGATCTCCGAATTTCACTCCTCTTCAGAAAATCGTTCAAATTTGGCATATAAATAGATTTTAATGTTCTAATTTATAATATGGTAAGAAAAAGTGGTCAACGTGAACTAATTTTCGAGATATAATATCGCTTCAAAGTTACAGTTGTTTTCTCAATTTAACAACGCGACCATACGGAAAAAGTCATGCTGATTATTTTTAAAAGTGTATTAGGCTGCTTTCCCACGTATAGAATGTTTTGAAAAACTACAATAGCGTGGATCAGAGATGCAATATTTTATTATGACATTTTTAAGTGTATACGTTCGTGGATGTTTTACGTTTTTCCATATGAAAAGTGCAGTTTTACATGTAAAATTGTAGTAAAACGGCCATCTAGAAATTCGAATTTCTTTGCAAATTTGTAGAAACCTTCTTTTACATGATTTTATTTTACAAACAACTTTTGTGCGTGCTTTGAGCCACTGGAATTGTAAATTAAAAAATCGTTAGGTATAAATAATAATTAATACCATATTTCACTCGTCAAGACTGTGAATCGATAATGGTTTTGTTTAAGTTTAGTCCGGCGTTACGGCTAAAGGAACCGATTTCAAATTCTGAAATTATTTACATGGGTCGAAACAATAATTTGTTTAGCAATTAACGTTCCAATATGAAACGCACGTGCGTATGGAATAGGTTGGTAATACAATTAATCGAAATGGCCGAGCGAAGGGCTGACGAAATAATTTCTTCCGAATGATTAACTTCGCAATTTCCTCCGTGATCGAGCAGGTCGATGATGGAACAGAGTTGTGCAGTTTGTGCAGCCACTTGGTAGAAGACAGCCATTACAGGCAGAACACATGGATACGACCACAGGGGGGAGGGGGGGGGCGCCCCCCTTGCCTCTGGATGTCAGGAAGACATAATGTTTTTGTGGTGTTTACGTATAGTTTCATTTTGAAACAAAAAACTCTAAAAAATCATTTTGAAGTGTAAAAAAAACAAAATATGCCCTGCGGGGCATGATGGGGGCATGCCCTCCGCCACACCTAAGTGTAAATTTTAAAAAATATTGATTAGTCAACAAAATACACTTCATAAATGTCTCAAAATTGATTTCAAAATTCAAAAAACCAAAAACTGTGTCCCCCACACCCTCCTTAAGTTTTCGACAGTCTGGTCGATTTTTTTAAAATTTTTACCAATTGGAGGATTTGGCTGAAACTTTGTAAATTTGACAAAAATATTGGTCTTGACATGCCAAAATTTCAAATTAACTGGACCAACCAATCGGAAGATTTAAAAAAAATTTAAACCAATCTACGGATTTCTAAAAAAATAAATAGGGTCTGCAAACCCTTTGTCTGGCGCGTAGGAGGGGGGGGGGGAAATCCCCCCCCCCTTCTGATTCAATTCCCCTCCCTATGTTCTTATACGAGTACATTTATATGTCTAGATAAAAAAATGCTTAAAAAGTGTTAAAATCGCGTAAAAATGCACCCAAATTCACATTGCCTTCGTAGACACTATTTCCAGCTCAAGTTCTTTTCAAATTTTACCCCCCCCCCCCCCCCCCCCCCTGCAAATGTAGTTCCTACGCGCCTGTGAGGTTGAAAAGCAGAGGTCCGCGTCACAAGAGTCAAAGGAGTCCGCAGAATGGCTGTTTCGGCGCCCTCTGCCGCCTCATCGCATCATTGTATCGATACACGCGCCACAAGAGTCAAAGGAGTCCGCAGAATGGCTGTTGCGGCGCCCTCTGCCGCCACATCGCATCATTGTATCGATACACGCGACACAAGAGTCAAAGGAGTCCGCAGAATGGCTGTTGCGGCGCCCTCTGCCGCCACATCGCATCATTGTATCGATACACGCGACACAAGAGTCAAAGGAGTCCGCAGAATGGCTGTTTCGGCGCCCTCTGCCGCCACATCGCATCATTGTATCGATACACGCGACACAAGAGTCAAAGGAGTCCGCAGAATGGCTGTTGCGGCGCCCTCTGCCGCCACATCGCATCATTGTATCGATACACGCGACACAAGAGTCAAAGGAGTCCGCAGAATGGCTGTTGCGGCGCCCTCTGCCGCCACATCGCATCATTGTATCGATACACGCGACACAAGAGTCAAAGGAGTCCGCAGAATGGCTGTTTCGGCGCCCTCTGCCGCCACATCGCATCATTGTATCGATACACGCGACACAAGAGTCAAAGGAGTCCGCAGAATGGCTGTTTCGGCGCCCTCTGCCGCCTCATCGCATCATTGTATCGATACACGCGACACAAGAGTCAAAGGAGTCCGCAGAATGGCTGTTTCGGCGCCCTCTGCCGCCACATCGCATCATTGTATCGATACACGCGACACAAGAGTCAAAGGAGTCCGCAGAATGGCTGTTTCGGCGCCCTCTGCCGCCACATCGCATCATTGTATCGATACACGCGACACAAGAGTCAAAGGAGTCCGCAGAATGGCTGTTTCGGCGCCCTCTGCCGCCACATCGCATCATTGTATTGTAATGGAGTAAACCCATTACTCACTTGTTATGATCAAGACAAACCCTCAGGCGCTATAATTTGTCACGCGCACAAGACACTGTCAATGATTCATAAGCAATTAGCCAATCAGCATAAGGTACGTGTATGACGTAGACCTGGGTGACAGGTATAAAAGAGCTCATCTGCGATGAGAAGGGATCAGTAGAGCAGAAGATCTCCCTAGCGGGACTTATGCAAAGAGTAGAAGATCTCCCTAGTGGGACTTGTGTAAAGAATAGAAGATCTCCCTAGTGGGACTTCACTTTTGAACTTAAAACTAACTTCAAAGCACTGTATAAAAGGAATCAATAAAATGTCAAAGTACATTGAAGACAACTGTAAGTACTGTGTAATGCACATTCATTTATTATCCAAATCCCTGTTCTAGACATTGTTCCCTAATCTGATACTTGAGATCGAGACAACTATGTCTATTCACGCCATTCCGAAGAACGCCTTAATTAAGAGTATTAATTCAATCAATCAATCAATCAAACAATTGTGTTCATCATCTAAACCTACCCTCATTGCAACTGAGGTGTATAAATGTTGCATGGTGGCCAGCGATACCTACCGAAACTAAAACTAATTGTCAAACAAATAATACTCGATCAAGCCCTCGGCGCGCCCACTACACTGGTGACAGCGTGGAATGAAAATTTCAATTTTTTTTTAAATTCACTATACAAATTTTCTTGGACGATCTCAGCTATCAATCTGGAACAAACAAAGAACAGTGTTAATAAGCATGGCTAACGAAAATACTAATCCGGGAGTAAACGAAACCACAAGCACTCCCCGAGATAATTCCAGCATGCAATCGCTAACATTAAATTCAGTGAACAATCCTAACCCGATTCAGCAGGTAGCCAGTAACCTAAACGGGAACACATCAGGAAATCAGACAAATTCAATAACTGACATACTCCATGGGCCCAGACCTACAATGACAGGAATAGGAAACGTTTCACAAACTATAAGCAATGCACAAAATTCAGTCGCGCAAAGTGTTGGGAAGGAGACGGTCGTGCCATTCCTAAACACTATTCCAGTAAATTTAACTGCACAAGAAAGGGAGGCCTTATCAAAATCAAACATTAGGGGCTCAATGAACCTCGTAAAACATTTCTCAGGAGAAGAAGGGACACTTTCTTTTGAAACATTCGTCAAATCAATCCAACAAGCAAGCATTCTCGGTAATTGGTCGGTGATTGTTAAAATAAACGTGTTTAAACAACGTTTGACAGGTGAAGCATTAAAATTTATGGAATGTAACCCAGAGTTAGAATTGGCAACATGGGAACAGCTAGTTACGCGATTTTACAAATGGTTCCACGTAAAACCAGTAGTGCAATATGCAGAATTCGCAAATTGTCGTCAAAAACCGGGAGAAACTCTAAAAGCATTCGTTCTGCGATTGAAAAAAGTCGGTATTTCAGTCATTCCAGACAAAAACGAAAATGGTTTGAAGCCTCACATTGAAAACATGATAAAGCATAACTTGCTCCCGCAATTCTTGAGTGGCATGAGAGACAATACAGCCAAGCAGCTTATCAGGTCCCAAAAACCTAAAGATTTAGAAACAGCATTAGCTCTTGCAGAACAGATTGAGGAAGACCAAAAACTTGATTCCGCCCTTTTCAAAAATCCATCAGGAGATACAGTACCAGGTGACCTAGATGAATTGGACGCTATAAAAGTAAATGCAATTCTAAATTCACAATTCAATGAACAAAAATTCTATGATCAAACAAATCAAGAATTCAACCAAACTTTCCAAGACCCAATGATTCAGGCAATACAATCTGCTCAATATCAAAATCAAATTCAAAATCAACAAGCCGCGTTCAATCAAAGTCAAGCTGCACAAACTGCACCTAAAACAATTAAATACATGCAACCGCCAATCAATATCTACTCAAAATCACCAACATTTTTCTCACATTATTCTCCTGAACAAACAAGTCAATGTTATCAGAATGAAGTTAATCATGTGTGTTGTTCATGTAAAACTCAGCCTCAGAAAAAGGAATTCAGGGAACCGAAAGTGAAATCACAAGCTGTCGATAACAACATAATTCCCCCACCACCAAAAATCTGTTTCTTCTGTCAAGTGAACGGTCATACAATGAGCTCATGTTTCAAGTACTTAGCCTTGCACGACAAACAAGAGTCTAATAATAGATTCGAGAAAGTTGAATTTACTCCGAATAACAATTATCGAGAGACAAGAATCTGTAACTATTGCGACAAGCCGGGCCACATTCAAATAAATTGCAGGCGTAGACTTTTTGACGCAAACCAAACATCAGGTTACAATTATCAAAGAAACAGTGATGATTACAATTATCTTCACAGCAGACGAAACAACACGTTCGGTAATAGATCAAACAACGAGTTTGATAATGGTCCATTTAGCTATTATGGCAATAAACTGGCCAACAATGCAAACAACAATGCAGGTGAACAAAGAAATTTCGATAACAATGTAAATAATCAGGGAAATTTCGAGAACAACGCAAATAATGAACCAAATTTCGAAACGTGCTCGGGATAGATGCCCCGTATACCCGAGCACAAGACAATACCGTTTATTCAAATCAGCTAGCAATTACGGTTAACAAACCCTGCATTCAAACATTACTACCTAATCTCTTACAACCAAATAACCCGATTGAATGTGAGATGATTTTAGACTCCGGTGCTGATTGCTCAATCCTCAGAATAAACGACGTAATAAAAGGGGGCATAAAAATCAACAAAGTAAACAAAAATGTACTATCTGTAACAGGAAATAGGTTGCCAATTGTCGGTCAAGCTAATATCAACATACAAATAGGTAACAAATATTACCCATTCACGTTCTTGGTAGGAGACAGAACACTCCAAATTGACAGCAGTATTTTAGGCTTTGACTTCCTAGATAAGTATCAATTCTGCATAGATGGAATTAATAAAACACTAGTTGACAGAGATAACATCATTCCCTACGGGCAGAATAGAAAACGACCAACACCAAATACAACTACACAACAATATCAAAACAACAATAATGTTTGTAGAAGTAATACAATATGCTCTAGTGTTCAGCCAGAACGAGAACAAGAACAAGAGATTCTAGGTCCGACGATTATAGAAATTGTAGGCAATCTATTCGATGCAGACCCAAAAGATTCTTTATTGATTTGCGTTGACGAACCATTCACAATGGACCGCGGACTTCAAAAAGAATTTAAATACCGATTCCAAAATGTTCACCAACTTAAAAGTCAAAACAAAACGGTTGGACAGGTTGCTGCATTAAACAGCGATGGCAGATTCATATACTATTTAGTGACAAAAGAATTGAACAGTGGTAAGTCCACTCTACAAAACTTGACAGCCGCACTAAACGTGACAAAAAGACATTGTGTGAAGAACAAAGTGAAACATCTTTCAATGCCAAAAATTGGTTGCACTAAAAATCCTCTAGACTGGAATAACGTTAAAGATACTCTATTCGAAGTTTTTAAGGACACTAACATGCACATATCAATCTACACATTGCCAGAATCAAACAAAAAGAAATGGGTTTCTTTCAAAATCAAACACACTAGAACGCGAAGGGAGTCAAATACAGGTAGACAACGCGGGGACACAGATAATAGACAAAACATGGGTAGAGATGAAGACGAATCAGAGGTTCGAAACTCTGTTAGAAATCAAATTTACCTTGAGAGCAAGAACGAAGCACTGCAGGCTTTTCCAAACTCTCCGTCAAATCGTGCAGTCCCAGGCACATCTCGCCGAGTAGACACATTCGTAGAATCAAACAATCCAGGTTCAATGCCAGGTACCGGCATAACCGATGATAATTTGACAAGTGATGACGATTCTGTAACAACAACAGGCAGTGAGGAATTTGACAATGATTACAGCTTTAGTACATCAGAAAGCGAAAGTGATTCAATCAGTGATACTTATTCAGAAACATCAGAAGATAGTGTTGACATATTTGAAAGATCTTATTCTGTAAGAGTGAAACAATCAATCGTTATTCCACCCAGATGTGAATTTCTTTGGTCAGGAACACAAGAAAAACTGTTTTCAAACAACACAGACAAAGACAATAGAGTTCTAATTACTTTTGAACCTCAAGACATGAAAATTCAGGGAGTGCATTGCGCTAGGACCTTAGATTATGAAAATCAAGATAAATCTGTGAGAGTTCGAATCCTGAATGTGACAGAACAAGAAGTAAACTTGCCAGCTAATACAGTCATAGGACATGTAACAGTAGTTGACCCAAAAGAAGTTGAGCCGCGTAAACAAACAATTTACGATATCTATCCTAGAGTTTTGGCATTGATAGACCAAGCATATCCATTAGATAATCTGGCTGACGTCAAACAAATAGACAGAGGAAAGTACATAAGTGAAAATTGCGATTTGTCTCACTTAGATGCACCGACACGCAATAAAATTCTGGCACTATTAAACAAATACAACGACGTGTTTTTCGTAACAGGGGATAAAATCGGAGTAGCACCCCACGTAACCCATTCTATCAATACTGGGTCAGCAAAACCGTCTTTCACAAGAAATTATAAATTAGCTCACTCAGAATTAGATGTTGTTCGAGAAACTGTAGACAGATTATTGAAAGAAGATGTAATTACACCAACAAACTCACAATGGAATAGTCCTGTAGTTCTCGCAAGTAAACCAATGCCAAACGGAGAGAAGAAATGGCGATTAGTATTGGATTTCAGAAAAATCAATAGTTTAATTGTAGCCCATGACAGATTTCTACTTCCGGACATAAACAGAATTCTAGATCGATTACTAGGAGCTAAGTACTTCTCGACTTTAGACGTATACAGTTCTTTTAACCACATCCTCATCAAACCAGAAGACCAGGAGAAAACTGCATTCTTAGTCGAAGGAGTTGGACAATTTATGTACAAAAGATTATTTTTCGGAAACAAAGATGGCTCGCAAGTTTTTCAAAGATTAATTGATAGCGTATTATCAGGACTAACACCGGACAAGGCACTTGTATATCTGGATGACATAATAACATGGAGTACGGGTATAGAAGAGCATATTACTCAACTAGATAACATTTTGGAACGAATCAAAAATTCAGGTCTCAAACTCAAAATCGAAAAATCTCAATTTCTCAAAACAAGCATAAAATACTTAGGTCATATAGTTTCAAACGAGGGGTTGAGAACAAATCCCGAAATAATAGACACAGTAAGGAACTATCCTGTACCACGCACGGCAAAACAAGTAAAAAGGTTTGTCTCACTAGCTAGCTACTACAGAAAGTTCATCAAAAATTTCGCACACATTGCCCGTCCTCTGCATCAATTACTCAAGAAAAATTATGTTTTTCACTGGAGTGAGGAAAGACAAAAAGCTTTCATAGCACTAAAAGAGGCACTAATCTCTGACCCAGTTATCGCTTTTCCAGACTTTTCAAAAACTTTCAAAATCACATGCGACACTAGCGCATACGCTACAGGCTGTATTCTATCGCAGGACCACGATGGGAATGATAGAGTTGTGGCCTATGGGAGCCGGAAGCTTAATGATGCCGAATGTAACTATTCCAGCATTGAAAGGGAATGTCTAGGCATAATATTTGCTGTAAAACACTTCCACTGCTACCTCCATGGATACAAATTCGAGATTCATAATGATCACAAACCATTAATGTACTTACAAAGTAAGAAACATGATAACGCCAGACTTATGCGCTGGGCTCTCCAATTACAAAATTACGATTTCACAATCCACTATAAACAAGGAACATCCATTTCACATGCAGACGCATTATCAAGAATTAGAGTCAACTTGAATTTAGACAAAACTCCAGGTTCAGAAATAAACTATCCAAAATGGGACAGAAATCTCGTTAAACAAAATCAAAGACTAGATCCGGATTTCATTAACATCATTAACGATTTGCTCATAGATCTTCCAAATGATAACGGATTCTTTTTAGATGATGACGGCATATTATTCAAGAAAAATTCAGATCCACTCAGAGCAAGTAGAATGTGTGTTCCTAGTACAATGAAAGATAAAGTTTTATACTCATTTCATGAGCTTCCATGGGCTGGTCATCCGGGAAAACACAGGAACACGTCTCTAATATTAGAAAGATTCTTTTGGTTCGGTCTACACAAAGATGTAGCTAATTTCGTTAAAAACTGTGACAGTTGTCAGAGAAGGAAAACACCCCCTGGCATTACTAGAGCACCGCTGCAACGCATGCAGGAGGCATTGTACCCAGGGCAGAGGGCTCACATGGACACAGTTTCATTACCAAAAACTAAAGAAGGTTTCTGTTGTTATCTGTCATACATCGACGCATTCACAAAATATAGCTTCATAATACCAATGAAAGATCAAAAGGCCGAAACAGTAGCAAAACACTACGTCAGTGACATAGTACCCCATATTGGAGTGGCCGAGAAAATAATTTGTGATAACGCCAAAATCTTTACGGGCAAAGTTTTTACGGACATAGGGAAGCTCTTGGGATTCGACATAGGCCATTCTTCAGCTCACTATCCCCAAAGCAATGGATTAGTAGAACGCGTCCATTCCACAGTTAATAACATCATGAGTCACTACGCAGTGAGAAATCAAAATTGGATAGAAATAATCCCGTACGTAAATATTGCACTTCGATCAGCTATAAACGCATCCACGTCCTATAGTCCATTTTTTCTAGAACATCTTAGAGATATGCGATTACCCTGGGATTGTTTAACAACACCAGCATCAAAAGATCTTAATACACATTACGTCACGGACATGCAAGAAAAACTGAAAAAAGTGTTCGCAACAACGCGTAGAAAAATCAGACAAGCTGCCGAAACTAGAGAAAAATTCTACAACAGGAAATCAGTGCCGGTAAAATTCCAAATTGGTGACTTAGTTTTGTTACACGACGATACAGCAGTCCCGGGCATAAAGAAATCAATACAATTAAGGTGGTACGGACCTTACAGAATTATTTCAAAAGATACCGAAGTGAACGTGACACTAAGACACGTTTATGACCAAAACAAAACTTACAAATGCCATGTAAACCGAATCAAACCTTACTATACACTAGACCCGAAGTTGTATGACGATAATCTGATTCCCAAAAATCCGAAAACTGTTCAAACAAAAACGCAAAGTCCCAGAGTAGATATAGACCCAGATTTTGACCCCCAGAACCCATACCCCCACTTTGACCCCAGAGATGATGACTGGATATTCGAAGTAGGACAATACGGTACTGAACCGAATTTAGGAGGAAATTTCCAAGAAAATCCAAATGTTGGAAACACAAGTGAAATGAACAGAGGCACAATTCGCAAGGGAAACTCTACGATCATTCAAAATCCCCAGAATACTAGCGTTAGCCAATTGAATCCAAACGCAGTTACTTTTACTCGAGCTAGCGATAATACGCCTCAAATGCAATCAAATCAGGGAACATCAGTTAATGCGCAAAGCAGCACCCAATATCTATTTTACCCACAATCAGCTTCAAATATTCAAACAGGATTCGTAACAGACGGAAATGTTAATGTAATACCACCGTTTTCACAAAATACAAGAAGGATAAACTCACCACAGAATCAGCCCAGCTTGGATCAAGCCAATCAGGCACAGTCTAGAGTCGATCCCGGCACCTCCACTGACACTCCAGGTAGAAGCAGCAGGACAGGATACAAACTCCGCAACATCAATCCTGTTAAATATTTCAAGAAGAGTCCAAGAAAACTGATTCGATAAATATAATCATAAGAACATACAAATTCCATTAGCGAACAGTAATAAGCAACAACATTAATTATTCAAATAAAAGAAAGGAAGATCTACATAAAATGCTCCATTCCATTAAAATAAAAATTCAAAATTCAAAAATTCAAATAAAACTCAAAATTGATTCAACATAGACAAACATACTTGAAATATCTCCGTTATATATAATAAATTCGAAATGGGATTCGGGAATATAAATCCACATAAAAAGGCCTCTATCAACAAAATCATAATGACGGTAAAATCTACACTCGTGCATACAGAAATCTGGATGAAAATACTTCTGTAGTAAATGTAAAATAATGACAAAATTACAATCGCTAAACCTATACAAAAAGCTCCCGTCAAGAAAATAAATTTTATCAAAATTAACGCTCAAATTCAAATAAATCTCACACAAATTAATTCTCGTTAAATTCAATAAAATTGATCATCATAAAATTACGATTCTACATAAAAAGGACTCTTTTAATCAAATCATAATGCAAGAAGGACTATTATTGCATAAATCTACATAAGCTTGCTACAAAATTAATAATAAAGAAGTCTATTGAATATTCAAATATAAATTATAAAGATCAATCTGGCTCAACAAATGTTATAAAATTATCTAAAATCTACATCAAAAGGGTTCTCAAAAATAAATTCACAAAGCAACTAATTCAACACTAAATAGAAATTACGATATTGTAAGAAATTCAAATGCTAATAATATGACAAAATTAAAATAAAATTAAGTAATTAAAATTCGCTGATAATAATTTTCGCTAAAAATATCCTTGTCTTCAGGTACTGATTAAAAATTGAACAATCAATCTTAACATCTAAATAAAAACGCTAGATAAAGTAACTAAATTCCAGAAAATAATTCATTCAACACGAGTTAGTACCAACCTGAATTATGCACAACATTTCAAAATTTTAACATACATAAATCATAAAAAACGAAAAATGTCAATGCAATTGATTAATAGCAAATTTATTCGATAAATCAATAATAAACAACAAACTATACTGACGTAATAAACGCAAACGTCGAATTTACCTACAGTGTAGAAAATGAAACTTCTCTATAAATTCAATAAATTGTCAAATTCTGCAAACAGCACTATTCAGTTGTTCAAAACATAACCGGCACAGGCTATATCGGCATTATGCAAAATAGCGTAGAAAACATGATATTAACGTCGCACTGTCCTATAAAATCAACAAATTCAAAAGAGATACAATTCAAAGTACCAAAATTCACGAATATATTGGAAGTAGAAAGCAACATCAGCATCTACGCGCTCGGAACGTCAGGACAATTTGACAAATTCATAACTTAATTAAATTTCTCTATTCACAGTCAAAATTATACAGTGAAATTCAATAACAATATGTGTGCGACCAAGAAGAAAGAAATTATAAAATTATCATTACAATCGAATGCTCAAATTCGTAAAATAATTTGTCAATACAATGAAATACATCAATTAAATACCATCACCTAAGCACAAAATTTATAATAATTCAAACATATGGTCCAGATTTACTAACATACAAATATCAAATTAATACGCGTATCAACAAAACAAATTAAATAATATTCTCTCAACTAAAAATTCGGCGAACTAATAACGCAAACAATATATTAGGTGTGTAGAAATATAAAATTGGACTCACCAAAATCGTTCACGGCACTCGAAGTTCAGAAGATGCCACATAAACGCCATTCTTGATAACAGATTCACTAAATTCTCTTTAAAATTCACAAATTGCACTGCACTTTAGGCACACGTAACAAAAGCACTTGATAAATATCACAATGATAATACACTTTCGAGGATTATTATAATTATTAACACAAATTAAACAAAGCATACTTATAATTCCGCACAAGCGAATAAACTTATATTGAAAACAATAAACTCGACGCGCACAATTAAACGCACTTTCAACACGCACTAGATTACCTTCCAGTAAAGCAAATTGTACTCAACTAACCAAAGAGAAAGGAAGACAATTTCAGAAACGTGGTCAAATTTCGAACCAATGACTTCCAACAGGGCACTAACGCTGTGACTCGTACAGTAAACGCGTCATCAAATTCCCCAATCTATTTACAAATAACTGACTTTCTACTAACATTCAGATTCATGAACTAAGTTCTCACCAAGTTTTGATCTAGAATCCAAACACGACAATCATCTTCTCATGAAGCAATAATCATAATCATAACAAGCGAACCGAGTTCGAGCCTCGGAACAGTCAAGTAAAAATCAATAGACAATAAAATATTGGCACGCGACTTTAAGACAATGCTAATAATCAATCGATAAAATTTTAGCTTACAAATAAAATAACGTACTAAATCAGAATAATTCAAGTCCAATCAATCAGAATCAATGCAAAGTCGTCTAGTAAACTCAGAATAATTAAATAAATGAATAAATTGCAGTTATCATAACAGGCTTCAAGAATGAAATAATAATCCGCAAGTCAAAAACTAATATGAGACAATAAAAGTTCGTTTTGTAAAATAAGAAATAAATGAATTCAAAATTAAATTCAAAACTTCTAGACTAAATTCGAAGAGAAAAAGCCAAGTTACTAATCATAACCACTGAATCTCAACTAATCCATCAAACTCTTGATAGATGTTTTCCAATAATAATTTCATAAAAATTATAATTATCAAACAAAATCTATTACAATAATAATTTTATAAAAACAAATTTATAATTGATAGATGTTTTCCAATAATAATTTCAGAAAAATTATAATTATCAAACAAAACCTCTTAAACTAATAATTTTATAAAAACAAAATTATTATTGTCCACAACACTTTTTGACAAAACTCTTGAAATACAATGTAATATATAAATAAACAACGTATTAATAATAAATTTCGGACACAACGCAGAACAACAAAGGTTCACAAATAAGTTACTTTGAGAACAAAAGGAAGCAATTATTTCAAACTAAAATAAAATCACACTCACGGATATTCTGTAAATTCACAGGTAGAGCTAAGGTAAAACATGTTTGGAAAACAAGCAAGAAAAACTGTAGAATCAAGTAGTGTGAAATTGTGCTAAAATTTGAAATTTAAATAAAACACTCGAGTTAGAAAGCGAATGTAGATAATACAGTCAAAAGACGTCATAATACCTACACTAGCTGATAATGCATCTCTTATCACGAGGCAAAAGATATTATAATTGATGAGACCTCGCAGAATGCAAGATTGTCAAAATAAATCAAAGATAAAAGTAAATCTATAGCCACTTATCACAAAATATTGAAACATAAAGTAAAAGAGTGAAATTTTACATAAATGAGGCAAAAGATGTAAAGATCAAATGTAGGTAAAATCAGTTGCTACAAAATAAATCTACAATAAAATCAAAAACAGAGTCAAATTGAACAAAAATTAGCAAGCTCAGACTAAGATACAGCCTCCAGCAAGAGAAAATAAGTCAGGAATCAAAAGATTGGAGCTAACTAATCCTTAACAAATCAGAAAATAAGACGAGAAAGAACAACAGATCCAAACGCAACAGTCAGGAAGAAGACACGATCGACCTCGACATCAGAGAGCTTAAATATCCAAAAATTAAATCCGTAACCCAGCTGATCAAAACAGCCATCCTACTCACCAAAACACAACTCCTATCTCCATCCAAAATACACAAAAGAAGAATCGAAGAGACGCTCTGATAAAACTGTTTCAAGAGAGAATCCACATAACGAGGATTCAGGACAACAATCAACAATAATACTACGTGACACCGACAAACAAGATGCCAACAGAAACAAGTAGGCGAATCACCGAAACATTGCCTTCGCCATAAACCACGACAAACATCTTACAACAACAACAAGAAAATCCACACAAATAGGCTCCACCACCACCAGCAGACCGAATTCACACAGCATCGTGGATACAAAAGGTCAACCAACAACCGTTTTCATGCAAAACAAAATGAAAACACAACACGGACGACGCAACCAGATGGACATCGATGACGCCGCCATGCAGAGCGACGCCGACCACTCAACCGACGCCAAGACGCCCGGTCAATCATCAGCGATCCAACCGTCTTCAAAGAGAACAGGTTCGTCACCCAAAATCGTGTGATTATATAAATCAATCGTTAAAAAGTCAAATAGTGATCATAATGAGTGAAAGGTACAATAATCAAGACATTCAAGATCAAGTGACAATTCAAGCATGAGGAAATTCAATATATTCTTCCACGGACTAGAAACATTGAAACCTAACGGTTGAATTTAGAATAAGTATAGATATTTGAGTAAGGAATGTAGCAAAATGTTTCAGTCAAAACAAATGACAAGTCATTCCAAAAACATCATCTCAAATACTTAAGATAATCCATGTTTCATCTAATCAATATAATACACTATAATACACGGGATAAATGGTGATATTACAAAAATATACCATAGGGTAAATCATAAGTTTTCAATAAATGTAAATGGTGAGGTAATTATCCATACAAACGAGATGAAATAATAATTACCAATCATATAAAAATATATTCTAATATACATTAATCAAACATTACAGTATGAAATAAATCTTGGGATACACCATATAAACTAATATGGTAGGATATAAATAAGTTACAAGATAAAATGCAAAATCCATATATAAACAACACAAAAGGGATAAATTATGTATAAATACATGATAGGGCAAAGACCATAAAAATTTTGGGATAAAAATTATTAATCAGAATATGCAAAAACTTCCGATGTACAAATTGTATAATTATGTAATGCGCTGAAATGGTAAAAATGTCATATTGAGTGGAAGATTGCAGACGCAACACTAACATCAACCCTAAATATCTAAAAACAGCATCCGGGAAAATATTGCTGCGAGTACATTAAATTCAAGTTAGGAATACCTGACGGATTACAATATTGCATACTTCGATAAAGAGGATCCAACGACTCACATAAAATCTTCAGGACTGCCAAGTACTTACCAACATACACACTGGAACATAATGTGATTATTCCGATCAATTAAAGTTGGTTGAGTCTATTCACGTTCCAATCACTAAGTGATCACCAAATGGCAAATGATTCTGATAGATAAATTGATGGATTCTTCCAATACAAAATCGAAAGTATTTCAATGTTAAGAATCGCAGGAGTAATTATCTATAAACTCACAAGTCCCAAATATCAACATGACAATGTTTACTATCTCAACAAAACAAACTTCAAAGTGTTCTTTACAATCAACATAATTACATTCGCAAAAATTGCTCAACAGCTTTTAAAAACCTTCCTTCGAAAGCTAATTAAAAGCTCAAAAACGGGGGGGAGTGGTGTAATGGAGTAAACCCATTACTCACTTGTTATGATCAAGACAAACCCTCAGGCGCTATAATTTGTCACGCGCACAAGACACTGTCAATGATTCATAAGCAATTAGCCAATCAGCATAAGGTACGTGTATGACGTAGACCTGGGTGACAGGTATAAAAGAGCTCATCTGCGATGAGAAGGGATCAGTAGAGCAGAAGATCTCCCTAGCGGGACTTATGCAAAGAGTAGAAGATCTCCCTAGTGGGACTTGTGTAAAGAATAGAAGATCTCCCTAGTGGGACTTCACTTTTGAACTTAAAACTAACTTCAAAGCACTGTATAAAAGGAATCAATAAAATGTCAAAGTACATTGAAGACAACTGTAAGTACTGTGTAATGCACATTCATTTATTATCCAAATCCCTGTTCTAGACATTGTTCCCTAATCTGATACTTGAGATCGAGACAACTATGTCTATTCACGCCATTCCGAAGAACGCCTTAATTAAGAGTATTAATTCAATCAATCAATCAATCAAACAATTGTGTTCATCATCTAAACCTACCCTCATTGCAACTGAGGTGTATAAATGTTGCATGGTGGCCAGCGATACCTACCGAAACTAAAACTAATTGTCAAACAAATAATACTCGATCAAGCCCTCGGCGCGCCCACTACAGTATCGATACACGCGACACAAGAGTCAAAGGAGTCCGCAGAATGGCTGTTTCGGCGCCCTCTGCCGCCACATCGCATCATTGTATCGATACACGCGACACAAGAGTCAAAGGAGTCCGCAGAATGGCTGTTTCGGCGCCCTCTGCCGCCACATCGCATCATTGTATCGATACACGCGACACAAGAGTCAAAGGAGTCCGCAGAATGGCTGTTTCGGCGCCCTCTGCCGCCACATCGCATCATTGTATCGATACACGCGACACAAGAGTCAAAGGAGTCCGCAGAATGGCTGTTTCGGCGCCCTCTGCCGCCACATCGCATCATTGTATCGATACACGCGACACAAGAGTCAAAGGAGTCCGCAGAATGGCTGTTTCGGCGCCCTCTGCCGCCACATCGCATCATTGTATCGATACACGCGACAATCGAGATAACTCGATCCGACCTCCCGATGGAATTATTACGTAATGGTTTGACGCCAACAAACTCGTGACCACAGGAAACCATTTGCAATGAAATGGCGCGATGTGATGGGTTTGTTTTCAATTTTAGTCCACCAAAGTCGAGCCGATAATGAAGAATTTTTTGTGTGAACAATTTGAAGAAAAAAATTGAAAAAATTATTGAGCGAGCGACTCATTTTTTTATTCTTTTGACACGGAACTTTTTTTTTGGCTGCTATCTAGAGCAATAGAAGTCGCACCGTTTCACCGATCGATCTGAAATTTTGCACACATGTAGAGACAACCTTTTCTGTTTGCAGACCCTAATATTTTTGAAATCCATTTATTGGTTAAAATTTAAATAAACATCTCCTGATAGGTTGAAAAATGAAAATGGTCTTCCATAAATCTTATCAAACTCATTTTGCATGGACATTAAGACCTTAACATTGTCTCTTATTTTACAAATTTGCATTCCTATCAGTTAAGAACGAATGAGCTTATTGACATTTTTAATAGCTGTCAGAAATGAAGTATCGAAATGAATGTTTTCCAGTGCCAATTGAATTGAATCTGATATGCTACTATGTACCAGGGTGCTTAGATGCTATTTTCAAGTTTCGATGAAAAGCATATACTTTTATGTTGATTAAATAGATCATATTTCAATTCAATATGGATGCATATGTTTTCTGTGCGTTGTGTACGCATTTCCGGTTCGTGAATTTACCCGTATCCGTGCTCGCTCATCAACGCGTTACAATGAGCGTTTTCCTAGTGTTTTTAGTATGTTCACTGTACAATTCTATCATATGCTCCGCTTATTAGAATAATATATTTAAAAAATGACAATTATAAATGGAGAAATTACTGGGGTAAGTATGAAAGATGATGGAAACATTTTATATTTAAAAAGTTTAATGTATTCCATCTGTATGTTGATGTTATATTATAATTTGTGAGTGAAAATAACTTTGAATATACAATTACAAATAAATTACATATAAATAGCAAGCTGATGAAAAACATTTAACAAGAATGATGGTCAAAATACAGTTCCAACTTTCGATTTGAGTAAAAATAAATTCAGTGGAGTTTTGCTGTATGCGTTGTAGGACCAATATGAATAATACACAATCCATCAACGTAATTATAAATATTTTAGTAGAGTAATTACATTATTGATAAAGAAACAAATGTCAAAAAAGACACAGAACTAAAATCTGATTTTGTTTCGCTATAGATCTTTCAATATCGTCACTCTTCAGCTATACTGTGTCGCTGATCAAGCTCAAATTTTAATAAAAGTGTGTACCTACTACGTATTTCCTTTGTAGCTAAAGTAAAATGAAAATTATTCACAGTTATTCAGACATGACGCTGAGCTGCTTTTGTAATTTTTGTGTCATCCATTCGGTGAAAGTATTTTTGAGTTATTGTCATTTTAGTAATTTCAGCACGTTATCATGCAACACATGCTCGCTTAACAAGCTAAAAGCGTTTTCCAAGAAGAACTTATAAAATAATCGGTATCATTTTTCAGCTTTGATTTCAAATTTTATGGCGGAAGGAAAAATAAATAGAACAAACTACGGTTTCGTATCGAATTTCTTGTAAAACTATTTCAGCATTAGTCGTAGAAAAAGTAGTAAAAGTTGATAACTGCTCATTAGGTTTTAATGCGAACTGAAGTAGGATATCAGGTTACAGTCACATTTAATGTGCAGGTTGTTTTAAAAGTTTTCAACCAATTAGAGGCAGTATTTTAGAGTGAAACAACAATTAACGCTTTTTATGTCGCTAATGTCTTACTGTTGGTAATTATAACCCTACTCGGAGCCTCCATTCCACTCTCTTGGCACTTTTTAGCGTTTTGTGTGCTTTCAAAGTTCTTGGAGAAATCGGAAGCTTTGCAGGTTGATGTTTAAAATAGCAGTTTGCTTCAAATTAATTTTTGTGTGAAGGCACATTTGGGTAATTCGGCCAAAGACATTTTCTTCATATCAATGGTAAAACGAAACGAATCATACAAAAAGTATGATTTCATTCAGATATTTTTATTTTCGTTATGGTTAACGTCGCACTGTTCTACAACAAGGTTAATTACATAACGAATCTTACTTCATTTGCCTCTCGACTTTGGGAAATCATGAAATATAGAATGTTGCTTTGTACTTTTATCAATGTGCACTAAATTCTTCCAAATGGCAAACTAAAACATTATCTACAAAAAAGTTATCATAATCAGCAGTCTACAGTGCATTTTTTTACGGTCCCCCTCTTAAAATGCACAAAAATAGTTACTGCTGTATATCTATTCGCAATAATCACTGTCGGGGCTGAAATAAGTGTGATAAGATTACATTTCCGTCAAAACTGCAATGATTATAAATAGGTGCATTATTTCTGTACTATCTAAATTGGGCACGAAAAACACGCCAAGAAAAACATTAAAACAGGAAATCATTCTGTGTAACGCGTTGATAAGCGAGCTTTCGTCTTGCATGCGAATTAATATGCGTGTGAAAGTTGCTGCTGTACAGGCATTGGAACAGCAGTGAAGACAACATAATGAAATTCATCGAGAAGCAGTGAAAATTTCATTCGCAATTTCTCTTAATTTGATCGCAAAAACGGCTCATTTTCTCCTTTCAACTTATCAGGAGAATTTGCTTAAAAAAGGCTATATACCTACAATAAACCGCTGGTCAAAAAGTTAAACAAAAAGTTACAAAACAGAAATAAAACCCATAAAAATTTCAATATTTTCTTATTTTTTTTTTTAATTATAAAAACACAAAAATAAAATACAGATTTTGAACGACTTAAACACCACAAAAAATACGACTTGAGTACCATTCATTCCTAAAATAAAATAAAAACTGCTTCCAGTGTAAAGCCGGCCCTGGGTGAAGGGGTGGGGGGGGGGGGGGGGTTATGGGGCCCCAATACCGCCACTGGGGGCGCCCATGATGCTATCGTCTAGCATGGTGTCAAGTTAAAATTAGCCCGCCAAATGTGACTATTTCTTTGTGCATTTCGAACTCTTCTGCGTGTTATTTTGGTTTGTTTTGGTTGGACTCTGCGCAGCTTGACAGATGATGGACCAAGTAGCTGGCGCCACCCAGCACGCATGCGCAATAGAACAACAGACGTGTAAACATTCGCACACATCCCTCACGAGGTAGCAACAACAAGACTGGCATAATGAGACAAATCAAAATCAACTAAGACAAATATTGCATATTACGAAATATCGAGACATTTTTAGGAAAATAACTTGCATAACTTACAGACATTTATAATAATTTTGTAATACACTTTCATTATTACTTCCATCTATACTGATCCCATTTTTGAAAAAATGAAAAACTTGATACTAACGCTCGGCCGTTTTAGAAAATTGAGAGACAAAAATTGTTTCATAAATTAGTGTAACTTTTACAGGATGTTCACATGATCAGTCTGATTGTATATTAGTAGCACTTTTAAATTTTTGCTTATTGCATCGTTAATTAGGCGCCGGTTATTCAAAAAAACAGCGCAAAACAATGAAATTTGCGATACGATTGGAGACCAAACCCGTAAACCAACTGATCTCAAATTTTAATCATGGTTAGGTAAAAGACAAACTTAGGGTTATCCCTTGGCACATTTTTGAAATTTAATTTTATACGGCGCCCAGGGAGACCAGAAAATAGCTAATTTTTCACCAAAAATCCACTAATTATTACTAATTAACGAAACAAATAATTAAAAATGTACCAAGGGATAACCCTAAGTTTGTCTTTTATCTAATCACGATTAAAATTTCAAATCATTTGGTCTACCCATTTCGTCTCCAATCGTATCGCAAAAAGTGTCTACAAAAAGCAGCAAAATCGCTAGCGCTTGCAGCACCTTAAATATCTATGATTTACTTATTATTTAGATGAAGTTCCCTCAAAATATACTCCACTGCCCGTTTACAAGCAACAGTGGACTCTACGACCTTATAAAACAAGGTAGGTAGCAGTATGTGGCGAAAAACGAACAAAAAGTCTGATAAATATTAGCTAATCTAGACTTAGGTTACCTTCGAGAAGATTTCAAAGATCATTGCTTGCTTGGCAAAAGCTGCTAGGATAATTTTACGAAAGATATATACTAGGAAAACGCTCAGTGTAACGCGTTGATAAGCGAGCACGGATACGCGCAAATTCTCGAACCGGAAATGCGTACACAACGCACAGAAAACATATACATCCATATGGAATTGATTATGATATCAACTTAAAAGTGTATGCTTTTCATCGAAACTTTAAAATAGCATCTAAGCACCTGGTTCATAAAGCAAATCAGAATCAATTTTCAATTGGCACTGGAAAACATTCATTTCGATACTTCATTACTGACAGATATTAAAAATGTAAATAACTTCATACGTTCTTAACTGATTGGGATGAAATTTTGTAAAATAAGAGACAATATTGGTCTTAATGATCATGCAAAATATGAGTTTGATCAGAATTATCGAAGACCGTTTTCATTTTTCAGCCTATCAGGAGATATTTATTTAAATTTTAACCAATGAATCTGAGTAACGCGTTGATGAGCGAGCACGGATACGCGCAACACCTCGAACCGAAATTCTGTCTATCGAAAATGTCATTAAAAGCCAATAATTCTAAAATTTCGCCACAGATTTGTATAGAAATCTCAAAACATTCCTAAAATATTGGTCCAAATAACCATGCAAAGCTTTAAGTTGATCAATTGAACCTTTATGATTGAACTGTTCCGTGTTAATTTTCAAAAATCACAGGATCTCCTTCAAAAAATATACCTGAGACCACTCATATGATATAAGTGTGTCTACACAATATCAGATCGACTGTTGAACGGTCATTATCAGTTTCATTTGCGTTTGAAAGTTTCTGCTCTAACTACCTTGCCTTGAACTGAAGAGTCGAAGTCGCCGTGAATTTGACAGCCAACACGCTAATAGTCCGTAAAATGTCAATAACGTTTGGATTTAAACACAGATTAGTATGAAAATTGTCAAAAATGCAGATAATGTTGGACCCAACCATCATGCGAAGTTATAAGTTGATCGTTCAATCGGTTATAGTTTAAATTTCTAAAAACACAGGAAAGATGGTTTTAAATTTTAACCAATGGGAGGATTTGGCTGAAACTTTGTTTGATTGGGTACAATGTTGGGGGTAATGACTTGTCAAAATTTCAATTTGATCAAAACAACCAATCGAAAGTTAATTTTTTTTAAATTTGAACCAATCAATGGATTTCAAAAAAATTAGGGTCTGCAACAATCAGAAATGTTACGTACATGTGTGCAAAATTTCAGCTCGATCGAAGAAAAACTCTGACCTGTATATCGTCAGTAACAGAAAAAAAAAAACAAAAAAAAAAAAAACAGAGGTCCGTGCCAAAAGAGCCAAATGGAGACGCTCGCTTCGCTCGCTCAATAAAAAAAAATACATCAGTAGGTACCAAAGGAGCAAAATAATCTAAAGATTTAAAAAGTTGTTAAATAGTTGTTAAATAGTGATTTTTAACAAAGTTTGCAAATAATGAATTTATAAAAAAAAATGCTCGGCAAATATTGGAAATCGAATTCAGCGTGTGTGCACTGCGCACGTCTTCTGCGCACGAACTCTCTGCTATTAAACTCTGTCTGGAGCTTCATTTACATCAGATCTTCTCCAGCATCCAGCTCCAGCCTCGCTGTGCCTCGTAACCTCCAGACTCGAGAACAATCGAGACGAAAAGATCGAGGATTTCACTCAAATTACGCGCTGTCAGGGTCAATAGATCACATTTACATTCCAGACCGTCTTCATAGGAACACACAGGGAATATATCATTGGAAATCATTTTATACTCGGCACAATTTAACACTGGAATTATAAATGTAGGTAATTGTAAAAGTATTCAATTTTACCAAACATCTCTAATTTCATTTTAATTCGTGATTTAAGGTGCTGCAAGCGCGAGCGATTTTGCTGCTTTTTGTAGACACTTTTTGCGATACGATTGGAGACTAAATGGGTAGACCAAATTATTTGAAATTTTAATCGTGCTTAGATAAAAAACAAACTTAGGGTTATCCCTTGGTACATTTTTCATTTTTTGTTTCGTTAATTAGTAATAATTAGTTGATTTTTGGTGAAAAATTAGCTATTTTCTTGTCTCCCTGGGTGCCGTATAAAATTAAATTTCAAAAATGTGCCAAGGGATAACCCTAAGTTTGTCTTTCATCTAATCATGATTAAAATTTGAGATCAATTGGTTTACGGGTTTGGTCTCCAATCGTATCGCAAATTTCATCGTTTTGCGCGGTTTTGTTGAATAACCGGCGCCTAATTAACGATGCAATAAGCAAAAATTTAAAAGTGCTACTAATATACAATCAGACTGATCATGTGAACATCCTGTAAAAGTTACACTCACTTACGAAACAATTTTTCTCTCTCAATTTTCTAAAACGGCCGAGCGCTAGTATAAGGTGATATATCACCTTAATGTCGTTGAAGAATAGCTGAGAATAGACGGTGAGAAGTTGGACTGTTAGTAGGCCACCTTCCCAGCATTTACCCCTCGACCAAGAAGTCAGAAAACACCCATGGTCTATTCTAGAACTTTTAAATTCCCAATTCTGATGGAATTCGATTCCATTCAATGTTAATCCTTATGGCGGTGACCGGATTCCATCAGAATGGAATTGGGAAAACGTTCTAGAATAGGGCCCGACCCCCGATTTTTCCAGTAGCCACAACTTGCTTTTAGCATCCAATCAAATATATATTTTTTTATTTTAATACCAATCATTTAACTGTTTGGTGTGAAAAATGTGAAATATAATTAGGTAGTACCTACAATATCCCCATTGGATTCACATTTTAAGAGGGCTGGGTAGTGAGCGTGGCCTTGAAGAGTTTTTTAATCGATTTTTATCAATATCTTTTACCAATGTAATTGTTAACAAAATAGGGCTTTGTACGCGTCTTCAGAACTGTTCAATGAAAATAATTTCATAGCTTGGAATAAGTTATTAGTTTTATTTTATCCAACAGATGTTTAGTACCATAATTTTACTAATTTTCGGGCACTAAACATCTGTAAGACAAAGTAAATTTAATAAACCATTCCAAGCTATGAAATAATTTTCATTGAATAGTTCTGAAGACGCGTACAAAGCCTTATTTTGTTAACAATTACATTTGTAAAAGATATTGATAAAAATCGATTAAAAACTCTTCAAGTTCAAACTCAGCCGTCCTGTCTTTTTACACGTCGTATTTTATAAAGTGTTATTTTCAGTTCGGCTGAAATCTGTTCGCATTATCTCACCTAGGCGGTCCTCTCATCAACATGTTCCACTATAATTCCCGCTCCATGACGCTAATCCCAATCATCAGATGGCTTATGAGTCATCGCCCGACCAATCCATCCAGTCAGAATCATTACAATGGGCAATAGTATTAATGCAGCTATGTGATTCTGTTAATACCCTTCATTGCAAGCGAAATTATTAGGTTTATAATAGATTATGTGTGCTTCCAGTATTGAACGGACGTATTTGTTAGGTCATGAAGGCTGATAGAGGTATGTTAAATGATACACGAAATGAATGCAATTGTTATTCGTTTCAAAAAGATTCAGATTGTTCAATTTGGTTCAATTTGTATGTTTAGGAATCTGGTGAAGATTAGATTTCAGAATAATAAAAGCTGAGATGTTGCTGAAATCTGTGCTATTATTTTTGTTGAGGGACAAACAGTTTTCAAGGAGTTGACTTACAAAGTTTGAAAGATTTCTTCTAATTTTAAAACAGGAAAATTGACAGTGATATCACAATTTGCTTATATTGCCATGGTAACAAAGGAATAACCATGGCAACACATTGTTGGAGACTTGAAAACGACATCACAGTTCTGATTTTTGTTATACATGCCGTTTTTCCCGCCAAAATATCCCATGATATTGATATTTGAATTTGATTTTTATGAATGGAATTTTTAATTTTCACGGGTGTTATTAAGTGTATTTGTTATTATTATAATTATTTGGGTTCATATTTAGAAATTCACTATAACAAACTTCACGAGACTTCCCTATTGTTTTAAAATAAAGTGATTTGAAAAGATTAACATTGATTTGATAAATTTACATATAGTTTCATTGGCTCAAATTTGGGATTTGCATAAACAGTAATTCTTGGCAGATGATTTGCAATCGTGGAATAGAACGGTTCATAGAACATAGAGCCGTTCATAGAACGGCGGACACTGCCAATTGAATTCAACAGAATTAATTGAGACGTCTATCGAAACGAAATAAAACTCATGTGAGTTTAATAAAAACCGTTCCATTTATTGGAACAGTTTGCATTATTTGTGTTCGTATTCCAACAACTCGATCTTCGGGAGCAGAAGTGCATTTGTTTTATAAAACCACTGAACTGCAACATATTTCCCTGACGCAATGGAACTTGAGCAGAAGCTGTTACAATGCATGTGAATGTCTGCGAACTTATGACTGTGAGGGACATTGGGGGTGTGTCTGGAACTATACCAGCATTTGCTGGTCATGAGAATATTCGTTTTACACATTATGATTTCTTAGGTAAATTCTGATGGCTGCGTCAAATTTTCTCAAAATGCGGACATATTAGGTTCATTATTGACTCCACTGTTATGCAAATTTGGGAGGTAGTTTAGATCTAGTGGAGCGGTCGCTCCATCCAGCCAAGTCGTACTGTATACACTCACACACTCAACATACCGTAAATGCCTAATAAACTGACTAGCAGACTACCACTTTTACTGTAAGCAACAACATGGCATTTTCGGCCTACTGGATCTCAAAATTGGGAAATCTCACATTGTTGCGAAATATCTTAATTTCGAGCTATGGCCCACTTGACAACATATACCAAATTTGGGAACAACAGGTTATTTTCACGGCTAGAGGGCCGTGAAAACAGTTAAATTACACCCCTTTTAAAAGGTATCTGATGATGATGATGATGATGATGATGATGATGATACCACGAAATCCCATTTTCTGGGAATAATTGAGAAAATTTAAGAATACCTACTTGAAATAAAAATGTTTTATTTTTCAACTTTTTCGAAAAATAGGTAATGAAAAATACATATTTTTTAGCCAATTCCCAGAAAATGGGTTATCTAACTACCTCCCAAAGTTGCATAACACTAACAGTGGAGTAAACAATGAGCCTACGATATGTACGGTTTTGGGAGAAAATTTGTCGCATTCGTCAGGTTTCTACAGCGTATTTGTGGACTTTTAACAGCTAAAGCATTCGATATATAAATAGATCTCAATAGGAAAGTTTCGTAAATAGAATTCAAAATCATGTATCGCGACCAGAGAAGTTACTTTTGTCGTGTATGAATAGTTTACAAGGAATTGATTTATCCATTGATATCAATATCTTTAAATAGTAAAAGCGATGTTGACGTCAAGTTCCCTATTGCCTTGGCATTTGGCAACAAAGTCTTTACCAATTGGAAACATCATTGATAGAGACCTAGTAAATATGAAATACGCTGATTTTTCCGCCTAACTATCCCATAACATTTGAATTTTAAGAATGTAAATTTTACATGTCTAATGTCAATGTGATAATAACTATATGCTGTCAATATGACTTGTGTTGAACTTTACAAATTTACTGGAATAAATTTCATTAAACTTTGTTCCACTTATCTCAAAGTTTACGGATTCAAAGTCAAGCTTAAATCTGAATTAAGTCAATTAAAATTAATCACCAACAATAATTAATTAATTAAACATCTATGATAATCAAATCCTTACCTTTGTACAAAAATATTCATTCTCAAAAGAATCACAATATCTTTCACAACATGTAAAAACCACTCCATGTCTCCACGAACTCCAGTCCCAACTGACATTCAGAAAGTCGGTTAGCTTGCCGTTGGATTCCTGTTTGGGCCCCTCGTACCTGCCGGGCTGGTCAGGAGGTTCCCGGACCAGTTGACCGGGACGGGACGGTTGGGAAGCTGTCAGGTCAGGATTGACCCCACCAGTTGCGTCCAGCAAGATCATCAACAGTCAGGAGGATTCAGTTACAAGGAAGACGTTGACGCTCAGAGTGGTTCAAGTGTAAGACGATCTGATTAGCTGTCTTTCTAATCATCAGATTCGAATATTTTCCGTAGTTTTTGCGTCGTTTAAGATTTTGACCGTCCGTTGAAGACATCGATAAGTTTGTGGAGAATGAATTGATCTTTGTGCCATTTTTTTAATTTGATGAGCGGATATAATTTGAAAAAAATGTCGCTAAACAACTTTCTAAAAATATTATAAAAACCTCACGTGAATTTTAGATATATTTTTTTTAAAGTAGTCAAATGATGCACGAAGATTTTTTGTTGCCTCAACATAAATATTGTCTATTGTCACGACACGGTCACAATCTCAATTTTGGCGGCTTAGACGTCGATCCCTCCTCTTAAAATTATTTGATGCCAAAAACATCACATATTTTTCAATTCGGGCCAATTTAATACCGCAAACCGGAAAACTAGTTTCCAAAAATTAATAGCATAGTCATAAATTATGTCAGGAAACAGTTATTTGTAAATGAGGTACCTAATTTAAAATCTGATATTCTCAATTTGAATTATTTCTGACGTCATTGACAAGAAGTTCTCCGTAAGCTTTCAAGATGACCCACGGCTCCCAGGATGATTACATAAGATGTTTATGTAACATAAGAAACGTGAACGGTAAGTGACGCGGAGTGATTGTATGAGAAAAAGCCGGGAAGTAATAAGAGCGGTGTCCGAGCAAGAAAATAGTTCGCGTTTATAAACCAATCAGTTTTGTTTACAGCGCGACTTTTATGCGAAAACCTTGGCGCAATCGTGCGGAAATTGTATTTAATATTATTAATATTTACATTTTTATTTGCATATTGTTTATGAAAATAAACCAGTTTTGGGCAAAAAGAGCATGAAGCTGAAACCAAGTCACGAGAAGTATTTTCAAAACAGACAATCCATGGAAAGTTGTCAATAAGATCAGATGAAGGTGAGGAGGCGGTCGTGGACTATTAGGATGGAACCTTCCCAGCATTTGCCTCTCGACTGAGGGAACCCACGAATATCCTCAGTCGGCTGAGGAAATCAAACACCTGAGCTAACTTTAATAGAATTATACAAAGTACCTCTTCAGTTCCAAGAAAACAGTTTTGAATTCTGTTTAAACGGCATATTTCCAAGTGTTTTTTTTTCACCACATGGCGATAACGTTTATGGCACGCTGCTTTGATAATTGCTATGTAAATTAATTCCCTAAAAAGCGATTAAGAAATGTTAAGTTAAGAGATATGAAATCGTGTTCGTAATTTTGCGCCGTTTCGCCAAAATAAAAAAGAACAACGTAGAACCATGGTAGAATATTCGGCAGCGGGTCAATTCGTTGAGAAAAAAAGATGAAAAAACTTGGCACCTTCATGCAAACTGTAATTTACTGCACGTAATCATTTTAAATAGTCTATAAATAAATATTATAGGTACCTAATCCATCGATGAAAATTGAAATATGTTAATATTTTGAAATATTACATGAAACATTAATTATTATTTTCCTATTATATAATATTTATTCAGGTATTTATTTATTTACATTTAATATTAGCATTTTAAAAAAGCGGTTTGTTTATTCTAAAACTAAAGCACTTGAAAAGGGTACAAACAAAACTGAACAGATCCTCATAGCAAAACAAATATAATAATTAGTGAAATGAGATAAAAATATACCTATTTAATTTAAATTGCATTAAAATAAAAATAGAAAGAAAGTCCAATCTTGTTTGAGGTTGATTTGGAGAATGATGTGGCAATTTGGAATTGTCGTCAGGCCTATTTCTATGAAACAATCTCAGCATCTCTTTTCATCTAATTCGAGAAAATAAGGAACACGACTGACCTCTGGTGGATTCTTTGGTACTAGACATAGGGGCGATCAGGGAGGATATCAGGGGCATATTTATATAAATAAACTATATTAAATATGCTTTAGTTGTTTGTTATGGCTGAAAAAGTAAACTTGTTACTAAATGTATACTTCAATTGTTTCTCCTTTTCCGCTGCCCTATGGAAACACGAATTTCAAAATAAAAAAATGCATCTAAAAAGTTTCCTGCCAGAAGTGGCTCCATCACGTATCGCTTATTTGTACACACGTTGATGCCGCAAAGCCCGAGGATCGCGGTAAAGTTTCCCCGGCGATTGCGAGGTGGATCGCCGCCAAGTCGCGCGGCGTCGGTGAACGGTGCGAGTCCGAGGACGGTATTCTCTCGCGGCGATCGAGCGGTGCTTTCCCGCCAACTCGCCCGCGCTCGGCGACGGCGTGGGTGGCAAAGACAATAGCAACGATATAGGTACGTTGAGATATAAGAATGATATTGATCTTGAAAAGAAGAACATTTAAATGCAACTAGTTTCCAAATAATGTAGGTATAGGTAGGCACATAATTTTCATTTCCAATTGTTTATTTATTGTTTATTTCGAATTTATCAGATAATAAAAAAATATTTCGTTAAAAAAACTACTTATATAGGAATGCATACGAATTCGTATTTACTAATTATAAATTTTAATAAGACAATACATATTTATAGTATTTGTCTAGATAAACAGGGAAAGTACGCTAAGTGTATACTTTTTTTCAAAAAATTGACTTATAGTTATAGCAGTGATCTTGCAGTGATTTTTATGAACTTTCAGAATATACCCTCGGTCTTTAGAAAATATTGCCACAAAGTCTTAAAGAAATATCAATTTGTATGGAAGATAGACACATGTTTCAACATAAATCTTCGAAAATACTAGATGTTATGGTACATCTTCAGGTGAAGTTAGAGATACATCAAGTAATTTGCAATGTGAAACAATTACCACGCCCAAGGTTGAACCAAGGATCTCACACTTGCCGGGCGAGAGCTCTACCAACTGAGCTACCAGGCACCACCATCAATAGTTTTATCTCGTTATATCATGAAAGAAGGAGAATGTAAGTGGACATAAAAAGGCTATATTTCATGGGATAACAATTTTTAAGTTGCTAAAAGCTCACTTTGAAGCAAAAAGTTCAAGCAGTGGACTTTTATTGCCCATTCAAATGTTGACTTTTTACAGCTTTTTGAAAGCTTTATAACTTCCCAATAAATTGAGTCATTTTTATAGAATCTATGCCCATTCCCTCGTGGTTCAAATGTGTTTACCGTATCTCAAACTATAAACAAAGAAATGTTTTGAAGCCTATATATTTTTTAACGGAGCCGAGGCTCCATTATTAGAAACAATACTATTCACTTAGCTACGATAGTCTCCATATTTGGAGCATTTATTACCTCCCAAAGTACTAAGCATATCGTGTTTGTAGATTCCGTAATTCAGAAGTAGACGGCCGGAAGTCCGTTTAAATGGTTTTTGAGGTGAGCTCAAAAATTATCTGCCTTCATTTCATCCAATCATATTTGTAATGGTGACACGAGTCATTGAGTACGAGAATACTTGAAAATAACTGTTGGTTGACATCAGTGAAATGGCAATTGATAGAGCTTGATTAAGTCCATATTCCACTATGCAATTCAAGTTGGACAATTTGACATTCTAATGAACTATTGCTTCGAGTGAAACTCTGAAATCCAATTGGCTTATGATTAAAACTGTTCAATTTAAATCGCATAGTGGAATACCTATGGGCACTACATCATTCCAAATGTGCGCAACACAAAATCTCAACAATGCGCTTCCGGCCTTCTGCCTCTAGGTTAAGATATTGTGTGGTATTGCGTATGATATTATTGTGACTTATTGTGTGGTGGAATTGGGCTGATGAAAGCTGCTACTTGAAAGTCTTCTGCATCTGAGAAGCCCACCAAGTGAAGCAATCACGCGCCTGGTCCGGGCCAACATGATCCCATCCAATCATAGTTTAGGGGCACTAATTGAGAGACAATGAGGCCATCAGACCCTCTTGGCTTCTCGGAACAACAAGGAACACGGTCATGGGCATACACAGGGGGCAAGGGGGGGCAAGGGGGGCGCTGGATGTAAGGAAAACATATTTTTTGTGGTGATTTACGTAAGTTTCATTTTGTAAACAGAAAACTAAAAAAAAATCATTTCCAAGAGTCAAAAACCAAAAAATGCCCTGCGGGGAATGCTGGGGCCATGCCCTCCACCCCCCCCCCCCCCCCCCCCCCCAAAGTGTATAAAATTTTAAAAAATATCCTCATAAGTAACGTCTCAAAATTTATTCAAAGTGTCCCAAACCCAAAAAATGCCCTGCGGGGCATGGGGGGGTCTGCCCTTCACCACCCCAAAATGTCAAATTTTAAAAAATATTGAATATTTCAACAAAATAAATCTCATAATGTCTCAAAATTGATTTCAAAGTGTCAAAAAATCAAAAAACGCAAAAGTGTCCGGAAAACCAAATTGCTCTCTGACATTTATTACAGCCACAGATATTTAGGAATTGTCCTGCAACAAAAGCCCAATGAAAACGTCTAATCTCTTCGCAACACTTTCCTAATGCCCCGAGTCATGAGTCACATCTCTATATCCAGCTCACGAGCAGCACAACAATGAGCTGTAAACTCCGCGTTCGACTCGTGATATTTACGTGTTCCCAGCTGCTTACAACATGTCACGTGATCTGTCAATCACTGCGCAGGTCCTGGAGGAAACGCTGCCACACGCGTTGATAAGCGAGCCACTTTTAAGCGATTTCATTTCAGACCCAGGCAAAAAAAATATTTTTGTATTTTCGGAAAGTTTGATTTTTTTCTCCCGCCAGATGATTAAGTTTTAAGAGTTATGACCCATCCAAAGTTCATATACATCGATGATCAACAGCTGAGTTGTTAGTTTTTCTCCACAGATGTCACTTTTATAACATTGATGAAAACTATACTGCTATGTGTGGGCTGGGGTCCGAAAAGGAGAGCATAAAATGTCCTAAAATGACAATAACGTTTGAAGACAATGACAGTTTAGTTTTGAAATTAGCGAAAATACATAAAATGTTGGTCCCAATGGCCATGCAAAGTTTAAAGTTGATTAGTCAATCGGTTCTAGTTTAAATTTAAAAATCACTTAATCCTGTTCAAAAACGATTCCATGATACCGCTAAGATTATATTACTTAGTATGTGTGCAAAATTTCAGATCAATTGCTTGAACGGTTTCAATAAAACAAAGCACAAATCAAGAGCCATGAGAGTACGGTGGTGACGCTCGCTACGCTCTCCTAATCATGATGATGCATATATTTCGTTTAAGTAGTTTCGTCGTCCTAAGAAATTGTGGCTACAAATAGCTCTGTATAACCTGCCATGTTGCCACAGATACAATGAATACAAAATCAATCTGCTTTGATTTGTCAAATCTGTCAATGGACCTATTTCTCGTACGAACATACGTCAGTGTTTATTCTCGCCGTATTCCATGAGACAGTATTTCGTTGTAAAAACTTCCTTTCCTTTCGGAATGCCCATGCTAAGAACTACAGTATATTTATAGTATCTCTGTCTTACACCGCTTACGAGGAACTGCGGGTTAAAACAATTCAGAGTACAGAGAAAGAACGCTAGAAGTCCATTTTTTGACAAAATAAGTTGACTGTTGAAGGTGTAATCTTGCAGTGACGCAATTGATATATTGTTTTGTATGGAAGATTCGACATAAAACTTCGTTTATCTCAGTTTCATCCGAATGTGACTTACAGCATTCTTCCCCTGTACCCTTAAAATGAGAACGAAAAGGTCAAAGCGCAGCTCTAAAACAATCAAACGTGTTCTTGACTGCTGTTGAAGACAGTGCTGTGTTTGCGTGCTGAATGTCAAGCTGTGTTTTAGCAAGTAGTGTGTGAGTCGCTTGAACACCGGTCAACCAGCATGAAGTGCGTACAACAGAAATAACCACGTGTTCTTGACTGCTGTTGAAGATAGCGCTGTGTTTGCGTGCTGAATGTCAAGCTGTGTCTCAGCAAGTAGTGTGTGAGTCGCTTGAACACCGGTCAACCAGCATGAAGTGCGTACAACAGAAATAACCACGTGTTCTTGACTGCTGTTGAAGATAGTGCTGTGTTTGCGTGCTGAATGTCAAGCTGTGTCTCAGCAAGTAGTGTGTGAGTCGCTTGAACACCGGTCAACCAGCATGAAGTGCGTACAACAGAAATAACCACGTGTTCTTGACTGCTGTTGAAGATAGTGCTGTGTTTGCGTGCTGAATGTCAAGCTGTGTCTCAGCAAGTAGTGTGTGAGTCGCTTGAACACCGGTCAACCAGCATGAAGTGCGTACAACAGAAATAACCACGTGTTCTTGACTGCTGTTGAAGATAGTGCTGTGTTTGCGTGCTGAATGTCAAGCTGTGTCTCAGCAAGTAGTGTGTGAGTCGCTTGAACACCGGTCAACCAGCATGAAGTGCGTACAACAGAAATAACCACGTGTTCTTGACTGCTGTTGAAGATAGTGCTGTGTTTGCGTGCTGAATGTCAAGCTGTGTCTCAGCAAGTAGTGTGTGAGTCGCTTGAACACCGGTCAACCAGCATGAAGTGCGTACAACAGAAATAACCACGTGTTCTTGACTGCTGTTGAAGATAGTGCTGTGTTTGCGTGCTGAATGTCAAGCTGTGTCTCAGCAAGTAGTGTGTGAGTCGCTTGAACACCGGTCAACCAGCATGAAGTGCGTACAACAGAAATAACCACGTGTTCTTGACTGCTGTTGAAGATAGTGCTGTGTTTGCGTGCTGAATGTCAAGCTGTGTCTCAGCAAGTAGTGTGTGAGTCGCTTGAACACCGGTCAACCAGCATGAAGTGCGTACAACAGAAATAACCACGTGTTCTTGACTGCTGTTGAAGATAGTGCTGTGTTTGCGTGCTGAATGTCAAGCTGTGTCTCAGCAAGTAGTGTGTGAGTCGCTTGAACACCGGTCAACCAGCATGAAGTGCGTACAACAGAAATAACCACGTGTTCTTGACTGCTGTTGAAGACAGTGCTGTGTTTGCGTGCTGAATGTCAAGCTGTGTCTCAGCAAGTAGTGTGTGAGTCGCTTGAACACCGGTCAACCAGCATGAAGTGCGTACAACAGAAATAACCACGTATTCTTGACTGCTGTTGAAGATAGTGCTGTGTTTGCGTGCTGAATGTCAAGCTGTGTCTCAGCAAGTAGTGTGTGAGTCGCTTGAACACCGGTCAACCAGCATTAAGTGCGTACAACAGAAATAACCACGTGTTCTTGACTGCTGTTGAAGACAGTGCTGTGTTTGCGTGCTGAATGTCAAGCTGTGTCTCAGCAAGTAGTGTGTGAGTCGCTTGAACACCGGTCAACCAGCATGAAGTGCGTACAACAGAAATAACCACGTGTTCTTGACTGCTGTTGAAGATAGTGCTGTGTTTGCGTGCTGAATGTCAAGCTGTGTCTCAGCAAGTAGTGTGTGAGTCGCTTGAACACCGGTCAACCAGCATGAAGTGCGTACAACAGAAATAACCACGTGTTCTTGACTGCTGTTGAAGACAGTGCTGTGTTTGCGTGCTGAATGTCAAGCTGTGTCTCAGCAAGTAGTGTGTGAGTCGCTTGAACACCGGTCAACCAGCATGAAGTGCGTACAACAGAAATAACCACGTATTCTTGACTGCTGTTGAAGACAGTGCTGTGTTTGCGTGCTGAATGTCAAGCTGTGTCTCAGCAAGTAGTGTGTGAGTCGCTTGAACACCGGTCAACCAGCATGAAGTGCGTACAACAGAAATAACCACGTGTTCTTGACTGCTGTTGAAGATAGTGCTGTGTTTGCGTGCTGAATGTCAAGCTGTGTCTCAGCAAGTAGTGTGTGAGTCGCTTGAACACCGGTCAACCAGCATTAAGTGCGTACAACAGAAATAACCACGTGTTCTTGACTGCTGTTGAAGATAGTGCTGTGTTTGCGTGCTGAATGTCAAGCTGTGTCTCAGCAAGTAGTGTGTGAGTCGCTTGAACACCGGTCAACCAGCATGAAGTGCGTACAACAGAAATAACCACGTATTCTTGACTGCTGTTGAAGATAGTGCTGTGTTTGCGTGCTGAATGTCAAGCTGTGTCTCAGCAAGTAGTGTGTGAGTCGCTTGAACACCGGTCAACCAGCATGAAGTGCGTACAACAGAAATAACCACGTGTTCTTGACTGCTGTTGAAGATAGTGCTGTGTTTGCGTGCTGAATGTCAAGCTGTGTCTCAGCAAGTAGTGCGTGAGTCGCTTGAACACCGGTCAACCAGCATGAAGTGCGTACAACAGAAATAACCACGTGTTCTTGACTGCTGTTGAAGATAGTGCTGTGTTTGCGTGCTGAATGTCAAGCTGTGTCTCAGCAAGTAGTGTGTGAGTCGCTTGAACACCGGTCAACCAGCATGAAGTGCGTACAACAGAAATAACCACGTGTTCTTGACTGCTGTTGAAGATAGTGCTGTGTTTGCGTGCTGAATGTCAAGCTGTGTCTCAGCAAGTAGTGTGTGAGTCGCTTGAACACCGGTCAACCAGCATGAAGTGCGTACAACAGAAATAACCACGTGTTCTTGACTGCTGTTGAAGATAGTGCTGTGTTTGCGTGCTGAATGTCAAGCTGTGTCTCAGCAAGTAGTGTGTGAGTCGCTTGAACACCGGTCAACCAGCATGAAGTGCGTACAACAGAAATAACCACGTGTCTTTGACTGCTGTTGAAGATAGTGCTGTGTTTGCGTGCTGAATGTCAAGCTGTGTCTCAGCAAGTAGTGTGTGAGTCGCTTGAACACCGGTCAACCAGCATGAAGTGCGTACAACAGAAATAACCACGTGTTCTTGACTGCTGTTGAAGATAGTGCTGTGTTTGCGTGCTGAATGTCAAGCTGTGTCTCAGCAAGTAGTGTGTGAGTCGCTTGAACACCGGTCAACCAGCATGAAGTGCGTACAACAGAAATAACCACGTGTTCTTGACTGCTGTTGAAGATAGTGCTGTGTTTGCGTGCTGAATGTCAAGCTGTGTCTCAGCAAGTAGTGTGTGAGTCGCTTGAACACCGGTCAACCAGCATGAAGTGCGTACAACAGAAATAACCACGTGTTCTTGACTGCTGTTGAAGACAGTGCTGTGTTTGCGTGCTGAATGTCAAGCTGTGTCTCAGCAAGTAGTGTGTGAGTCGCTTGAACACCGGTCAACCAGCATGAAGTGCGTACAACAGAAATAACCACGTATTCTTGACTGCTGTTGAAGACAGTGCTGTGTTTGCGTGCTGAATGTCAAGCTGTGTCTCAGCAAGTAGTGTGTGAGTCGCTTGAACACCGGTCAACCAGCATGAAGTGCGTACAACAGAAATAACCACGTGTCTTTGACTGCTGTTGAAGATAGTGCTGTGTTTGCGTGCTGAATGTCAAGCTGTGTCTCAGCAAGTAGTGTGTGAGTCGCTTGAACACCGGTCAACCAGCATGAAGTGCGTACAACAGAAATAACCACGTGTTCTTGACTGCTGTTGAAGATAGTGCTGTGTTTGCGTGCTGAATGTCAAGCTGTGTCTCAGCAAGTAGTGTGTGAGTCGCTTGAACACCGGTCAACCAGCATGAAGTGCGTACAACAGAAATAACCACGTGTTCTTGACTGCTGTTGAAGATAGTGCTGTGTTTGCGTGCTGAATGTCAAGCTGTGTCTCAGCAAGTAGTGTGTGAGTCGCTTGAACACCGGTCAACCAGCATGAAGTGCGTACAACAGAAATAACCACGTGTTCTTGACTGCTGTTGAAGATAGTGCTGTGTTTGCGTGCTGAATGTCAAGCTGTGTCTCAGCAAGTAGTGTGTGAGTCGCTTGAACACCGGTCAACCAGCATGAAGTGCGTACAACAGAAATAACCACGTATTCTTGACTGCTGTTGAAGATAGTGCTGTGTTTGCGTGCTGAATGTCAAGCTGTGTCTCAGCAAGTAGTGTGTGAGTCGCTTGAACACCGGTCAACCAGCATGAAGTGCGTACAACAGAAATAACCACGTGTTCTTGACTGCTGTTGAAGATAGTGCTGTGTTTGCGTGCTGAATGTCAAGCTGTGTCTCAGCAAGTAGTGTGTGAGTCGCTTGAACACCGGTCAACCAGCATGAAGTGCGTACAACAGAAATAACCACGTATTCTTGACTGCTGTTGAAGATAGTGCTGTGTTTGCGTGCTGAATGTCAAGCTGTGTCTCAGCAAGTAGTGTGTGAGTCGCTTGAACACCGGTCAACCAGCATGAAGTGCGTACAACAGAAATAACCACGTGTTCTTGACTGCTGTTGAAGACAGTGCTGTGTTTGCGTGCTGAATGTCAAGCTGTGTCTCAGCAAGTAGTGTGTGAGTCGCTTGAACACCGGTCAACCAGCATGAAGTGCGTACAACAGAAATAACCACGTGTTCTTGACTGCTGTTGAAGATAGTGCTGTGTTTGCGTGCTGAATGTCAAGCTGTGTCTCAGCAAGTAGTGTGTGAGTCGCTTGAACACCGGTCAACCAGCATGAAGTGCGTACAACAGAAATAACCACGTGTTCTTGTCTGCTGTTGAAGATAGTGCTGTGTTTGCGTGCTGAATGTCAAGCTGTGTCTCAGCAAGTAGTGTGTGAGTCGCTTGAACACCGGTCAACCAGCATGAAGTGCGTACAACAGAAATAACCACGTGTTCTTGACTGCTGTTGAAGACAGTGCTGTGTTTGCGTGCTGAATGTCAAGCTGTGTCTCAGCAAGTAGTGTGTGAGTCGCTTGAACACCGGTCAACCAGCATGAAGTGCGTACAACAGAAATAACCACGTATTCTTGACTGCTGTTGAAGATAGTGCTGTGTTTGCGTGCTGAATGTCAAGCTGTGTCTCAGCAAGTAGTGTGTGAGTCGCTTGAACACCGGTCAACCAGCATGAAGTGCGTACAACAGAAATAACCACGTGTTCTTGACTGCTGTTGAAGATAGTGCTGTGTTTGCGTGCTGAATGTCAAGCTGTGTCTCAGCAAGTAGTGTGTGAGTCGCTTGAACACCGGTCAACCAGCATGAAGTGCGTACAACAGAAATAACCACGTGTTCTTGACTGCTGTTGAAGATAGTGCTGTGTTTGCGTGCTGAATGTCAAGCTGTGTCTCAGCAAGTAGTGTGTGAGTCGCTTGAACACCGGTCAACCAGCATGAAGTGCGTACAACAGAAATAACCACGTGTTCTTGACTGCTGTTGAAGATAGTGCTGTGTTTGCGTGCTGAATGTCAAGCTGTGTCTCAGCAAGTAGTGTGTGAGTCGCTTGAACACCGGTCAACCAGCATGAAGTGCGTACAACAGAAATAACCACGTGTTCTTGACTGCTGTTGAAGATAGTGCTGTGTTTGCGTGCTGAATGTCAAGCTGTGTCTCAGCAAGTAGTGTGTGAGTCGCTTGAACACCGGTCAACCAGCATGAAGTGCGTACAACAGAAATAACCACGTGTTCTTGACTGCTGTTGAAGACAGTGCTGTGTTTGCGTGCTGAATGTCAAGCTGTGTCTCAGCAAGTAGTGTGTGAGTCGCTTGAACACCGGTCAACCAGCATGAAGTGCGTACAACAGAAATAACCACGTGTTCTTGACTGCTGTTGAAGATAGTGCTGTGTTTGCGTGCTGAATGTCAAGCTGTGTCTCAGCAAGTAGTGTGTGAGTCGCTTGAACACCGGTCAACCAGCATGAAGTGCGTACAACAGAAATAACCACGTGTTCTTGACTGCTGTTGAAGATAGTGCTGTGTTTGCGTGCTGAATGTCAAGCTGTGTCTCAGCAAGTAGTGTGTGAGTCGCTTGAACACCGGTCAACCAGCATGAAGTGCGTACAACAGAAATAACCACGTGTTCTTGACTGCTGTTGAAGATAGTGCTGTGTTTGCGTGCTGAATGTCAAGCTGTGTCTCAGCAAGTAGTGTGTGAGTCGCTTGAACACCGGTCAACCAGCATGAAGTGCGTACAACAGAAATAACCACGTGTTCTTGACTGCTGTTGAAGACAGTGCTGTGTTTGCGTGCTGAATGTCAAGCTGTGTCTCAGCAAGTAGTGTGTGAGTCGCTTGAACACCGGTCAACCAGCATGAAGTGCGTACAACAGAAATAACCACGTGTTCTTGACTGCTGTTGAAGACAGTGCTGTGTTTGCGTGCTGAATGTCAAGCTGTGTCTCAGCAAGTAGTGTGTGAGTCGCTTGAACACCGGTCAACCAGCATGAAGTGCGTACAACAGAAATAACCACGTGTTCTTGACTGCTGTTGAAGATAGCGCTGTGTTTGCGTGCTGAATGTCAAGCTGTGTCTCAGCAAGTAGTGTGTGAGTCGCTTGAACACCGGTCAACCAGCATGAAGTGCGTACAACAGAAATAACCACGTGTTCTTGACTGCTGTTGAAGATAGTGCTGTGTTTGCGTGCTGAATGTCAAGCTGTGTCTCAGCAAGTAGTGTGTGAGTCGCTTGAACACCGGTCAACCAGCATGAAGTGCGTACAACAGAAATAACCACGTGTTCTTGACTGCTGTTGAAGACAGTGCTGTGTTTGCGTGCTGAATGTCAAGCTGTGTCTCAGCAAGTAGTGTGTGAGTCGCTTGAACACCGGTCAACCAGCATGAAGTGCGTACAACAGAAATAACCACGTGTTCTTGACTGCTGTTGAAGACAGTGCTGTGTTTGCGTGCTGAATGTCAAGCTGTGTCTCAGCAAGTAGTGTGTGAGTCGCTTGAACACCGGTCAACCAGCATGAAGTGCGTACAACAGAAATAACCACGTGTTCTTGACTGCTGTTGAAGATAGTGCTGTGTTTGCGTGCTGAATGTCAAGCTGTGTCTCAGCAAGTAGTGTGTGAGTCGCTTGAACACCGGTCAACCAGCATGAAGTGCGTACAACAGAAATAACCACGTGTTCTTGACTGCTGTTGAAGATAGTGCTGTGTTTGCGTGCTGAATGTCAAGCTGTGTCTCAGCAAGTAGTGTGTGAGTCGCTTGAACACCGGTCAACCAGCATGAAGTGCGTACAACAGAAATAACCACGTGTTCTTGACTGCTGTTGAAGATAGTGCTGTGTTTGCGTGCTGAATGTCAAGCTGTGTCTCAGCAAGTAGTGTGTGAGTCGCTTGAACACCGGTCAACCAGCATGAAGTGCGTACAACAGAAATAACCACGTGTTCTTGACTGCTGTTGAAGATAGTGCTGTGTTTGCGTGCTGAATGTCAAGCTGTGTCTCAGCAAGTAGTGTGTGAGTCGCTTGAACACCGGTCAACCAGCATGAAGTGCGTACAACAGAAATAACCACGTGTTCTTGACTGCTGTTGAAGATAGTGCTGTGTTTGCGTGCTGAATGTCAAGCTGTGTCTCAGCAAGTAGTGTGTGAGTCGCTTGAACACCGGTCAACCAGCATGAAGTGCGTACAACAGAAATAACCACGTATTCTTGACTGCTGTTGAAGATAGTGCTGTGTTTGCGTGCTGAATGTCAAGCTGTGTCTCAGCAAGTAGTGTGTGAGTCGCTTGAACACCGGGCAACCAGCATGAAGTGCGTACAACAGAAATAACCACGTATTCTTGACTGCTGTTGAAGATAGTGCTGTGTTTGCGTGCTGAATGTCAAGCTGTGTCTCAGCAAGTAGTGTGTGAGTCGCTTGAACACCGGTCAACCAGCATGAAGTGCGTACAACAGAAATAACCAAGTATTCTTGACTGCTGTTGAAGATAGTGCTGTGTTTGCGTGCTGAATGTCAAGCTGTGTCTCAGCAAGTAGTGTGTGAGTCGCTTGAACACCGGTCAACCAGCATGAAGTGCGTACAACAGAAATAACCACGTGTTCTTGACTGCTGTTGAAGATAGTGCTGTGTTTGCGTGCTGAATGTCAAGCTGTGTCTCAGCAAGTAGTGTGTGAGTCGCTTGAACACCGGTCAACCAGCATGAAGTGCGTACAACAGAAATAACCACGTGTTCTTGACTGCTGTTGAAGATAGTGCTGTGTTTGCGTGCTGAATGTCAAGCTGTGTCTCAGCAAGTAGTGTGTGAGTCGCTTGAACACCGGTCAACCAGCATGAAGTGCGTACAACAGAAATAACCACGTGTTCTTGACTGCTGTTGAAGATAGTGCTGTGTTTGCGTGCTGAATGTCAAGCTGTGTCTCAGCAAGTAGTGTGTGAGTCGCTTGAACACCGGTCAACCAGCATGAAGTGCGTACAACAGAAATAACCACGTGTTCTTGACTGCTGTTGAAGATAGTGCTGTGTTTGCGTGCTGAATGTCAAGCTGTGTCTCAGCAAGTAGTGTGTGAGTCGCTTGAACACCGGTCAACCAGCATGAAGTGCGTACAACAGAAATAACCACGTGTTCTTGACTGCTGTTGAAGATAGTGCTGTGTTTGCGTGCTGAATGTCAAGCTGTGTCTCAGCAAGTAGTGTGTGAGTCGCTTGAACACCGGTCAACCAGCATGAAGTGCGTACAACAGAAATAACCACGTGTTCTTGACTGCTGTTGAAGATAGTGCTGTGTTTGCGTGCTGAATGTCAAGCTGTGTCTCAGCAAGTAGTGTGTGAGTCGCTTGAACACCGGTCAACCAGCATGAAGTGCGTACAACAGAAATAACCACGTGTTCTTGACTGCTGTTGAAGATAGTGCTGTGTTTGCGTGCTGAATGTCAAGCTGTGTCTCAGCAAGTAGTGTGTGAGTCGCTTGAACACCGGTCAACCAGCATGAAGTGCGTACAACAGAAATAACCACGTGTTCTTGACTGCTGTTGAAGATAGTGCTGTGTTTGCGTGCTGAATGTCAAGCTGTGTCTCAGCAAGTAGTGTGTGAGTCGCTTGAACACCGGTCAACCAGCATGAAGTGCGTACAACAGAAATAACCACGTATTCTTGACTGCTGTTGAAGATAGTGCTGTGTTTGCGTGCTGAATGTCAAGCTGTGTCTCAGCAAGTAGTGTGTGAGTCGCTTGAACACCGGTCAACCAGCATGAAGTGCGTACAACAGAAATAACCACGTGTTCTTGACTGCTGTTGAAGATAGTGCTGTGTTTGCGTGCTGAATGTCAAGCTGCGTCTCAGCAAGTAGTGTGTGAGTCGCTTGAACACCGGGCAACCAGCATGAAGTGCGTACAACAGAAATAACCACGTGTTCTTGACTGCTGTTGAAGATAGTGCTGTGTTTGCGTGCTGAATGTCAAGCTGTGTCTCAGCAAGTAGTGTGTGAGTCGCTTGAACACCGGTCAACCAGCATGAAGTGCGTACAACAGAAATAACCACGTGTTCTTGACTGCTGTTGAAGATAGTGCTGTGTTTGCGTGCTGAATGTCAAGCTGTGTCTCAGCAAGTAGTGTGTGAGTCGCTTGAACACCGGTCAACCAGCATGAAGTGCGTACAACAGAAATAACCACGTATTCTTGACTGCTGTTGAAGATAGTGCTGTGTTTGCGTGCTGAATGTCAAGCTGTGTCTCAGCAAGTAGTGTGTGAGTCGCTTGAACACCGGTCAACCAGCATGAAGTGCGTACAACAGAAATAACCACGTATTCTTGACTGCTGTTGAAGATAGTGCTGTGTTTGCGTGCTGAATGTCAAGCTGTGTCTCAGCAAGTAGTGTGTGAGTCGCTTGAACACCGGTCAACCAGCATGAAGTGCGTACAACAGAAATAACCACGTGTTCTTGACTGCTGTTGAAGATAGTGCTGTGTTTGCGTGCTGAATGTCAAGCTGTGTCTCAGCAAGTAGTGTGTGAGTCGCTTGAACACCGGTCAACCAGCATGAAGTGCGTACAACAGAAATAACCACGTGTTCTTGACTGCTGTTGAAGATAGTGCTGTGTTTGCGTGCTGAATGTCAAGCTGTGTCTCAGCAAGTAGTGTGTGAGTCGCTTGAACACCGGTCAACCAGCATGAAGTGCGTACAACAGAAATAACCACGTGTTCTTGACTGCTGTTGAAGACAGTGCTGTGTTTGCGTGCTGAATGTCAAGCTGTGTCTCAGCAAGTAGTGTGTGAGTCGCTTGAACACCGGTCAACCAGCATGAAGTGCGTACAACAGAAATAACCACGTGTTCTTGACTGCTGTTGAAGACAGTGCTGTGTTTGCGTGCTGAATGTCAAGCTGTGTCTCAGCAAGTAGTGTGTGAGTCGCTTGAACACCGGTCAACCAGCATGAAGTGCGTACAACAGAAATAACCACGTGTTCTTGACTGCTGTTGAAGATAGTGCTGTGTTTGCGTGCTGAATGTCAAGCTGTGTCTCAGCAAGTAGTGTGTGAGTCGCTTGAACACCGGTCAACCAGCATGAAGTGCGTACAACAGAAATAACCACGTGTTCTTGACTGCTGTTGAAGATAGTGCTGTGTTTGCGTGCTGAATGTCAAGCTGTGTCTCAGCAAGTAGTGTGTGAGTCGCTTGAACACCGGTCAACCAGCATGAAGTGCGTACAACAGAAATAACCACGTATTCTTGACTGCTGTTGAAGACAGTGCTGTGTTTGCGTGCTGAATGTCAAGCTGTGTCTCAGCAAGTAGTGTGTGAGTCGCTTGAACACCGGTCAACCAGCATGAAGTGCGTACAACAGAAATAACCACGTGTTCTTGACTGCTGTTGAAGATAGTGCTGTGTTTGCGTGCTGAATGTCAAGCTGTGTCTCAGCAAGTAGTGTGTGAGTCGCTTGAACACCGGTCAACCAGCATGAAGTGCGTACAACAGAAATAACCACGTGTTCTTGACTGCTGTTGAAGACAGTGCTGTGTTTGCGTGCTGAATGTCAAGCTGTGTCTCAGCAAGTAGTGTGTGAGTCGCTTGAACACCGGTCAACCAGCATGAAGTGCGTACAACAGAAATAACCACGTGTTCTTGACTGCTGTTGAAGATAGTGCTGTGTTTGCGTGCTGAATGTCAAGCTGTGTCTCAGCAAGTAGTGTGTGAGTCGCTTGAACACCGGTCAACCAGCATGAAGTGCGTACAACAGAAATAACCACGTGTTCTTGACTGCTGTTGAAGATAGTGCTGTGTTTGCGTGCTGAATGTCAAGCTGTGTCTCAGCAAGTAGTGTGTGAGTCGCTTGAACACCGGTCAACCAGCATGAAGTGCGTACAACAGAAATAACCACGTGTTCTTGACTGCTGTTGAAGACAGTGCTGTGTTTGCGTGCTGAATGTCAAGCTGTGTCTCAGCAAGTAGTGTGTGAGTCGCTTGAACACCGGTCAACCAGCATGAAGTGCGTACAACAGAAATAACCACGTGTTCTTGACTGCTGTTGAAGATAGTGCTGTGTTTGCGTGCTGAATGTCAAGCTGTGTCTCAGCAAGTAGTGTGTGAGTCGCTTGAACACCGGTCAACCAGCATGAAGTGCGTACAACAGAAATAACCACGTGTTCTTGACTGCTGTTGAAGATAGTGCTGTGTTTGCGTGCTGAATGTCAAGCTGTGTCTCAGCAAGTAGTGTGTGAGTCGCTTGAACACCGGTCAACCAGCATGAAGTGCGTACAACAGAAATAACCACGTGTTCTTGACTGCTGTTGAAGATAGTGCTGTGTTTGCGTGCTGAATGTCAAGCTGTGTCTCAGCAAGTAGTGTGTGAGTCGCTTGAACACCGGTCAACCAGCATGAAGTGCGTACAACAGAAATAACCACGTGTTCTTGACTGCTGTTGAAGACAGTGCTGTGTTTGCGTGCTGAATGTCAAGCTGTGTCTCAGCAAGTAGTGTGTGAGTCGCTTGAACACCGGTCAACCAGCATGAAGTGCGTACAACAGAAATAACCACGTGTTCTTGACTGCTGTTGAAGATAGTGCTGTGTTTGCGTGCTGAATGTCAAGCTGTGTCTCAGCAAGTAGTGTGTGAGTCGCTTGAACACCGGTCAACCAGCATGAAGTGCGTACAACAGAAATAACCACGTGTTCTTGACTGCTGTTGAAGATAGTGCTGTGTTTGCGTGCTGAATGTCAAGCTGTGTCTCAGCAAGTAGTGTGTGAGTCGCTTGAACACCGGTCAACCAGCATGAAGTGCGTACAACAGAAATAACCACGTGTTCTTGACTGCTGTTGAAGATAGTGCTGTGTTTGCGTGCTGAATGTCAAGCTGTGTCTCAGCAAGTAGTGTGTGAGTCGCTTGAACACCGGTCAACCAGCATGAAGTGCGTACAACAGAAATAACCACGTGTTCTTGACTGCTGTTGAAGATAGTGCTGTGTTTGCGTGCTGAATGTCAAGCTGTGTCTCAGCAAGTAGTGTGTGAGTCGCTTGAACACCGGTCAACCAGCATGAAGTGCGTACAACAGAAATAACCACGTGTTCTTGACTGCTGTTGAAGACAGTGCTGTGTTTGCGTGCTGAATGTCAAGCTGTGTCTCAGCAAGTAGTGTGTGAGTCGCTTGAACACCGGTCAACCAGCATGAAGTGCGTACAACAGAAATAACCACGTGTTCTTGACTGCTGTTGAAGATAGTGCTGTGTTTGCGTGCTGAATGTCAAGCTGTGTCTCAGCAAGTAGTGTGTGAGTCGCTTGAACACCGGTCAACCAGCATGAAGTGCGTACAACAGAAATAACCACGTGTTCTTGACTGCTGTTGAAGATAGTGCTGTGTTTGCGTGCTGAATGTCAAGCTGTGTCTCAGCAAGTAGTGTGTGAGTCGCTTGAACACCGGTCAACCAGCATGAAGTGCGTACAACAGAAATAACCACGTGTTCTTGACTGCTGTTGAAGACAGTGCTGTGTTTGCGTGCTGAATGTCAAGCTGTGTCTCAGCAAGTAGTGTGTGAGTCGCTTGAACACCGGTCAACCAGCATGAAGTGCGTACAACAGAAATAACCACGTGTTCTTGACTGCTGTTGAAGATAGTGCTGTGTTTGCGTGCTGAATGTCAAGCTGTGTCTCAGCAAGTAGTGTGTGAGTCGCTTGAACACCGGTCAACCAGCATGAAGTGCGTACAACAGAAATAACCACGTGTTCTTGACTGCTGTTGAAGACAGTGCTGTGTTTGCGTGCTGAATGTCAAGCTGTGTCTCAGCAAGTAGTGTGTGAGTCGCTTGAACACCGGTCAACCAGCATGAAGTGCGTACAACAGAAATAACCACGTGTTCTTGACTGCTGTTGAAGATAGTGCTGTGTTTGCGTGCTGAATGTCAAGCTGTGTCTCAACAAGTAGTGTGTGAGTCGCTTGAACACCGGTCAACCAGCATGAAGTGCGTACAACAGAAATAACCACGTGTTCTTGACTGCTGTTGAAGATAGTGCTGTGTTTGCGTGCTGAATGTCAAGCTGTGTCTCAGCAAGTAGTGTGTGAGTCGCTTGAACACCGGTCAACCAGCATGAAGTGCGTACAACAGAAATAACCACGTGTTCTTGACTGCTGTTGAAGACAGTGCTGTGTTTGCGTGCTGAATGTCAAGCTGTGTCTCAGCAAGTAGTGTGTGAGTCGCTTGAACACCGGTCAACCAGCATGAAGTGCGTACAACAGAAATAACCACGTGTTCTTGACTGCTGTTGAAGATAGTGCTGTGTTTGCGTGCTGAATGTCAAGCTGTGTCTCAGCAAGTAGTGTGTGAGTCGCTTGAACACCGGTCAACCAGCATGAAGTGCGTACAACAGAAATAACCACGTGTTCTTGACTGCTGTTGAAGACAGTGCTGTGTTTGCGTGCTGAATGTCAAGCTGTGTCTCAGCAAGTAGTGTGTGAGTCGCTTGAACACCGGTCAACCAGCATGAAGTGCGTACAACAGAAATAACCACGTGTTCTTGACTGCTGTTGAAGATAGTGCTGTGTTTGCGTGCTGAATGTCAAGCTGTGTCTCAGCAAGTAGTGTGTGAGTCGCTTGAACACCGGTCAACCAGCATGAAGTGCGTACAACAGAAATAACCACGTGTTCTTGACTGCTGTTGAAGATAGTGCTGTGTTTGCGTGCTGAATGTCAAGCTGTGTCTCAGCAAGTAGTGTGTGAGTCGCTTGAACACCGGTCAACCAGCATGAAGTGCGTACAACAGAAATAACCACGTGTTCTTGTCTGCTGTTGAAGATAGTGCTGTGTTTGCGTGCTGAATGTCAAGCTGTGTCTCAGCAAGTAGTGTGTGAGTCGCTTGAACACCGGTCAACCAGCATGAAGTGCGTACAACAGAAATAACCTCGTGTTCTTGACTGCTGTTGAAGATAGTGCTGTGTTTGCGTGCTGAATGTCAAGCTGTGTCTCAGCAAGTAGTGTGTGAGTCGCTTGAACACCGGTCAACCAGCATGAAGTGCGTACAACAGAAATAACCACGTGTTCTTGACTGCTGTTGAAGACAGTGCTGTGTTTGCGTGCTGAATGTCAAGCTGTGTCTCAGCAAGTAGTGTGTGAGTCGCTTGAACACCGGTCAACCAGCATGAAGTGCGTACAACAGAAATAACCACGTGTTCTTGACTGCTGTTGAAGACAGTGCTGTGTTTGCGTGCTGAATGTCAAGCTGTGTCTCAGCAAGTAGTGTGTGAGTCGCTTGAACACCGGGCAACCAGCATGAAGTGCGTACAACAGAAATAACCACGTGTTCTTGACTGCTGTTGAAGATAGTGCTGTGTTTGCGTGCTGAATGTCAAGCTGTGTCTCAGCAAGTAGTGTGTGAGTCGCTTGAACACCGGTCAACCAGCATGAAGTGCGTACAACAGAAATAACCACGTATTCTTGACTGCTGTTGAAGATAGTGCTGTGTTTGCGTGCTGAATGTCAAGCTGTGTCTCAGCAAGTAGTGTGTGAGTCGCTTGAACACCGGTCAACCAGCATGAAGTGCGTACAACAGAAATAACCACGTGTTCTTGACTGCTGTTGAAGATAGTGCTGTGTTTGCGTGCTGAATGTCAAGCTGTGTCTCAGCAAGTAGTGTGTGAGTCGCTTGAACACCGGTCAACCAGCATGAAGTGCGTACAACAGAAATAACCACGTGTTCTTGACTGCTGTTGAAGACAGTGCTGTGTTTGCGTGCTGAATGTCAAGCTGTGTCTCAGCAAGTAGTGTGTGAGTCGCTTGAACACCGGTCAACCAGCATGAAGTGCGTACAACAGAAATAACCACGTGTTCTTGACTGCTGTTGAAGATAGTGCTGTGTTTGCGTGCTGAATGTCAAGCTGTGTCTCAGCAAGTAGTGTGTGAGTCGCTTGAACACCGGTCAACCAGCATGAAGTGCGTACAACAGAAATAACCACGTGTTCTTGACTGCTGTTGAAGATAGTGCTGTGTTTGCGTGCTGAATGTCAAGCTGTGTCTCAGCAAGTAGTGTGTGAGTCGCTTGAACACCGGGCAACCAGCATGAAGTGCGTACAACAGAAATAACCACGTATTCTTGACTGCTGTTGAAGATAGTGCTGTGTTTGCGTGCTGAATGTCAAGCTGTGTCTCAGCAAGTAGTGTGTGAGTCGCTTGAACACCGGTCAACCAGCATGAAGTGCGTACAACAGAAATAACCACGTGTTCTTGACTGCTGTTGAAGATAGTGCTGTGTTTGCGTGCTGAATGTCAAGCTGTGTCTCAGCAAGTAGTGTGTGAGTCGCTTGAACACCGGTCAACCAGCATGAAGTGCGTACAACAGAAATAACCACGTGTTCTTGACTGCTGTTGAAGATAGTGCTGTGTTTGCGTGCTGAATGTCAAGCTGTGTCTCAGCAAGTAGTGTGTGAGTCGCTTGAACACCGGTCAACCAGCATGAAGTGCGTACAACAGAAATAACCACGTATTCTTGACTGCTGTTGAAGATAGTGCTGTGTTTGCGTGCTGAATGTCAAGCTGTGTCTCAGCAAGTAGTGTGTGAGTCGCTTGAACACCGGTCAACCAGCATGAAGTGCGTACAACAGAAATAACCACGTGTTCTTGACTGCTGTTGAAGATAGTGCTGTGTTTGCGTGCTGAATGTCAAGCTGTGTCTCAGCAAGTAGTGTGTGAGTCGCTTGAACACCGGTCAACCAGCATGAAGTGCGTACAACAGAAATAACCACGTATTCTTGACTGCTGTTGAAGATAGTGCTGTGTTTGCGTGCTGAATGTCAAGCTGTGTCTCAGCAAGTAGGTGTGAGGTCGCTTGAACACCGGTCAACCAGCATGAAGTGCGTACAACAGAAATAACCACGTGTTCTTGACTGCTGTTGAAGATAGTGCTGTGTTTGCGTGCTGAATGTCAAGCTGTGTCTCAGCAAGTAGTGTGTGAGTCGCTTGAACACCGGTCAACCAGCATGAAGTGCGTACAACAGAAATAACCACGTATTCTTGACTGCTGTTGAAGATAGTGCTGTGTTTGCGTGCTGAATGTCAAGCTGTGTCTCAGCAAGTAGTGTGTGAGTCGCTTGAACACCGGTCAACCAGCATGAAGTGCGTACAACAGAAATAACCACGTGTTCTTGACTGCTGTTGAAGACAGTGCTGTGTTTGCGTGCTGAATGTCAAGCTGTGTCTCAGCAAGTAGTGTGTGAGTCGCTTGAACACCGGTCAACCAGCATGAAGTGCGTACAACAGAAATAACCACGTGTTCTTGACTGCTGTTGAAGATAGTGCTGTGTTTGCGTGCTGAATGTCAAGCTGTGTCTCAGCAAGTAGTGTGTGAGTCGCTTGAACACCGGTCAACCAGCATGAAGTGCGTACAACAGAAATAACCACGTGTTCTTGACTGCTGTTGAAGATAGTGCTGTGTTTGCGTGCTGAATGTCAAGCTGTGTCTCAGCAAGTAGTGTGTGAGTCGCTTGAACACCGGGCAACCAGCATGAAGTGCGTACAACAGAAATAACCACGTATTCTTGACTGCTGTTGAAGATAGTGCTGTGTTTGCGTGCTGAATGTCAAGCTGTGTCTCAGCAAGTAGTGTGTGAGTCGCTTGAACACCGGTCAACCAGCATGAAGTGCGTACAACAGAAATAACCACGTGTTCTTGACTGCTGTTGAAGATAGTGCTGTGTTTGCGTGCTGAATGTCAAGCTGTGTCTCAGCAAGTAGTGTGTGAGTCGCTTGAACACCGGTCAACCAGCATGAAGTGCGTACAACAGAAATAACCACGTGTTCTTGACTGCTGTTGAAGACAGTGCTGTGTTTGCGTGCTGAATGTCAAGCTGTGTCTCAGCAAGTAGTGTGTGAGTCGCTTGAACACCGGTCAACCAGCATGAAGTGCGTACAACAGAAATAACCACGTGTTCTTGACTGCTGTTGAAGATAGTGCTGTGTTTGCGTGCTGAATGTCAAGCTGTGTCTCAGCAAGTAGTGTGTGAGTCGCTTGAACACCGGTCAACCAGCATGAAGTGCGTACAACAGAAATAACCACGTATTCTTGACTGCTGTTGAAGATAGTGCTGTGTTTGCGTGCTGAATGTCAAGCTGTGTCTCAGCAAGTAGTGTGTGAGTCGCTTGAACACCGGTCAACCAGCATGAAGTGCGTACAACAGAAATAACCACGTGTTCTTGACTGCTGTTGAAGATAGTGCTGTGTTTGCGTGCTGAATGTCAAGCTGTGTCTCAGCAAGTAGTGTGTGAGTCGCTTGAACACCGGTCAACCAGCATGAAGTGCGTACAACAGAAATAACCACGTGTTCTTGACTGCTGTTGAAGACAGTGCTGTGTTTGCGTGCTGAATGTCAAGCTGTGTCTCAGCAAGTAGTGTGTGAGTCGCTTGAACACCGGTCAACCAGCATGAAGTGCGTACAACAGAAATAACCACGTGTTCTTGACTGCTGTTGAAGATAGTGCTGTGTTTGCGTGCTGAATGTCAAGCTGTGTCTCAGCAAGTAGTGTGTGAGTCGCTTGAACACCGGTCAACCAGCATGAAGTGCGTACAACAGAAATAACCACGTGTTCTTGACTGCTGTTGAAGATAGTGCTGTGTTTGCGTGCTGAATGTCAAGCTGTGTCTCAGCAAGTAGTGTGTGAGTCGCTTGAACACCGGGCAACCAGCATGAAGTGCGTACAACAGAAATAACCACGTATTCTTGACTGCTGTTGAAGATAGTGCTGTGTTTGCGTGCTGAATGTCAAGCTGTGTCTCAGCAAGTAGTGTGTGAGTCGCTTGAACACCGGTCAACCAGCATGAAGTGCGTACAACAGAAATAACCACGTGTTCTTGACTGCTGTTGAAGATAGTGCTGTGTTTGCGTGCTGAATGTCAAGCTGTGTCTCAGCAAGTAGTGTGTGAGTCGCTTGAACACCGGTCAACCAGCATGAAGTGCGTACAACAGAAATAACCACGTATTCTTGACTGCTGTTGAAGATAGTGCTGTGTTTGCGTGCTGAATGTCAAGCTGTGTCTCAGCAAGTAGTGTGTGAGTCGCTTGAACACCGGTCAACCAGCATGAAGTGCGTACAACAGAAATAACCACGTGTTCTTGACTGCTGTTGAAGATAGTGCTGTGTTTGCGTGCTGAATGTCAAGCTGTGTCTCAGCAAGTAGTGTGTGAGTCGCTTGAACACCGGGCAACCAGCATGAAGTGCGTACAACAGAAATAACCACGTGTTCTTGACTGCTGTTGAAGATAGTGCTGTGTTTGCGTGCTGAATGTCAAGCTGTGTCTCAGCAAGTAGTGTGTGAGTCGCTTGAACACCGGTCAACCAGCATGAAGTGCGTACAACAGAAATAACCACGTATTCTTGACTGCTGTTGAAGACAGTGCTGTGTGTGCGTGCTGAATGTCAAGCTGTGTCTCAGCAAGTAGTGTGTGAGTCGCTTGAACACCGGTCAACCAGCATGAAGTGCGTACAACAGAAATAACCACGTGTTCTTGACTGCTGTTGAAGATAGTGCTGTGTTTGCGTGCTGAATGTCAAGCTGTGTCTCAGCAAGTAGTGTGTGAGTCGCTTGAACACCGGTCAACCAGCATGAAGTGCGTACAACAGAAATAACCACGTGTTCTTGACTGCTGTTGAAGATAGTGCTGTGTTTGCGTGCTGAATCTGTGTCTCAGCAAGTAGTGTGTGAGTCGCTTGAACACCGGTCAACCAGCATGAAGTGCGTACAACAGAAATAACCACGTGTTCTTGACTGCTGTTGAAGATAGTGCTGTGTTTGCGTGCTGAATGTCAAGCTGTGTCTCAGCAAGTAGTGTGTGAGTCGCTTGAACACCGGTCAACCAGCATGAAGTGCGTACAACAGAAATAACCACGTGTTCTTGACTGCTGTTGAAGATAGTGCTGTGTTTGCGTGCTGAATGTCAAGCTGTGTCTCAGCAAGTAGTGTGTGAGTCGCTTGAACACCGGTCAACCAGCATGAAGTGCGTACAACAGAAATAACCACGTATTCTTGACTGCTGTTGAAGACAGTGCTGTGTTTGCGTGCTGAATGTCAAGCTGTGTCTCAGCAAGTAGTGTGTGAGTCGCTTGAACACCGGTCAATCAGCATGAAGTGCGTATAACAGAAAAAACCACGTATTCTTGACTGCTGTTGAAGATAGTGCTGTGTTTGCGTGCTGAATGTCAAGCTGTGTCTCAGCAAGTAGTGTGTGAGTCGCTTGAACACCGGTCAACCAGCATGAAGTGCGTACAACAGAAATAACCACGTGTTCTTGACTGCTGTTGAAGATAGTGCTGTGTTTGCGTGCTGAATGTCAAGCTGTGTCTCAGCAAGTAGTGTGTGAGTCGCTTGAACACCGGGCAACCAGCATGAAGTGCGTACAACAGAAATAACCACGTGTTCTTGACTGCTGTTGAAGATAGTGCTGTGTTTGCGTGCTGAATGTCAAGCTGTGTCTCAGCAAGTAGTGTGTGAGTCGCTTGAACACCGGTCAACCAGCATGAAGTGCGTACAACAGAAATAACCACGTATTCTTGACTGCTGTTGAAGACAGTGCTGTGTTTGCGTGCTGAATGTCAAGCTGTGTCTCAGCAAGTAGTGTGTGAGTCGCTTGAACACCGGTCAACCAGCATGAAGTGCGTACAACAGAAATAACCACGTGTTCTTGACTGCTGTTGAAGATAGTGCTGTGTTTGCGTGCTGAATGTCAAGCTGTGTCTCAGCAAGTAGTGTGTGAGTCGCTTGAACACCGGTCAACCAGCATGAAGTGCGTACAACAGAAATAACCACGTATTCTTGACTGCTGTTGAAGACAGTGCTGTGTTTGCGTGCTGAATGTCAAGCTGTGTCTCAGCAAGTAGTGTGTGAGTCGCTTGAACACCGGTCAACCAGCATGAAGTGCGTACAACAGAAATAACCACGTGTTCTTGACTGCTGTTGAAGACAGTGCTGTGTTTGCGTGCTGAATGTCAAGCTGTGTCTCAGCAAGTAGTGTGTGAGTCGCTTGAACACCGGTCAACCAGCATGAAGTGCGTACAACAGAAATAACCACGTATTCTTGACTGCTGTTGAAGACAGTGCTGTGTTTGCGTGCTGAATGTCAAGCTGTGTCTCAGCAAGTAGTGTGTGAGTCGCTTGAACACCGGTCAACCAGCATGAAGTGCGTACAACAGAAAATAACCACGTGTTCTTGACTGCTGTTGAAGGACAGTGCTGTGTTGCGTGCTGAATGTCAAGCTGTGTCTCAGCAAGTAGTGTGTGAGTCGCTTGAACACCGGGTCAACCAGCATGAAGTGCGTACAACAGAAATAACCACGTGTTCTTGACTGCTGTTGAAGATAGTGCTGTGTTTGCGTGCTGAATGTCAAGCTGTGTCTCAGCAAGTAGTGTGTGAGTCGCTTGAACACCGGTCAACCAGCATGAAGTGCGTACAACAGAAATAACCACGTGTTCTTGACTGCTGTTGAAGATAGTGCTGTGTTTGCGTGCTGAATGTCAAGCTGTGTCTCAGCAAGTAGTGTGTGAGTCGCTTGAACACCGGTCAACCAGCATGAAGTGCGTACAACAGAAATAACCACGTGTTCTTGACTGCTGTTGAAGACAGTGCTGTGTTTGCGTGCTGAATGTCAAGCTGTGTCTCAGCAAGTAGTGTGTGAGTCGCTTGAACACCGGTCAACCAGCATACAGTGCGTACAACAGAAAATAACCACGTATTCTTGACTGCTGTTGAAGATAGTGCTGTGTTTGCGTGCTGAATGTCAAGCTGTGTCTCAGCAAGTAGTGTGTGAGTCGCTTGAACACCGGTCAACCAGCATGAAGTGCGTACAACAGAAATAACCACGTGTTCTTGACTGCTGTTGAAGATAGTGCTGTGTTTGCGTGCTGAATGTCAAGCTGTGTCCTCAGCAAGTAGTTGTGTGAGTCGCTTGAACACCGGTCAACCAGCATGAAGTGCGTACAACAGAAATAACCACGTGTTCTTGACCTGCTGTTGAAGATAGTGCTGTGTTTGCGTGCTGAATGTCAAGCTGTGTCTCAGCAAGTAGTGTGTGAGTCGCTTGAACACCGGTCAACCAGCATGAAGTGCGTACACAGAAATAACCACGTATTCTGACTGCTGTTGAAGATAGTGCTGTGTTTGCGTGCTGAATGTCAAGCTGTGTCTCAGCAAGTAGTGTGTGAGTCGCTTGAACACCGGTCCAACCAGCATGAAGTGCGTACAACAGAAATAACCACGTGTTCTTGACTGCTGTTGAAGATAGTGCTGTGTTTGCGTGCTGAATGTCAAGCTGTGTCTCAGCAAGTAGTGTGTGAGTCGCTTGAACACCGGTCAACCAGCATGAAGTGCGTACAACAGAAATAACCACGTGTTCTTGACTGCTGTTGAAGATAGTGCTGTGTTTGCGTGCTGAATGTCAAGCTGTGTCTCAGCAAGTAGTGTGTGAGTCCGCATGAACACCGGTCAACCAGCATGAAGTGCGTACAACAGAAATAACCACGTATTCTTTGACTGCTGTTGAAGACAGTGCTGTGTTTGCGTGCTGAATGTCAAGCTGTGTCTCAGCAAGTAGTGTGTGAGTCGCTTGAACACCGGTCAACCAGCATGAAGTGCGTACAACAGAAATAACCACGTGTTCTTGACTGCTGTTGAAGATAGTGCTGTGTTTGCGTGCTGAATGTCAAGCTGTGTCTCAGCAAGTAGTGTGTGAGTCGCTTGAACACCGGTCAACCAGCATGAAGTGCGTACAACAGAAATAACCACGTGTTCTTGACTGCTGTTGAAGATAGTGCTGTGTTTGCGTGCTGAATGTCAAGCTGTGTCTCAGCAAGTAGTGTGTGAGTCGCTTGAACACCGGTCAACCAGCATGAAGTGCGTACAACAGAAATAACCACGTGTTCTTGACTGCTGTTGAAGATAGTGCTGTGTTTGCGTGCTGAATGTCAAGCTGTGTCTCAGCAAGTAGTGTGTGAGTCGCTTGAACACCGGTCAACCAGCATGAAGTGCGTACAACAGAAATAACCACGTGTTCTTGACTGCTGTTGAAGATAGTGCTGTGTTTGCGTGCTGAATGTCAAGCTGTGTCTCAGCAAGTAGTGTGTGAGTCGCTTGAACACCGGTCAACCAGCATGAAGTGCGTACAACAGAAATAACCACACGTTTATTGCAGAGCGAATACAACATGCCAGCCATGTAGAGAAAGTCTTCACGGTAAATAGATTTGGAAACTTACAATGATTCACCCCGAACTGTGGCTTAATGTCAGGGGCTCATAGAGTTGAAAAAGTTCCTCGCTATATTTTACAAATGTTTTAGTCACGCTAATGGCGACGGATGAATGATTATGATGATGATTGGGAGATGATGATTATGAAGAATAGGTAAGAACAGAATGGACGGTTGGAAGGAGGCGGTCGTGGTCTATTAGCAGGGAACCTTTCTAACATTTTTATAAGAAAACCACGAAATAAACTCACTCTTATTAGTCGGAACCCGGGTCTCCAAAGTGCCCCTCCCCCTCGACCCCAGATATTATTTAAAAAATTATAAATTTGTTCCTTTTCTTAATATTCTAAAACATTACATCATCTTCTAATATTAGAAAGTTTACAGATCAATTCTTTGTAGCTTTATATGCGACCTGTTTTACCTATGGTTTTCAAAGAGTAGTCTTTTCGAACGAAATTGAATGGAGGAGAAAGCTTTTCTCCATTGAAATTCGTTTCACCATAGCATCTTGTCTCCCCCCCCCCCTCCCTCCCCCCCCGAACTGCATGGAAGTGCAGTTTGTAAACCGGTGTTGTGACATCGCAGCGCGCACGCGCCAATGTCCAAGACAAAACACTGATTTCTCAACCTTGTGAGAACTTGGCTTTGTCAGTCGCCTCCGTTCACCAAGGACCTTCCTGATTCATCTTGAAACAAGAAGCCAGAGTGCATCGAAATCAGCTCCAGTGTATTTTAGGTAGTATTTTGACCAACACGTACCATAAAAGTAAGCCAAAACGGATTCAAAAAAATATGAGTAATATTGGTTCTCAGTCTCAAACTTTATGGAAAATGCGACCTAAAATAAGGAAGCTGTGTTTTGTCGCATCTCTGTTTGGATATTTGGGCTGTGGTGTGTCAGTGATCAACTACCACTTACAGTTTCGACTGATATTTCGATCTTTGATTTACCAGCGTGTCGATAAGGTGGTGCAAGTTGTTGAAGCCACTTTTTTGGATACGATTGCCGATTGGAAACAAAATGGGTTGACGAAATGATTTGAAATTTTAACCATGATTAGATAAAAGACAAACTGATGGGTATTTGGTACATTTTTAATGTTTTGCTTTGTTAAATACTAATTAATAGAATTTTGGTGAAAAATTATATATTATCTTGTCTCGCTGTGTGCCGTATGAAATTTAATTTTAAAAATGTGCCAAGTGACAATGGTTGTAAAAGGAAAATAATTGCAGATCTTTGGGAAGTAAAAATAAAAATCCTTTATTTTCATACCAATTTAGTAAACTAACCTCGTAATTTCTTCGGATTAAAGTTAATCCAACAATTAATAACATCCCAGCGCATAACAAATCATGAATCTATCAAACAATTTCTATACATCTCCATAAACCACTCCAATAAAGTCTCACCCCCCCCCCCCCCCCCCCCCCCCCCCATCGATTTCCATCGGTCACACAAAACCAAAAACCACGCGCCTACGCACGCGCGAATCACCGATATAAATTCAAAATTGGAAATTTCGAACGCGTCCGGGTTTTCACCCATCAGTGTTTTGTTTTTTAGACATGTACGTCGAGGGGGTGGGGTGGGGGGGGGGGGGAATGTATGCTCGACAATAAACATTGCTATATATAAAATATGCATACACATGCCATTGAGAGTTGGGGGAATGAGGGTGGTCGAGGGGGGGGGGGGGGGTAATCGCCATGGTTACGAGTAGTAATAATTAGATACGAGGCCCCGCCCACTTCGGGTGGCTTGCGCAATAATGCACTCTCATTGACGAGGTTCTATGATGCATCGTGGAGAGAGAGAGAGAGAGAGAGAGGAGAGGAGAGAGAGAGGGGGGGGGGGGTATTATAAGGGTGGTTTCATGGTCGGATTTCAAACTAGGTTTTGATGGGCACTTGAAGGTATGAGTAGTGGAGATTTTTACAACACTTTAATCAGGGGTTGTGAGTTTTCCGTGTTTTGTTTCAATGTTTTTCGTGGAAATGCACACGCCACTTTAAAGTTTTGAATTATTTTGAGATTTTTTGTTTTTTGTGTTTTTACGAAGTTGCAGTCAACGACTGTCTTCTAAATGTTTCTCAACAGAATTGTTGACATTTGAAGTAAAATGCGTATGAAATGTGCAGATGTTTATTATAATTCGACAACGGAGCAATTTCACATTTTACATACATTCGAGAAGGTTTGTTGATGGCACAATAAGGCCCGCTTTTCCCAAGATATAATTTCAAATTGAAAACAGTGTGCTCGAAATTTTCCGGATATACCCACACTTTTGGGCATCTTTCTTACCTCATTCTTTACCTCAGAGATAGAAGGCCAGAAGTCCATTGTATTGGCCCTTGAGGTATTCAATAGGTCTGTTCGTTTTGCTTACTGCAGTTGCAGTAGCAGCAGCTTACAGTAGGCCCTGGTAACTCTTGCAGTAGCTTGCTGTACCAACACAAAACGAACGCATTTGCAGCAGGATGGCAGGCTGGCCTTTTCCTATTGGTTGGGAGGTTTGTGAATTTGGCGGGAAGAATGTAAAAATAAGTGAGGTTATGTTCTGCATTTATAGAATTCTTGTCTAATCCCAATGCATTTTTATATAAATATGTATCATTTCATAACATATAACTAAACTAAACTCTGAAACAAATACTCATTTCCCTCCTCCTTAGGCGTTTTTTCACTATCCATCCATAAGAAACACATTTTACATTTCAAACATGGGCCATTTTGCCGCCTACTGCAAAGTTACTGCATTTACATCACCTCCCTACCCAGCTGTAAGAGCAGTCACTGCGCAGCTACTGTCAGTGTCAAATCGAACAGTGACTAATCGAACACAATCGCAGTGACGGAACAGCAAGTTTGATGCAAAACGAACGGATTTGCAGTGAGCAGTAAAGTGCAGTAAGCAAAACGAACAGACCTACTGTTACTTGTAATGGTGACATGAGTCATTGTAAGAAAATACTTCATTGTATTTGTTGGCATCAGTCAAATGGCAATTGATAGAGCTTGATTACATCATTCCAAAAGTGTGTAAATAGTATCTTTGGTAATGGCAATCGAGCGAATGGATTTCGGGCCTTCTACTTCTAATGACTCAAGCAGGCAAAATTTGAACCAAAATAAACTTCATCAATTTTGTCTTGTCTCTAGTTGATTGTGATCACTGATCACCCTCTTTTTATTCTAGGTTTAACAGTGTGTGGAAGTGCCGTGGAAACAATTGCTCAGTGTGGACATAAACTGTGTGGTCATTATTTCTGTTCACGTGTAAAATAAGTGATCGTATTATGTGGTGGATCAAGGCATATATTTTCTCTACGGCTCGAGAAACTTCGAAGAAACTTCTAGTACCTGCTCTTGAGTTGGAAAAACTTTGCTAGACAATTTTCAAACTTCTCCGCACATAAAAAGCTAAAGTTTCGTCTTCCCTGCTGGCCTCTAGCGACAAGCTCGGTAACTAGAGAGTCGGATGAAAAAGCTCGCAGGCATCGAACAGCCCGAGTTCGAGCCCCGTCACGGTCGCTCAGCCGAGATGGATTTATACGCGGCTGCAGTCGAGAGCAAATGCTGGGTAGGTTCCAACTTGTGCAGCGACCGCATCATTTCTTCATCGGATAATCCAGATGACCGTTTACAAGCGTCCACAGGGCGGGGGGAGGGGGGGGGAATAGATAATATGTATTACGGCGCTCGGCCGTTTTAGCAAATTGAGAGAGAAAAATTGTTTCATAAGTGGGTGTAACTTTGATAGGATGTTCACATGATCAGTCTGATTATATATAATTAGTAGAATTTTTTTCATTTTTGCTTCGAACAAAACCGCGCAAAACTATGAAATTTCCAATACGATTGGAGACCAAACCCGTTAACCAATGGATCTCAAATTTCAATCATGATTAGATAAAATACAAACTTAGGGTTATCACTTGACACATTTTTAAAATTTAATTTGCCATTACATCGACGACAGAGTTGCATATCCCAACGCAGCAGCGCTTGTCAATGTCTAAACAAGTGCCCGCTGCGATCCGCCGCGAGTGTACGGCAAGTCAGACGCCCGCGACGTAAGAAGTTACCACGCGGCGGCGCGCGTTGCCATTACATCGACGACAGAGTTGCATATCCCAACGCAGCAGCGCTTGTCAAATGTCTAAACAAGTGTCCGTTGCGATCCGCCGCGAGTGTACGGCAAGTCAGACGCCCGCGACCGTAAGAAGTTACCACGCGGCGGCGCGCTTTGCCATTACACATCGACGACAGAGCTGCATATCCCAACGCAGCACGCTTGTCAAATGTCTAAACAAGTGTCCGCTGCGATCCGCCGCGAGTGTACGGCAAGTCAGACGCCCGCGACGTAAGAAGTTACCACGCGGTGGCGCGCGTTGCCATTACATCGACGACAGAGCTGCATATCCCAACGCAGCAGCGCTTGTCAATGTCTCAACAAGTGCCCGCTGCGATCCGCCGCGAGTGTACGGCAAGTCAGACGCCCGCGACGTAAGAAGTTACCACGCGGCGGCGCGCGTTGCCATTACATCGACGACAGAGTTGCATATCCCAACGCAGCAGCGCTTGTCACTGTCTAAACAAGTGCCCGCTGCAATCCGCCGCGAGTGTACGGCAAACTAGACGCCCGCGACGTAAGAAGTTACTACGCGGCGGCGCGCTTTGCCATTACACATCGACGACAGAGCTGCATATCCCAACGCAGCAGCGCTTGTCACTGTCTAAACAAGTGCCCGCTGCGATCCGCCGCGAGTGTACGGCAAGTTAGACGCCCGCGACGTAAGAAATGAAAAGCGTCGCGACGCATCGGGAAAACCGACGCCGGCGCCGTGGCGGACGTCGCCGTCTGAAATAGATTCCGTAGCGTCGTCGTGTTGATTATCGACGTATAAATACCAAATAGACGCATTTATTTTTACTTGTTGCGTGCCGACGATCAACCTGATAATGTCCCGGGTTCGTGCAGAGTGTTTTCATTTCCATCGACATGATTTGCGCGTTCTACTTCGTGAAAATGACTTTAATAGAGTACTTAGCCTTCTCGGTGCGATGGACGACTTTGAAACCGATAATTAGGTAATCTCTCAGGAGTCAGTGGCGTATTGGCGGATCGGGGGGGGGGGGGGGGGGGGGGGGGGGGCAGGAACCCCCTGGAATCACATCACCCACGGAATATTTGAAAAAGTCAATTGAAAACACAACATTTTCATTTGTTTTTGTGGTGTTTAACGTCGTACTATTCTGCAACTAGGCCAGGGGTCGGTAACCTTTTTTGGTCAAAAAGCCAATTTCCCAAAAATGTATAAATTAGGTAAAAATGGGAGCCGCAGTAGAGGCTAATTATTGAATATAAAACACTGAGAATAATACATTGGATGACACATTTATATTGATATTTTTATTTTTGGTATATATTTTATAACGAAGCCCCCAAGATG
>OW203765.1:37267592-37482445 GCA_934045905.1 Leuctra nigra
ATCATGTGAACATCCTATCAAAGTTACACCCACTTATGAAACAATTATTCATTCTCAATTTGCTAATACGGCCGAGCACCACCTTATGTTTTACAATTTTGTGATGATGATTTGAATTGCCCAACTCGAATTGTTTAGAGGACTTAAAACAGTTATAAACAATAAGTTACCTGATTCCGCAAGAGGATGAAGTTTTGTTCTCTCATCATTTGCAAGTCCAAGTTTGGAAAATATAATTTAGCGCAATGAGTTACTCCAACGCGTTACGACGTACTGACAGATTTTTTTTTTATAATTTCGATAACTATCGTCCAATTATCATACGTCCCTCTAGAACTGAGCCAACTTGTAGCTTCACTTCTGGTCTGCGAGATTCTTCCCGGCAGACATTGCGCGGCCTGAGAAGAACACATCGAATGATCTTCGCTCTCATTTCATGTTCATCGCATTCGATGTCAAGTCGAGGCGATGAAGGTCTTGTAGGTAATGAATACTCGATGCTGTGACGTCAGAGCAAGACAGAATGAGGCGGCTTTCTAAAGAACTCATAAACATGACGTTATCGTCAATAAACTCAATCGATGTGCGAGAAATTATAAAGTGAGTCATGCACCTGAGGTCACAATTCCAGATTCTGACAGAATCCGATTCGTGAAAAAGGTTCGGGAGGCCTATTCCAGAACTTTTAAATTCCCAATTCCACTGGAATTCGAATCCATGCAATGATCGTGACCAGATTCCATCAGAATGGAATTGGGAAAACGTTCTAGAATAGGTCTCCGAATTGAAACCGGAGTTTTAAAGTTATTATAGAATAGGGTCTTCATTCTAACGAAAACGAAATAATTTCGTTTCGCCTTCGGTCTGAAATCAATTCACATCGATCCATAAATTCTCTATGTCATGTGCATAAAATTGTCTACTTAGTGTGGAATTTAAATGTATTGTTTTGCATTATGTATATGTGATAATTAAAAAAAATTCACATACGTTATCATCTCTTTACAAAAAAAATACAAATATTTAGTTTTGAAGCTGAAAACGAAAATTTTCAAATTATCTTCATCAATCCTACTCACATTTTCTAGTCTAATAGATTGAGGCAATTATTTAAATTTATTTTACTGTCATAATGTTTTTTTTTAATATAAAATTGACGAAAAACTCTAAAAAAACATTTAAGTCAGAAGAGTTGCTTGAAATGTCAATGTTATATGGAGTGGTGTAGTGTAGATTAATTGGTCCTAGCCGATCACAATTTCCTCAGCGACTAAACACAATTCCAGTTTCAATAGAGCGGCATTATTACTCAACCATGAGAAATTAATTAAATCTTCAACACGAAGCTATTGTTTCACAGAGTGCTCTTTGATATTCACAAACACACACTCTAAAATAGAAGTCATCAAATCAACAGCATTGCCTGTACAGTGGTCGTACATTAACCGATACAGCATTGGTTCACTATAATATTATTAATATACCGCGGAGCAGCAAAATCCCCCTGTTTGAGAGGTCACTATCGAAACCAAGGGTTCTGAAATGTAATTTAATAATTGACAAGCTTCAAACATATTTATTGAATACTTAGGAAAAAGTTAGTTACAGTTTAGACAAAATCGACGAGTTACTTTGTAGGAAATAGGTGAATTTTTGTTTATTCATGAATTACAAAGGTTATGTTTAATCCGTCAATGTGAATTGATCTTTAATTTATTATGTGATTTTATGTGTATTCTCTTATTCCACTTAATTTCTTTTTTGAAACCACTCTCTAAAATTCAGATCCGCTTTACTAAATGGAGCCATTGCTTCTGTCAAATGACATCAAAGCAAACTTATATACTTATGTATGAATAGATACTATAAAGTATCTACTATTATAGTAGATACTACTATAAATAGACTGCAAGCCACTTTTAATCATTTTTATAACTTGTGTAGTGAATTAGATGTTAATTTTAATTCCTTGACTGAGTTTAAAGCATTAATTTTACGACATCTGTGATAATTTTTACTTGCTTTAAATGTTTAATTCCTTCTGTGATATACCCTATGTTCTTTTTATGTATTCCTATGACTATGTGCAATTTTGTATGTAATATGTGTTTTTATTATATTTGTACTTGTGGGCTTGCCCGTTACAAATAAAGGATTAATAATAATAATAATGTGCAAAACAGAAAATATTCTGAAAACTGCACATAATAAATATTCAAATGTTTTCTATAATGTGATGAAATATTCACATCTGCATCCTTTATAGTTCTATCGGAGTGACCTCTCAAACAAATATTCAACTTATTTCTTAATAATACAAGAACAACATGTACAAAAAAACATATTCATGCAAGTGCCGGAAAAATAAAATCGAAGCTCTCTCTCGCCTTCTGACAAATAAACTATTTCAGAATCACTTATCAATAAAACTAGTTACATAAATAAACTGTTCGTAGTTGAAAAAACAAGTTAGGAACAAATGAATGTGTAAAATCGACCAATCACCTAAGGATAAACTGCTCCTTTAGAATCGTACAACTAACTGATAATTAATTTAATGATGGGTAATTTAATACATACGATTGAAGAGTTAAATTTAATTATTTTTAAATATTTTCACAGTCATGAGTGACAGATTGGACTTGAGGCAAATGTGTAACTATTATTAACCAATCGGTTACCAACCTAGGGCATTAAAAACAGATCAAGTTGTATGCAAATTCTAGCTCGCAATGCAACGTAGAAACCTCAGTGGCGTGCGTAAAATAAAAACGGATTGGTTAATTTTTGTTCCTTAGGCAAAAGTTAAGAAAATGACATTGAGTTTACATAGAAGTGCTGTCGGGCTCCAGTTTTAACTCTCCATGAGTTCTTTGAAAGTAAATAATATAGAGCCATTTGACTTTGCATATACGATTACTTGAATTTGTTGCTAAGGTCGAATACGTTCCATGAACTAAAATATGATAGTTTTTCTTTCCAAAATACATTAATTGAAAAATACAAATCTCGTTCAAATATTTAATATAATTGGAGATCAGTGGCAAAAAAAAATAAACTGTATTTGAATGATTCATTCAGCATATTTTCAAATATTTTGAAAATGTTTGGCTGCAGATTATTATTTGCAAATCACAAGCGTTTCCCTATAGAGTTTTAAGAAAATATAGTCCTGGGCTAGATTCACAAAGAAGTAAATTCTCTAATACGTATACTATCTTTGGTATTATCTTTTATTTAACACCGTGTTTTTGGTATTAAATCGAAATATAATACGTATTAGCATTATAATACCTTTTGTGAATTCAGCCCCAGGTATACTATCAGCCTCATGCTCAAGCAAATGCATGCAGTGCCCAGAGTCTACTGGATTCCGTCCACACAGTCTTGTGGTGTTGAGGACTGACATCCGCAAATATCTACTTGCAGACGCAACTTCTGCAGTGCTTCATTTAGTAGTCTCCCACAAGCTATCCCCGAGGTTGTCACGTGATCACGTCCCTGTAGATTGTCTGGAAGTGTAGTCGCTGGACGTGGAAATGATCCAAGGTTAGGTCTGCTACTCCAACAAGTTATCCCCGAGGTTGTCACGTGATCACGTCCCTGTAGATTGTCTGGAAGTGTAGTCGCTGGACGTGGAAATGATCCAAGGTTAGGTTTGCTACTCCCACAAGCTATCCCCGAGGTTTTCACGTGATCACGTCCCTGTAGATTGTCTGGAAGTGTAGTCGCTGGACGTGGAAATGATCCAAGGTTAGGTCTGCTATCACACCTGGCTTGTTGCTGAATAACCACCGCATTAGTTGACTGCGGTTGGACCCACTGCGGATCAGGCTACACCAGCAAGCACGCACGGTCTACTAGTGCACAACTAACAGAATAGAACTGAAACTAGAGTGGCAAGGATAAAGTGGGTATCACACTGAGTTGCAACCCACGGTTGGAACTCGCGTATGGAAACTTTTGTTGCAAAAAGAGGCAACCGCCTATCACACGCAACTGTTTGGTTTAATGTTGGTTGGTTCACAATTGACACTCATGAGTTGCGCAGAAAGCAGTTGCCATAGTAACCAAAATAAAAGTATAGAGAATAACAAATCTGACAGCGGCAATCCAAATCTCATATTTTGAGTGATTACTTGTGAAAGAAAGATATTTAAGTAAGTGCAAGTTAATAATAATACGCAATATTTATCCATACACATGTTCAAGTTCAATATTCATCTGATAAATATGATTTATAGCTATTATTTATAGCATCGTATTGGTCAGTTCACGTCACGTGGTACCACAACAAATTGTTGGAACCGGAAAAATAGAGACTTCTCTATTTGTCAAACCAACCCGCGGGTTGACGAAATTTCGACTCAGCACATGCGCGGCCAACCATATTTTCCAACCGCCGGTTCCATACATGGGTTGCAACTCAGTGTGATAGGGCTTTAAGACAATATTACATGCAGTTTGGTTGGCAGAACATCATAAGATGTTTGACAACAATAGATAACCCAAGTCAATCTGGTATTATCCAAGTACGTACTGGATGTGAGTTTTTTTTTTTTAGAAATTAGTGCCAGATTGATAACTTCTCTAATGGTATTTTTATAAAATTGTCTATATTATGATGAAAATTCATCAAAGGCAGTAATAATTTCTTAGAATAAATTTGATAAATATTTCAAAACAAGAAAACAGCCACATGGTTTTAAAATTTTGAACACCCACTAATGTCATGAGGTCACATGTACACTCGACAATTCATAAAACGGTATTTGAAAGAAATTGATTGCCTGGAAAAAATGTGATGGCATCATCCTATGAAGTCTATACTTACTCGTCATCTACCTCTAGTAGGTGCGTTCTGATTTCATTGATAATAACAAGGATTGATTGTCAATGAACCTGACCAGCAGCCAATCTGTTTCGTTCAAATACCGTTTTATGAATTGTCGAGTGTACCTATAGTTTTTGAATAAGATCACGCGATTGGCTAAAAACGAGCTAAAAATGGAACCGTTTGACTTATCAATTTCATATTATACATGGTCACTGGGACCTTTGAAAAATTTCAGACCATGCAGTTGTTATTGGCATTTTATGCTTGTTTTGAAAGATTTTTCAAGTTTATTGAAATACATCTAAAAAAACTTTATCACTGGTTCTTTGACGCATTCATTCAGATTGTCTTTCTCTATTTCCAAGGCCTTTAGAGCAGCAACTTTCACACGAAAAGCAAATCGCATGAAATACGAATGCTTTTTTCTGCGTTTTCGTATCTGTGTAATTACCTGTTAGGTATATATAGGTAGTATAGAAACCTTTTAAGAGTAAACATGAAAATTCATGTTGACTCTAAAAATCATATGATGTCAAATGAAGTTCAACAGTGATTTAAAGCCAATTATCTGTAATTAGCCAAGTTGAACGCCACAATGCACAGTTTGTTCTGGAAGCAGACGAAGAGAAGCGACCACTTCTTACAAAGACATTCCATCAGCCGGTCATTGAATAGATTCACCGTTATTCAACCCTTCTTCAACCCTCAGTGCCTCATCATGATGTAGCCGAGGGACAGAAGGCCAAGATGTGTGTGGTCAGTGGCAGGGGGGTCAAAACAAAAGAACAGGGTTCGATTCCCGGCCTCGTTCTTCATCCTAGTCGAGGGCAAATGAAGGGAAGGTTCCCTTCTAATAGCTCACGACCGCCTCCTTCCCACCAACCATCCTTACTTTATTCATTAGAAGAACAGTGCTTCCGCTTCTATACAATCTATTTAAAAAAATGTTTATTAAATTAAATTTTGACGCATTGTTCGCTACAATTTTATTTTTTCAGAAACCTAGTGAGATATGAGCCTAAATATAATTGTAGATTCTGTTGAAAAAAAGTGGGTGCGAATACTTTCAGTATTTAAAATTTTGTCAGGAGGGGAAGTGGAAATTTAAATTGTGCTCGCACATGTCGTATTCTCAGAATTAAAGGGGCGTAATCGTGTAAAACCAGTTTGGAGATTATCCAATATTTTATAATTATGCCGATGGAAGATTAATTTTATTATTGCTATATTTTTGGTGAAAGTATTTGAGAAAAGCATCCATAATTTTGTTTTCTTGGTTCTTCAGAAGGAAAGGGGATAAGGGATGGGGGGGGGGTCTTCTCCCTTTTATAATTTGTATCAAATTATGTCAAGATAAAAATAGGAGTGTTAAAATCAAGCCTAGAAATGCTACAAATTCATGCCTGAAATTTACAAATTGTCCGGTTCGGGGCCAACCGTCCCTGACCATCATTGCCCCCCCCCCCCCCCCCCCCATTGTCTTCGTATAATTACAATCGGTTCTTCCACAAACGTATCTTTTACAATATTACCCCCCCCCCCCCCCCCCCAGCAAATATAGTTCCTACGCGCCTCAAAAGTATTCTATTTTCTAAAGAATCAGCAGCTATTTTTCACATCAAGTCTTTAGTGGTAGTAAAAGTCATTAACTGGCTTCCTATTGGCGGATGCTTTTACTTCGACTTATAACCAATCACGGCAGAGGTTGGCAAATCAAATGAAAGAACACTAATTTCTTACGTCGTCGATATAATTAGATATAAAAACCAGAATCCAATAATAAATAAATTGAAAATCCGTTCGGGTAAACGGAAGGTGGGGTGAAATTTTGCGTGAAAGATGTTCTATTTTATTTCCTTGGCTTGAGTTTGGTTCATGTTGAAAAGAAAAGCGAACATTGAAGTTAGTTCATAATGAGACGAGAAGTCAATCTGTTGGGAAATTGATTTTCCACAATTACCTGGCTAATTCCATTCGCTTCCTTTCAGAACAGATTTACACGAAATTACAATGTCATTTACTGGCTGAAAGTACCTACTCTATTTTTAATTACAGAATTGACAAAATTCAACATCAAAACTAATCGGTAGGTATACCCAAATTATTCGAGAATTTGGGTCTCGTTAAAGATGTGTGTTGTCCTAAAAGGCAGTTTTATTTTAACGGCACTTTCTCTGTTTTCTTTTTTGTTTTGTTGTTTATGTTTGTTTTTTTGTTGGCACGTTGCAGGACAAACCTTTCAACCAATCGATCTGAAATTTTGTACACACACTAATAATAAGCTCGCTTTCGTGTATATTTCTGATAAAAATGGAACCGTTTGACCTGCATTGGAACCAACATTTTAGGTGTTTTTGACAATTTTCATATAAATGTTACAGACATTTTACGTTTGTTTTAAAATATGTCAAATTTATTCAAGGAAATCCAAAGACAAAATGCTCACTGCTCCTTTGAAACATATTTTCCAAGGCCTATAAATTCTCATGCAATGCGAAGGCTCGCTTACCAACGCGTTAGCGTGTTCCTAGTTATACTATTTTAGTGCATCATTTTTACTCTTTCGAATTGTTCAAGTTTTGTACGTATTTTTATTGTTTACAACTATAAAACAACCCCTCTCGTTGCAAGTATACAATACTACTTCAACAAGTCTTTCACCAAATAACAGAGTTAAAATTAACTTCATTTCACAGAAAGAATAAAATACTCGAACATAATTTAACAACAGCTGAACTTGCAAGCTAACTCTACATTACAATCCTATCTACTAACAAACTCATCACAAGGTAAGACAAAGTGGACAGTCATGGGAATATGTTCTAATAGACACATGACCCTTTGTCAATTACTCTCTAAGGGTGCATTTGTGGCAGCTTAGTTTTGTAACATTCAATAAGGATGAAATATTTCACGGAAATAATTTTCATTATTTTAATTTTAATATAATTAATAGAATATAATTTTTATAGCCTATAGGAATTTTTTTAGCACTTTGTTTAAAATGTTTAATTTTTATAGATTGTTTTTTTAAGTAAGTTTTGTCCATGAAGAATTCTAATGTGTGATTTGAAATTGTCGACATTATAAAAAACTATACAATGAAATATTTGAATTAATAATCTGAACATAATTATTAGAACTTGTTTCCGTCACTGTACGGGTTTACAGAGTGCCTATTGTGGACTCGGTTAGGGCTAAAAGCCGCAGGAAGTGACGGCGTCATCGAATCAGCTAATTTCACGTGCAGTTCGTTGTAGGAGAGAATTCGTAGTTTACTTTCAAGCTAGATTATAGCTGTGGCGTTGCTGTATTGCTGGAGCATGTTGTGTATTATATAGGTATACAAACACTAACACAGTTTTATTCAGAACGTAAATTATTAATTTGTGGACTGGCGACCAATACTTTCATGACTTTATTTTAATAAAGCTTGATGGATATGGAAAGGAAACCTGTTTATTATATAAGGCAACGTAAGGTTAGGAAACTGCAGCTCTTTGTTTATTTCAATCTAATACTTTTACTGCTGGTTGCATACAATTATTTGGGAACAATTGGCGACAAAATATGTTGCCGATATTAGTTGAATTGAAATTTAATCATAGATAAAAGATAAAGTTGGAGTTATTACTTCGTACTTTTTAAATTTATTTAAAATTAATTTTGTTAATTAGAAATAATTGGCTTCATTTTTGGTAAAAAATGATATTTTCTTTTCTTGCTGGAGAGTTATAAAAATTATTTTAAAAAAAGTGCCATGTAACAAAAATCACACATGCTAAATATGAAAAACCACGACAATCCATAAAATAAAACTATTGCCCGGTTTTGTTGCAAAAAACACGGTTCAAACATCATAATCAATACTTCTAATACACAAATTAGACTGATCAAAATTATTCCACTTTGTCTTTTTTCCATTTATGGAAAATTTTATAATTTTCAATTTGGCTAACAGTCACCTTAACTTTTGTTTGATCAAATTTGGTTACGAAAGTTTCGTTTCCTAGCAAGGTGTTCTATTCCCATGTCAAATAAGTTCATCTTTTATCTTTCGTGTACCGTAAACATATACCTACAGTTTTACAATCGCCGATCCAGTTCCAAATGAAAAGGCTCATTGAAAAAAGACTCCGATTACTCTACATCACGGGAAGAGCAAACATTTCGTTATGGGTGTAACCGACCAACGCCTGCCAAATAAACTGCACTTCACAATTCAGTCATAAATGCACTCCACAAAGTGCAATTGCACCAGCACGTAGTATATTTACCCTTTAAACCTCCTTGGCAGCAAAATGCACCGAATCATCATTCTATGCAACTTGCAAGCTTGCTCTGTGTGACATTGAATTGCAGTGAAACCGTGCACATTTCTACGTCTTATGCATGAAATTAGTTTAGTGTCATTACAGCAGATGCACTTTGTTATTCACAATTACAGTACTACTAGCGTTTTGTTTTATTTACGTTTAAATTGTAAATTGATAGACGATTCTTAGGTTATGTTTATTATTAAACTATTGTTATAATAATAGAGGCGAAATGATTAGTCGTGATTTTTTCGAACTATTTTTTCTCTTCTTCTGGCACTGGCAGACCGCTTCTCTAATCAAGAAGAAATTTGGAATAAATAATTTTCCAAAACATTGTTTTGAGTGAAACACTGAAATCTGATTGGCATGATTGAAATTGTAACATTTTGCAACACAGAGCCTTGCATTTTTTCAAGAAATTCAATTTTCGTATTTTATTTCAGGTCAGAATTTGACTAATTCAGTGTGACACACAGACAGTTCAAAAGACTCATAGTGACAAATAAATTCTCATATATTTAATTAATGTCTCCAGTATATTATCCAAAGAAGTAATGTGGGTTGGTAATTCAACTCAAGTAGGAACTACCTAATTAGGAGTAATTTATTAAGCAATTACAAATTATAACATACATTAAATTTGCAGAAGGCAAATAAGACGAATGACATTTTTCACACTGAAAGCAATTTGGAAATTTTATAAAATACTTTTTCAGTTTATCAATCCCAACAAAACAAAAATGTGAATTTTCTTAAAGAACACACATTGTGTTATCGAAATGTATTTAAAAGAGAGTAATTATTGTAGAATATTCCCAAATGAAAAACAGTACTTTTAAGATTATTTTCAACGCGTGTGCTCTAGCCGCTTTGCCGACGATGTCTGCTGCGAGGTTGGCGGGAGTTGCGGGCTCGATCGCCGCGACAAGGTTTAGCCTACGTCCCCACTCCGCTCACACTCAACTCTCTAACACACCACACACTTGTTCCGAATTCCTGCTCGAAATAATTGCTCCAAACTCACAGACTATATTTAGCCCGAACTTCTAGTGCACAGCGCGAAAAGATTTAAATTAAGATTTGAATTAGTAATTCCTTATTTAGAATATAGTTAGGATGCAAACTGTAATATGATGGGCAGCCTATTACATAAATGATCAGCCAAGCGGTATCTTATTTGCATGAGGAACTTGATTAGATAATTATCAAGAGATCAGGTAAATATTTTCATATCTTTTTAAGTGTGCTTTTTCTGATTTTCGGAGTACAATTTGCTCGATTCTCGTGACTGTTGGCTGCAAAACAATGGAATGTTTAGAGGGTAAGTTAGAAATCATAGATTCAGATCGGAATAATAATACAGGTGCAATTTACTTTCCGAAGAAAATAATTTAATAACCGAGTCGTTTGTTGATCTTGTCATAAGGCAATTTCCAAGAGGTAAAAATCATGAATGTATTCGTATAATGTAAACACATTTATGCTCTGCCAATTCAAACCAGATGGGTGGTGGTGAATATTTAAAATGTTTATTTTAAATATGGTAATTTAAATTTCAGCTTAATTAAAGAATCTATTTATGTACAATAAAATGGTAGAAGGAAAAGTGGGGAAAGTTCAAAATGTGTTACAACTAGAAGACAATGTTTACAATAAATATTCTACGAAATACACTTATTTAGCCGAAAGTGCATTTATGATTCAAGTATAGAATATGAAAATCCCCAGTTTCCATGCTTTAATACCTAATGCAATGTTTTGTGCCCTGATATTGTAATTTCCCATCATAGATTCAGTATTTAGCATTCGTTTTGAAATACAATTTAACACAATGGGTCGAAGCACGTCGTTTCTACCACCATGTTTCCGAGCTTACAATTTATAACTGGTTTAATAATTGCTTTTAATTTGCATTAAAAGCTAGCTTATGATAATGCATTGAGGAAACGCCTCTCAGCAGGCCGATGTCACTAGCAATATAATACTGAATAAGACAGAAAGCAACAGATGGAAAACACAGGGGCAAGTGCCAAAAGAGTAAAATGGCTCTCGAAAGCATTGATCATCGTATTGGGCCCAGACATGACGAATGTTAGTCTTTGTAGAGCGGGAAGTTTAGAATCTAAAAATTTTCAGAAAAAAATAAAAGTAAACATAATTCAATCCCAACATGTGTGATTTTCCATTACTATGATTTAGTGAGCCTAAAATTAAGTAGTTCGTAGCCAAGAAGGTTCTAAATATTCAAATCTCAACCAAACAATTTTGATCGAGAATCTCTGGCTTTAGTAGTGTGCTATTAGGAAAGAAACTAACGTTTCGGGCCAAATTCTTAAAAAATGTGCATTACTACCATGTTCTTTTGTCATTTGATTTCTAGCAAGATCGGTCCTTGGTTTCACCAGAAAATTGAATTATCTTCAAAAAGAGATGATGATTGCTCATCCAGAAGGAAGGCTCGCGATTTCAACACGAACAAACACAATTCGATAATAATTTATCAATTAGCAAGGTATTATACGACATAAAATAGTAGCAACACGTCAAATCTTGAACGAAGATAGAATTTTCTTATTAGTTTGTTATCTTCACCTAGAGATGTTTCTACTAATCACCTGGAGCTGTATTAGAAATCTACTTTTGCACACGATGTAGGCGCTCACGATGTGTATTAACTAATTTATCTATGTGTCAAAATACTCGGTCATTTTCACTACACAATGTGTTGTGTTGGCAATGCGATATCATAGACATAATGAAACTACAAGTCTGATGGCATTACTTGACGTTCAGCAAGCTAGAATAACACATCTGATAATGAAACAGCTGGCGTGGATGGAAGAATAAGCCCAGTTAGCATAGCTGAAGAGACACAATCATATTTTGTAAGTTCGTGTATTGCTTTTTACTGTCAAAAGTGTGGATGTCTTTTATATAGAATCTGTGCGTTCACCTATTTCAAAAATAATAATATAAAAACTGTTTAGTATGTAGTCGATAAAGTTAGAGTTTGTATTACACAGTAATGCTACATATTTGTTCCACAGTTGTCATTTTGGCACTCAGTATTTAAAAAAAAACATAATAGGTACCTACCTATTTCGTATGTAATTGTTACTAAACCCAGATCAAAACAGTTCGCCAGTAGTAATGTTCATTAAAAACTATAACCCGCGGCGCATTCCAGCTAAAAGTAACATTTTCATAGTTTGCAATCAAACTAGAGTGCCTACTTATACAATAATTTCATCGGCTACATTTCATCGAACAATTCCAATGTTATTTCCTCGTTTTCGTACATGAAATTGTAACAGGATATGCGCGTTGCAGGTAAATACAGGTCTGAATTGCGAAACAGAGAATGAGTTTTTTTTCACGGCACCACCACCTAATCAAACTTTAACAAACAAAGGGTGACAAGTGGGTGGGTGTGTAGTCACGTGGTTAATGGTGGGAGGGGCTTTGTTTATACGTATTCCGTGCTCCTACATTGACGCTATCAATTTAAAAAACAACAATTATGTGTTAATTTATATTGTTGTTATACAATACGTTATAAAAATGTGTGTTTTTACCCCCCCCCCCCCCCCGTGCCTCCCTCGAGGGATGAAAAGGTAATTATTTGTCATTTGGACATTTTGTTGAATTTTTATATTTTAGAATCAAATTTTGATCGATTTGAAGTGAAAATTTATGATATTTTGGTGAGTTTTTGAGCCCAATTAACACTTACGACTTTGTTCATTTTATTAAAACTTTGGCCAGAGTAAACACGGTATTCAAAAGAAACGAATAAAGAAAAGGATGTTATGGGGTCTGTGCTAACTCGTCATCTAACTCTAGTAGGTGTCTGTCTCTGATTTCATTGATAATAACAAGGATTGATTGTCAAGGAACCTGACCAGCAGCCGATCGTCATTACGTTCAAGTATCGTTTTTAGTTGTGCCAAGTGTATCTAAATATTATAAATTATGGCCAGAAAATCATTTCCATTTCTGAAAATTCAGATACTTCGTATTCGTAGTGTGCCATTAAACCACTAAAACTGTTTACCTATTATTTTATTATCTGGAAAAGTGACAGTTGATTTCTTCTTATCTACTGACTGTGTATTTGTATTTTGAATGACACCAACTCTGTTTAAATTCAAGGCATTTGTGAACGAAAACAAAATGACTATCGTGTTATGTGTGTGAGTATTTTTAGTTCGCAAATCGTTCAATAACCAGAAGAAAAGAAAGAGGAAAGTTGTCTACTTAACATTCCCATAGGTCGCTGCAGCACTTGGGAATTTCCCAATTCACTTTCATCTAGAAGCAGGAATCCCAGCTATGTGCTGCTTGCTAGCGAATATTAAACTTTTAAACTTGTAACAACTGAAAATGATAAAACCTGGATACTTTCATACATGCGAAAAAGAACAGAGAAAAGATTCGTTCAAAGTCAAAAGTTATTGAGACAGGAAAATATCGGCTCCGATAAATTCTCGTCAATAATCACAATGTTTGCGCATTGAATTTATTTACTTACGCAACGCTCTGTGTAACGCGTTGATAAGTGAGCCATGTTCATGTATGCTGTTCATGAGTTGCTGATTGAAACAAAATAGGTACAATAATTTGAAGGGGATCAAAATGCGGTGCATCTACTTTTCGATTCGATATATCAAGTTAGACAACTATTTCAAAATAAGCTTAATTATCATTAACAGTTTGAGTCCTTGGCCGATTTCACAGAAAATTTATAAAATCGGATAAAATGCTGGTTCCAATGACCATCCGAGGATTTTTCTAAAATAGAATGTAGGTAAATACAACGCATTGGTATGACATTAGTGTGTGTGCAAAATTTCAAATCGATTTGTTGAACGGAGTGACCTGGGCAGTTTATTGCATACAAAAATAAATAATGTGCCATTAGTTACAAAGTTATACCAACACGTTCGTTTCAAAATGTGAAACATACATAGGCAATTGGGAGAGATATTTCTTGAGTCAACTCTAGAAATATTAACACTAACGTGTAAATTCACGTTTTATGGTCGAGGTGAGAAAATTATTTTTGAAACCAGAAGAGCACAAAAGACGAATTTCGAATTGATGTTGATTTAAAATATATATCGTCGACTCAGGAAATAGCTGTGACTATACTTAGATTGCATTATAATTTGTGTGGTTCAGAAGTTATAAAGATATTTATAGGAACTACAAAAACAACACGACAGAAGGGGAATGTAATCTAAATAAATTAGCTCCATTTATTGGGAGGTTTCGAAGTTGTCAAAATATCGTTTAGAAGCAAGAAGCTCAGCCAATCATATTTACAGGACTTGAAATTGAACGCCTTGGAACAACTTGTCAGAAAGAAATAAGATTTGAGCCAATCTTATTTGAACAGCCTGTCAAAACGCTCAATCCAATTCGACTATCTTCAAATTGTGAAAATCATTTCAGTTTTTGTAGACAACTCAACGAGTAGTATGCAAAAAAGAGATTTAAAAGTGCCAAAAAAATAGTATTATTTCCCCCAACATTCTTGACGCCACACCGAAGAAAATATGGTATTTCCAACATTCCCTTATCAGATAAGTTAATTGAATTGTCGTTATGGTCCGAGTTGGCCGAAATTAGTAGATTCCATAGCCTGGGAAGTGGGAATGCCGAAGAAATACTCGGATAAAAATTAAGAAATTCCAACACAAAAATGAGTAGGTAGCCTGAAATCCCTAACATAACAGAATGTGAAACATCATAGCTAAATGGAGAGATATAAAAATTGTGAATATTAAATGATTTTGTGGATAATTTGTATTGACATTTTGTTCAGTATTCTTGGCTTTAAATAAAGAAGAGTGGTGCAAAATTGAACAAAATTATATTGCCTGAAAACTGAAATAATAGAATGAGAAACATGTGCCATAAAAGCTGAATGGAAATTGAACGTACAAACGATGAATATTAAATGATTTTGTGGATAATTTTGAGTGTAATTTGTTCAGTATTCTTGGCTTGAAATGACGATAAGAGGTAAAACTGCACAAATTGTGTATAGCCTGAAAACTTTTCTGTAAACTAAGACATAATATGAAATATACATGTGTCATCAAAGAAGTATGGAAATAACGTAAAAACGATGAATATTAAATGATTTCGTGTATAATTTGGAGTGTAATTTGTTCAGTATTGCTGGCTACGATAGTTGATGAAATCCATGTTTTATGAAGCACAAAAAGGCGGCCCCTACTTTTTTCTAAACGGCTTTACAGATTGTCTTCAAATTTTCACAGATTATAGATAAATAATAAATCTGTGCCTCTAGTGAGCCAAAAGTGTAATTTTTGTTTAGAATTTTCAGGGCAGATGGTGCCAAAAAGACTAATATATTGCCCATGTTAGCACTTCCTCAAAACGAGAAAAAACATTTTTTATAATTTTTTTGGATCACTAGAGGCACAGATTTACTCTTTATCTCTAAGCTGTTAAATTTTGAAAACAATCGGTCAAGCCGTTAAGAAAAGAGTACTGGCCGCCTTTTTATGGTTTTTTGTGGTTTTCAATATTTGAATTAAAATAACTTACTTCACAGCAGTATATGCAACATGCAACACACGATTAAATGTCACAAATGTCACGTACAACCCAGAGCTAATGCATTTTCATGCATTTCTAGGATTTTTTCACATCGGAATCGAAATTTTCTGCGAGTCCTGTCGACTCTTAAATGACGATAAGAGGTGCAAAATTCAGGCTCCACAACTGCACAAAATTGTGTAGCCTGAAAATTGACATAATATGAAATATACAAGTGTCATCAAAGTAGTATGGAAATAACGTAAAAACGATGAATATTAAATGATTTCGTGTATAATTTGGTTCGGTATGCTGGCTTTAAGAGGTGTCATAAAAGGCGCATGGACGCCGATCGCGAGAGCTTATCGATTGTCCGCCACTATCGAGGGGAATGCACGGGGCGAAGGCTGCCGTCTGACAACTCCATGGTCTGACTATCCGCGAGAGTGAGAGGGAAAGTCCCGTGATCTTGAAACCCTGGGCGAGAGTGAGACGCCAGATCGATACGAGTGTGCGACGAGGAGGGACGGAGAGAGACGAAGAGGACCGAGGAGTGACGGAGAGGGCCGAGTGAAAGACGAGGAGGATCGAGGAGTGACGGAGAGGTCCGATTGAATGACGAAGATAGCCGACTGAGAGACGTGGAGTTAAAGGGGAGAGACGAAGATAACCGAGCGTGCGACGAAGATAACCGAGTGTTTAGACGGAGAGCACCGAGTCTGGGGTGCACGTTGGGGTGTGGGGCGGGACTTTGGGGGGCTCAGAATGGGTCAGCTACTGCATGCGGCACTACAGACTTTTCAGAGACATTGCCACGTTTTCGCGACATATTGTTGGGGAATATTTATTTTTATGTTATATATTTTATTATTGGTCCATTGCGTCATGGTCGCCATGTGGACTTTAAATATCGGGATAATTCCTAAATAATAGGCCACGACCACTTTCTTCCACCCACCCCTTACCATAAATTAATTTGAGAAATTAAAACACAGCTAAGGAATAGGTATACCTAATTGAATATTATAAATTAAAGTGAAAGTGAAACAATATCGAGGGTGTCACTAAACTAAATCACATTTGTTTCACAGCTGAGGTTATTCCGATAAATGTGAGACAAATAATGCAAGAGTCATCAATGAAAGCAAAGCCATGGTAAAGAAGAGTTGTTTTTGTGAACAATGTAAACAACATTAATCGACTGAACAATTGTTTTCTGACCTTCCTGAAAAGTGATGTAATTTTGGCTCAGATCCTTTGGCATGGAGATCATGTTATGGCTCACTCAATATGATAAAAATATGATGTGATGCTGTCCAAAACTTGTCTTCCGATAAGACCTGGAGACCGCTGTAGGAACTGACTGCAAACTGCGTCAAATTTTTCCCAAAAGCGGACATATCCAAGGATAATTATTTACTCTACTGTTATGCCTTGTTCACACTACTTGACTTTCAACTGCAGTTGAAATCGCTTTGGCCAACTGCAGTTGAAATCTCAACTGCCTTTCCAGAACTAAACTGAGATTTCAACTGCTTGACGATCGCGTTCAGTTCACACTGGTTTACAACTGCGATTGAGATTTCAACTGCAGTTGAAAGTCATTGGGAACAAGGTATAATGCTGCTTTGGGAGGTAGTTTTCATACACATTTTCTGGGAATGCTATTGAGAAAATTTAAGAAATACTTGAAATAAAAAAGTTTTATTTCATAAATCATAAAATATATGAAAACAAAACAATTTTTTTTAACTTGTGATTTTCCTCAGTCGAGAGGCTAAATGTAGACGAGCCAGGGCCGTATTAAGACCTTCGTAGGCCCTGGGCAGCACTGTTTCGTAGGCCCCCCCCCCCCCCTCCCCACTTGACCGAAATATTTTATTTTTTCCAGTGGTTAATTTGTAAAATAATAAGTGGGGAGACGATCAATGATCTTTAGTGTTATACTGAAGAAAACAATGGGCAGGCGTCCGCAGGATTCCTGCCAAGTAAGGGCGAGGCAAGGAAAATAATATTTGCCCGCAGGGTGTTTATTGGTTTGTGGACACTTTGAAATCAATTTTGAGACGTTATGAGGTGTATTTTGTTGAAATATTAAATATTTTTTTAAAATGGCACTTTGGGGTGGTGAGACACATGTTCAAATCTGCCCCGCAGGGCATTTTTTGGTTTTTGACACTTTCTAATCAATTTTTCTGGCTCTTTCGTAGGCCCCAAAAGCTTCGTAGGCCCTAGGCAGACTGCCTATGCTGCCTTATGGATAATACGGCCCTGCCTTCCCACTTCCTAATCCTCCTAATAATCGTCAGAGCCACTAGTGAATCCACTCTGTCTTCCCGCTGCATCGCTCAGCATGGGATCCCCCCCCCCCCCTCTTCATGCAGGGGACGTCTACTTTTAGACGCAGCAATAGAAAAAGCGCATCGACGTCGTGAATACATCGCGTTGATGAGCGAGCGCGGGTGACAGTCACGGTGGAGAATACATCGCGTTGATGAGCGAGCGCGGGTGACAGTCACGGTGGTGAATACATCGCGTTGATGAGCGAGCGCGGGTGACAGTCACGGTGGAGAATACATCGCGTTGATGAGCGAGCGCGGGTGACAGTCACGGTGGTGAATACATCGCGTTGATGAGCGAGCGCGGGTGACAGTCACGGTGGAGAATACATCGCGTTGATGAGCGAGCGCGGGTGACAGTCACGGTGGAGAATACATCGCGTTGATGAGCGAGCGCGGGTGACAGTCACGGTGGAGAATACATCGCGTTGATGAGCGAGCGCGGGTGACAGTCACGGTGGAGAATACATCGCGTTGATGAGCGAGCGCGGGTGACAGTCACGGTGGAGAATACATCGCGTTGATGAGCGAGCGCGGGTGACAGTCACGGTGGAGAATACATCGCGTTGATGAGCGAGCGCGGGTGACAGTCACGGTGGAGAATACATCGCGTTGATGAGCGAGCGCGGGTGACAGTCACGGTGGCCAAGTAGCTACAGTTGATTGGAGATGATTTGTACTCGGTTGCTTTTTAATATGAATTTATGGCAGTAAATATATACATCTATATGATTTAAAGATAAATAAATATATGTAATGAATTCATTAACTGAATTATCTGAAGATATTTTCTGTATACCTATACTGCGTAAGTCCAGCTTAGTTTATATAGTACAGAAAAAAATATGGTAATTCTAGATATCATTGAATTAATACCGATTATTGGTGTGAAATAAATATTCTATACAATTACAAGGTTTGATATGCATAGTCAAATTCTCAGTTTTTAGATATTTTATTAAATTCAAGGAAAACGCTCAGTGTAACGCGTTGGTGAGCGAGCACGGGGACATGCAAATTCTCGAACCGGAAATGCGTACACAAGCACAGAAAACATATACATCCATATTGAATTGAAATATGATAACTCAATCAACACAACATATTATTTTGCTTTTCATTGAAACTTGAAAATAACATCTAAGCATCTAATTAAAATAAAACAAATCAGATTCAATCCAATTGGCACTGGAAAACATTCATTTTGATACTTCATTACTGACAGATATTAAAAATGTTAATAAGTTCATACGTTCTTAACTGATTGGGATGAAATTTTGTAAAATAAGAGACAATGTTGGTCTTAATGATCATGCAAAATATGAGTTTGATCTGAATTATCGAAGATCGTTTTCATTTTTCAGCCTATCAGGAGATATTTATTTAAATTTTAACCAATTAATGGATTTCAAAAAAATTATGGCCTTCAAACAGAGAAGGCTGGCTTTACATGTGTGCAAAATTTCAACTCGATCAAAGAAAAACTCTGACCTGTATAGCCAAAATATGAGTTTAATCAGAATTATCGAAGACCGTTTTAATTTTTCAGCCTATCGGGAGATGTTTATTTCAATTTTAACCAATGAATGGATTTTAAAAAAATTTGGGGCCTGCAAACAGAAAATTGTCTCTACATGTGTGCAAAATTTCAGATCGATCGAAGAAAAACTCTGACCTGTACAGCCTCACCCAAAAGAAAAAAAAAAAAAAAAAACAGAGGTCCGTGCCAAATGAGCCGAAAGGAGACGCTCGCTACGCTCGCTCAATTATATATTGTTTTATATTGTACACTCGAATAAATAATAAACGGTACCTTGAAAGAAATGGATTAGTCTGATAAAGGTTGATGGCATCATCCTAAGTCTGTGCTAATACGTCATCTAACTCTATAGTAGGTGAGCTCAGATTCCATTGATAATAACAAGGATTGATTGTCAAGGAACATGACCAGCAGCCAAGAGAAAAACATATTATGTCATATGAATGACATTCATTATAACATTCATTAACCATAAGAAAAATGTCATTTTCAGGAAATAATGTTTAGGTAGAGATTATATAAAATCAAATATTTAATTATTTTCGTATTTTCTCCAAAATCAACAAAATATGTTGAGGTCTAGACACGATGTTGCGTATTATTATAAGAAGTTGTGTTTCTAACCGAAGAAAGTATAATGCACGGGAATCAATCGACTTCCTCATGTTATTGCTTGAGCCGAGCAACGCTATTGCCAAGTTCCTGCAGTCCCATGTTTTACATAATCACACTTGAGATCAACACAACACGGTCACAAATCTCAGCTTCCGAGGGGCCCCTTCTGGGAGAGGGTGCAAGTGCATTTGCACCGCTGCAGTCACTGCCAGTTGAATTCATAGCCTGCACGAACTTTTTGTTTTATATCAGCAATGCAAAATTATTGAATTTTCCACCTGAGGACGGACATTTTGTTGGCACGTTGACGGGTCGGATTTATTACTTTATTGAGGTAAATCGATGTATTTTTGTAATGTGAGTGATTTATCTTCGTACTAAAGATATCTCCGGAGCCTATACAATGTCCCAGGTACCCATTAACTATAAAATGTCGTAAAAAAGCAGCGAATCACAGCTATTCTGCGTGCCATCAAGATGGTGGCAAGCAAACAATGAGTTGACATCACATGCAAACTATGAATAGGTAAGGAAAACGCTCTGTGTAACGCGTTGATAAGCGAGCCTTCGTATTGCATGCGAATAAAATTGACAAATATTTCAAAACAAACATTTAAGACATCCGTAAAATGTCAATAACTCGTTCTTGATAGATATTAATTATACGTTTTCCGTTCGTAAGTTTGGCTTTTCATAAATAAACACTAAATTGATGAACGTTTCACAAACTTTATTTATTGAATTTCTCAATATTTCGCCTGCCTTCTGCAGGCTTCTTCAGGAGTTTGACATGTTACAGTTTTTGACAGATAACTAAACAATGATTAAACAATTGAAAACATTCCAACAGTTGTTTTCAATTGTTTCAATTTCAATTGTTTAATCATTGTTTAGTTACCTGTCAAAAACTGTAACATGTCAACTCCTGAAGAAGCCTGCAGAAGGCAGGCGAAATATTGAGAAATTCAATAAATAAAGTTTGTGAAACGTCGTTCATCAATTTAATGTTTATTCTTGATAGATAATATGTCTGAACATTTTCAAAATACCCAAAATGATGGTCCTAATGACAATGCAACATATTATAAAGTTGATCGATCGCAAACGGTTCCATTTTTAATTACCAACCAATCACAGGATCTCGTTCAAAATCTATACCTGACCGCTCTTATGACATTAGTGTGTGTGCAAAATTTCAGATAGATTGCAGTTGAAAGATCATTGAAAGTAAAAAACATAGAGTGCCATAAGTGTCTCGTAGTGACGCTGCCAAAGGAAACTCAGTGTATAGTGGGTCATTCATGTGTCAATAATCAGGCCTCATGTAAAACTCTGAATGTTAATTCGTCTGCAAAAGAAAATTTAAAATAATTAAATCACTGTTAAATATTCAATTCAAAATGCCCTCATAAAATAAAAGCTAATAAAACAACGAATTAGATGTAAAGGACATGAGGAAAGCCCAGAGCAAGACAGGAACTTCTTGAAATCATTTGTAGTTGCAATGTACCATCTTCTGCGTTTTATTTCGTGCAGCCCCGAAGTATAATCAGCATAATGACTATGGCACGTCGGTGCTTCTGCTGTAGACAAGAGAAATGGAGGAATACACAGAATAAGCGAAACTCATGGAGTGCTATACACACATTTTAAAGCTTAAAGTTGTCCAAAGTCCACTGAAATTTTTTTTTATCTTAAAATAAATTATCTTATCTTATGGCACGTCGGTGCTTCTGCTGTAGACAAGAGAAATGGAGGAATACACAGAATAAGCGAAACTCATGGAGTGCTATACACACATTTTAAAGCTTAAAGTTGTCCAAAGTCCACTGAAGTAAGTAAACACAAATTTTAATTGCTTTACGTAAGTAGACTTATAACAACTTAGCTCTCTTTTACTGGACTTTTTAAATTACTCTGTTAAAATTATGACACTAATGGATCCTATTTATGTAGATTCTATTCCCCTTCTTCCGTGCTATACAGAAAGTAACCCAAGAGGATGGAGTTTTATGATCATCACTCCTTAATTGTACTTGTATTTGTTTTTCAGTAATTTAGCGTGTACTTATCATGTATACGCCCTGCCAGTGTTAAACGGGTGGGTAGGTGTGATGTCAATAGAGGCGAGAGTTGTGTGATATTGAATACAACTTTCGCCCTTATTGAACATGTGAACGAAGCTATTTGGTTCTAGCAGTATTTCGCTCTGTTCTCTCAGTGAGGAGTTTTCGTGATTGCCCTCAGTCGAAAACCGAATTATGGGAAGGTTACCTACTCATAGCCACGACCGCCTCCTCCCCACCGTCCACCCTTACCTATTCTTCTTCATCATCATAAGTGGTTGAGGCAACACATTATTTTTATTTAAATTTGAATTCTTTTCCGTATTCAAGTCTAAAGCTCCAAAGATTTCCATTTCGGAAAACACTCAAATTAAGCCTGCAGTCTCGTGAAAAGAAGCACTTATTAAAATTTCACGTGGATTTTCCTTACATTTTTAAATCTTCCGTCTTTCGTTTGATCTTCACAATTCCTGGAAGACGTTCGCATGAAACATAAATGTTGTTTCTTGGACTTGTTTCATTACTCTTCCGACTTCGAACATTTCGACCGCTCATTCTCCGTCGAGATAAAGAAGACGATGTAAAAACGCTTCAAGCAGACTTTCAACAACGCGTAAGTCTTGATGAAAAGTAGTTTGAAATACTGCCTCGCCGAGTTGGCTCAGCGGTAGCGCCGTGGACTCTCATTCTGGAGACCTGTTCGAGTCCAGGAGTCGGCCTGCCTGACTTAGGCTGGGTAAAGCCTGGGTTACCTACTAATAGGCCACGACCGCTCATGTCGAGTCAGAGGTGGAGGGCATGAAGGGCCCGAATAACAAGTCAAAGGGCCCGTAACACCGTAGAGAGAGAATGCACAAGCCATGAATCTCCAAAAATGTGAAAAAAGCATTTCTTTCAAATTACATAACAAAAAATGAGTATCAACAATCAACTTATCAACTAGTTGTAATCACTAATCAAGTTGGTAAAAATTTCCTCAAGAATTATCTACATATTTATAACATTTTTTATGAGACCTTCCGCCCATTTATCAAGTAGTTTGTGAATAAAGCTGATTACATTTTGACATTTCAAAAGTAGAACGGATAGTTTGATAAAAAGTAAACAACGATAAACAGCAAAACCCCGATAACTTTAATTTAAAAACTTAACAAAAACTTTAATGAGAAGATAGTAATATGAGTGAAACTACTAATGGACGTAATATTTGATAGCTTCCTCTGAGTTGTCAACTGGGCTTATCAGAGTTGAGCAACTTACTGCGTAGTGAGTGGCGCCCAACGCAAACACTGTTCCACAGATCGATACGCTACGCAGCGGCGCCAGTTCACTGCAAGCCCTTGCACTTGGCGCCATGGCACTGCAAGCCCTTGCACTTGGCGCCAGTGCACTGCAAGCCCTTGCACTTGGCGCCAGTGCACTGCAAGCCCTTGCACTTGGCGCCAGTGCACTGCAAGCCCTTGCACTTGGCGCCAGTGCACTGCAAGCCCTTGCACTTGGCGCCAGTGCACTGCAAACCCTTGCACTTGGCGCCAGTGCACTGCAAGCCCTTGCACTTGGCGCCAGTGCACTGCAAGCCCTTGCACTTGGCGCCAGTACACTGCAAGCCCTTGCACTTGGCGCCAGTGCACTGCAAGCCCTTGCACTTGGCGCCAGTGCACTGCAAGCCCTTGCACTTGGCGCCAGTGCACTGCAAGCCCTTGCACTTGGCGCCAGTGCACTGCAAGCCCTTGCACTTGGCGCCAGTGCACTGCAAGCCCTTGCACTTGGCGCCAGTGCACTGCAAGCCCTTGCACTTGGCGCCAGTGCACTGCAAGCCCTTGCACTTGGCGCCAGTACACTGCAAGCCCTTGCACTTGGCGCCAGTGCACTGCAAGCCCTTGCACTTGGCGCCAGTGCACTGCAAGCCCTTGCACTTGGCGCCAGTGCACTGCAAGCCCTTGCACTTGGCGCCAGTGCACTGCAAGCCCTTGCACTTGGCGCCAGAGCACTGCAAGCCCTTGCACTTGGCGCCAGTGCACTGCAAGCCCTTGCACTTGGCGCCAGTGCACTGCAAGCCCTTGCACTTGGCGCCAGTGCACTGCAAGCCCTTGCACTTGGCGCCAGTGCACTGCAAGCCCTTGCACTTGGCGCCAGAGCACTGCAAGCCCTTGCACTTGGCGCCAGTGCACTGCAAGCCCTTGCACTTGGCGCCAGTGCACTGCAAGCCCTTGCACTTGGCGCCAGTGCACTGCAAGCCCTTGCACTTGGCGCCAGTGCACTGCAAGCCCTTGCACTTGGCGCCAGTGCACTGCAAGCCCTTGCACTTGGCGCCAGTGCACTGCAAGCCCTTGCACTTGGCGCCAGTGCACTGCAAGCCCTTGCACTTGGCGCCAGTGCACTGCAAGCCCTTGCACTTGGCGCCAGAGCACTGCAAGCCCTTGCACTTGGCGCCAGTGCACTGCAAGCCCTTGCACTTGGCGCCAGTGCACTGCAAGCCCTTGCACTTGGCGCCAGTGCACTGCAAGCCCTTGCACTTGGCGCCAGAGCACTGCAAGCCCTTGCACTTGGCGCCAGTGCACTGCAAGCCCTTGCACTTGGCGCCAGTGCACTGCAAGCCCTTGCACTTGGCGCCAGTGCACTGCAAGCCCTTGCACTTGGCGCCAGTGCACTGCAAGCCCTTGCACTTGGCGCCAGTGCACTGCAAGCCCTTGCACTTGGCGCCAGTGCACTGCAAGCCCTTGCACTTGGCGCCAGTGCACTGCAAGCCCTTGCACTTGGCGCCAGTGCACTGCAAGCCCTTGCACTTGGCGCCAGTGCACTGCAAGCCCTTGCACTTGGCGCCAGTGCACTGCAAGCCCTTGCACTTGGCGCCAGAGCACTGCAAGCCCTTGCACTTGGCGCCAGTGCACTGCAAGCCCTTGCACTTGGCGCCAGTGCACTGCAAGCCCTTGCACTTGGCGCCAGTGCACTGCAAGCCCTTGCACTTGGCGCCAGTGCACTGCAAGCCCTTGCACTTGGCGCCAGTGCACTGCAAGCCCTTGCACTTGGCGCCAGTGCACTGCAAGCCCTTGCACTTGGCGCCAGTGCACTGCAAGCCCTTGCACTTGGCGCCAGTGCACTGCAAGCCCTTGCACTTGGCGCCAGAGCACTGCAAGCCCTTGCACTTGGCGCCAGTGCACTGCAAGCCCTTGCACTTGGCGCCAGTGCACTGCAAGCCCTTGCACTTGGCGCCAGTGCACTGCAAGCCCTTGCACTTGGCGCCATGGCACTGCAAGCCCTTGCACTTGGCGCCAGTGCACTGCAAGCCCTTGCACTTGGCGCCAGTGCACTGCAAGCCCTTGCACTTGGCGCCAGTGCACTGCAAGCCCTTGCACTTGGCGCCAGTGCACTGCAAGCCCTTGCACTTGGCGCCAGTGCACTGCAAGCCCTTGCACTTGGCGCCAGTGCACTGCAAGCCCTTTGTTGCATTTGCATTTGCAAGAACTTGCAAGCCTTTGTTGCACTTGGAGCACTTGCAAGCAGGAGCGTAGGAACTACTGTCACCATGGGGAGATTGCGACACCCGGAAGGGGGGTCTGGGGGGCCAAGCCCCCCAGTTATAGCCCCGAAGGGCGTTTTTTAGAATTTAAACCAGTTTAAAGTGATTCTGGGGCTTTTTAAAATGTCCAGACTGAAGCAAAAAATCTCCAATTGTTGCCCCGCAAGGCATTTTTCGAATATAAACATTTTAAAATCGATTCTGAACTGCTCAAATTACAACAAATAACTCTCTATTTTTGCCCCGCAGGGCGTTTTTGGGGGGAATTTGAACAATTTTTAAGTGATTTGTGTCCTTTGTGCACTTGCGATTCAGGAATGATAAACTGACCAAAGATGCAATTTTGCCCCAGAACTGCCCAAACAATTCACCAATATTTTTGTATATAGCACTGAAACTGAATGAAAGATATCAGTAAGTCATCCTAATGCAATTTTTATAATTCTCTCAATTTGCACTTGCACTCCAAACTTTTACATTTTTTAGAACCATACCTACTAATATTTGTCAGATTTGTTACCCCGAGTGAATGTGCAATGTTTGATATGAGCTCTGCCTGTATTAATAGCCATAATAATTACCTCCAAATAACAACTCTCCAGACTAAATTGCCGCGGGGCAACGCAATCTTCAATGTACTGGCCAAACGGTTCACGCTTTGCGGCCGTTCAGGTACATAAATTCCGTTCATGAAGGCAGCAAAACAGATAGTAAAGTGTAGGGCAATTGACAAAACATAATAACCTCTGCGTAACGCGTTGATTAGCGAGACTTCGAATTGATATGCGTGTGATAGTTGCTGCTCTACAGACCTTGGAAATAGATATGACGACAACAAGCAGTGAAATAAAGCTGACATTTTCAAAACAATCATAAAATTTATAATGTAAAAAAATGTTAAAAATTCTTGAAGTTGTTGACAGATGGGAAATTGTCAGAATCCCCTAAAATATAGGTCACAATGATCAAAATCTATATTCTATGAAAAATCTATGACATTAGCGTGTGTACAAAATGTCAGATCGATCGGCGTAACCTGTGCTGTGTCTACTAAAAAAGAAAAAAAACATTAACGTGCTATTAATTTTTTAGCATCATTGAAGTCAGATTGTCTATGAGGAACTATATTTTTACTCGGACACGATTTTTGACATCTTCAAAACATGTATCTAAAGAATTTGAGCCTTTTATACAACCTTTTTATACCTACACTATTATCATGTAGTATACACTATAGATAGTTTGAAATATGCACACACAAAAATTAAAGAAATATGCACAAATACGTACTTAATATCATGTAATGATATTGTTATGTTATGTTATGTTACAAAATTAATTACAGTTTGTTTATGACAATTCATATCGGTTTTATAACCAACCCTATGTTAAGCGTTGCGTTGTTCATGTAACAAAGTATTCTTCAGGAACTTGTTGCGTTGAGACTTGCTTCTCTTTTGTCAGTCAGTCACTGCCACGGTGGGATGGGAGCGAGACGGGAACCAAGCAAGTGTGCAGTGCAAGTGTGCCAATGTCTTAGTGTCAAACAATAACCTGTTTGTCAACTGTAACCGGTTATGAGCTTGTTAACCGGTTCACGTTTTTCATCATCAGAAACATCCGGAAATTAAAGTCAAACTTTTTATTCTGATGTGAATAAATATTTTTTGTGAAAAGTGAAAATGACCTATTTTATAACTTTAAAATTCCCGATTCTGCTGGAATCCGATTCGGTGCAATGTTAATCCATATGGCCGTGAATCGGTTTCCATCAGAATCGGGAATTTTAAAGTTATAGAATAGGGCTTCCGTTCGCTCTACGGGTACTTTTTTAACTGCGGTCTAGAACTTTATTTTTTATTTATATATACCGGTGCTCGTTTATACGAGTAACATCGATTGACTTCTACTTCTAATTAAATTTGAAAGAAGCAGGTATAATCTTTTCAAAATGCTATTACATAAAATGATCACCATGAAACCTGTGATCATGTTATTGGCCCTCTCAAGGTCTTAGCTGCAGGGTAATTACCTTGTCCCTTCAATACGAACCAAAGTCCTATCTGATTCATTCATTTTTTGTTTGGTCCACTAAAATAAACTTATTTTATTGTGCTCTGATCTTATATTTAAGGTGGTGTAATGCGAGCGATTTTGCCGCTTTTTGAAGGCACTTTTTTGGATACGATTGGAGACAAAATGGGTTGACGAAATGATTTGAAATTTTAAACGTGATTAGATGAAAGACAAACTGAGGGTTATCACTTGGTACATTATTAATGTTTTACCTAATTAATTCTTCTTCTCTTATTGCCATGTCCGATTATTTAACGTCGGCTATCTTTGTCTTGTCCACTGCTACTCTGAACAGGTCCTTATTAATTAGTATTAATTAATTGATTTTTGGTGAAAAATTTTATATTTTTTTTCCAGGTGTTGTGCCAAGTGATAACCCTATAAGTTTGTCTTTTATCTAATCGTGATTAAAATTTGAGATCAATTGGTTACGATCTCCAATCGTATCGGAAATTTCATAGTTTTTCACGGTTTTGTTGAATAATCGTCGTCTAATAAACAAGGCAAGAAGCAAAAATGACAAAGTACCACTATTAATATACAATCAGACTGATCATGTGACAACCTATCAAAGTTACACCCACTTATAAAACAATTTTTCCCTCTCAATGTTCTAAAACGGACCCCTATCCCTGACCCCTCTATACAATTATTTAACTTATGTGAATTACAATGTCCCAAATATCCTTTCGACGCCAAAAACATGTAAATCACATTTTAGGTTTACATTTCTTTGTTTAATTTCCCCGTGTTCTTGAAAACAATGGTTCTTTGAGTTCAGTAATCACGCATGTATCCTCTGATCTGCACACTAACCCTACTTCTGCACACTAACCCTACTTCTGCGCACGGGTCATCAGATCGAGCCCAGCTTCCTGTGCCTCGCTTCTAAGAAGCTTATCTTATCTTCTTCATGGCACAAGAGAGGTACAGTCAAGAGCAGATCCATCATCACGCTAGCAATATCACCAGGGATTAGAAGATAGCTGGGGGATTATGTCAGAAATCAGTTCGTAGCAATATGTGTGATTTATACTGACTCTTAAAAACATTATAGGTAATTAAACATTAATTCGGGTCCATTAGCCTAGTTGCAAAACAGTGCGACGTTAAAACTAGTATAAATAATATATTTATAAAAGTAAATCATATAAATATTATAATAAAGGCTGCAGGTTTTCAATACTCTGCTAAATTTTAAACAGTTTATGAGGACTGTGGCCAAGGCAACAGCCAAAGACATTCTTTGAAGGAGAATTGAAGAACTGTCCTTTAAATATAATACTTGAGCCATCCTGTTTTTACAGGAAAATTACAATAAAGCCACTAGGTACACTAATGAAACCGGTTGAATGATTATGATGAATCTAGGTAAGGATGGACGGTGGGAAGGAGGCGGTCGTGGACTATTAGCGGTGAACCTTCCCAGCATTTTGCCACGGCGAATTATACCCGAGTCGGTAGCGGGGATTGAACCCGCGACCCTCAGTCGCGGGTGTGCCGCTGCCTGAGCCAACGTGCTCCGTGACTAAATACTAATTGTGCGGGAGATTTTAGTATCGCTCACTATAAGTGTATAAATTGGCTGCCTCGAGGCAAAGAGATAATTTGTCTGCTGGATCGGCGATCAAAATGTTGCGACCAATCAAATATCTCTTCAGTCAACGTAGGAATTAATTAACATCGACTTACATCAATTACTTTTTACTATATACTATTCTTGGAGGAACGAAATATTGTATTCTTTTATAATGTTGTCGAAGTAATTTTCTGACTCGCAACTATTTACTAGTAACAGTTTTAGTCGAGTCCTGGAGAACGTTGTAAACTGACGGCTGTGTCAAATTTTCACAAAATACGGACATATCAATATTTACTCCACTGTTATGCAATTTTGGGAAGTAGTTTTGATACATATTTTAGGACTAATCTCTTGAGAAAACGTAATAAATACTTGAAATAAAAAAGTTTTTCTTATTTTTTTCAAGAAATACACCTATTACATGAAATATTTTTTTTCCTTTAATTATTTCTTAAATTTTCTCATGATAGCGAAAGCTTAATAGATAACTAGGTACAAAACAAACAAAAAACTTTTAAAAAATAAATCAAATCAAAGTTATTCAAATAAAATTCAGGGATTGGGGCGTTCAGGGATTTTATAGGCTCGAATGAAGCGAAGGGTCAAAACCCTTCAGCCATCGGGAAAGTGCGTTGTGAAAAGTGAAAAGAGATTCCTGGAGACTTGGGATTCCATACAAGATCAGCCATCGATTTCCAGAAGACTCAAAGACTCGCATATTCGTCAAAAGTAAGTCTAAATATAGAACTTGGAGGATGGAACTTGAAAGTTTGCGATGTCCAGTCAGTGTCGAGGTTCTACAAGGGCAGTTGCTTTGTCCTTGAGAGAAAGCAGAAGATGTCTTTGTTCGGGACATTCCAGGGGTCGAAACCGAACCTCTCAACTTTGGATTCGAGCCCCGGCTGCAGGGCGACATCATTTCACAAATTGTCGACAAATATTTTACCGCTGTAGAAACTGACGACAGCGTCGGATTTTCACAAAAAGCGGACATAAGGCTCATTATTTACTCCACTGTTATGCAACTTTGGGAGGTAATTTAGATTCACATTTTTTGGGAATGCTACTGAGAAATTTTAAGAAGTACCTAGGTACTTGAAATAAAAATGTGATATTTTCATATTTTTCATGAAATATATGAAAAATATTATTTTTTCCTTTAAATGTTTCTTAAATTTTCTGAATAGCACTCCCAGAAAATGAGTATCGAAAGTACCTCCCAAAGATGCAAAACAGGGTATATAGTAAACAATTAGCCTTAAGTATCCGCTTTTTGTGAAAAACTGACGCAGCTACAGAGCAGACTATAATTGAATGTACACCCTCCCCAACCCTAGGGTAAGATAATGTTTTATACAGGCAAAAAAATTAAACTGGAAAAAAATAGTAACCTATACGTATTTCTAGACTTTTAATAATTTTCTTAATTAATTACTCTGCATGTCCTGCTATGGAAATGCACGTGTGTTTGTTACACACAAAATGTAGGTATCTACACCAAACCACTCTCATAATAGTACTAATAATTATAATGCCTAAATTGGAAACAATAAAATATCTCTCAGAAAAGATCCCTCCCCCAAGGCCAATGTTCTACAAACGTGTATTCAAATTCACTTCGGGGGGAAATTTTCTTCTGCTTGTAAAATGGTTCGAAATGCATTCAGCACAGGTAGAGGATTTCAAAAGACTGAATAGGGGCCATGGAGACCTTGGGCTATAGAAACCGCAGTAATTAAATTAAACTAATCATAAAAAATACTCCGTGTAAAAATACCAGCCAAGTCTCTTCAACTAGAAAAAATAGAAGAAATCTAAAAAATCAACACTGCCTGTAAAAAAACGATGCGCCAAGTACTTTTTAAAGTATTTATCTGTGGTTTACATTTTTTAATTTCAAGGTACGATTAAATATTAGGAAATTTCAATGACGTGGCTCCTTTTTTGATATCACTCCTTTTCAGTGCTGATTTTGTTGTTTTCCTCAATTTTTTTAGTTTTAGTCTTTACAAGGAGTGTTTTTTCTGGGTTAGCATTGCTTATTCAAAATATATACCTAACCGTGTAATTCGGGTTTTTAAACTCGGGTTTTAGACTAAATTGTGAAGATGGATTGAGCAAATTTGTTCGCCGGCCAGTCAACAAAACTAATCAACAACACTGAAGCGTAATTTCCAAGAAGTAAAACGTAAGTGCTAATTCCAAAACAACAAGAACCAGTAATATCGAGTCTTCAACTCAACATTGAATTATTTCGGCGTACTAAATGGTTGCGCATTCCCACATCCTACACAATTACAAATTCAAATGAGATAATATACATGAACTGTTATTCAACAAAACCTAGATCATTTCCCTTTATTGAATGAAAAAACTTTCTGTGGTATTTTGCAATTTTTTATCTACCACTCGTTTCATTTTTAGGACTTCTTTCATATGACATCACAATCTGATATGAGAGCAAATGTTTCCAGGTTTTAAAAATAGTACCTAAGTACTAAATCTCTTTTCTCAGATGAGTATTTAACTGGAAAATGTGAATGGACAAAACTGCAAATTATTATCATATTATTATTTATTATCATAAATTTCTTTATCCCCTACCCATACCTTTCAATGTGCTGCAAAAGCGGCAACATTGTTTTCTGCAAGAAAATAATTTAAACTGAAAACATTCCAAAGTTAAAAATATGTATCTCTAACCTGATAATTGCATTACTAATTATCACGGACATAGAAACTTGATATTCAGTTCATATCAAATGATGAGTGTGGAATCACAAAGGAAACCCAAGTATTTGAATACATAAACGTAACCCAGGAATAATCGCCAACTTCCGGACCAGATAAGTCGTACGAACTGTCCAGAACAGCCCGACGTCTCGTTTATAACTTCTGTGTCTCAACTTCACTTGGAAGACGCCATAAAAACTCATCAACCTCTTTCTTGTGCTATCTCGATAGAAAATCACCATTTTGCATTTTATTATTACTGACCTCTAACCTGACTTGGTTACACTATGAAACATCATATGAACTCGTCGTTTTACATGTGATCATCGCATAACAGTGCAATATTGAGCAACTGATTGCGTAATATCATCTGTTCGATTGGGGGGGGATACATTAGGCCATGAGTAATAGGTGTTGTTACTTTTCCAGTCCTAAAGCACTGTTTAAAAAACTATTCTAGGCACAAATTAAATCCTTTACAACGGAATGATTATTGTAGTGTCACACCACCATTCTGCTCTGTATAAAGGGTACTTTTGCTGCAATACTTTATGAAAGGTTCAGAAAGCCCCATTTGAAGTGGTCCCACTGCTCCAGCCAAGGTGCTTAGAATTCGCCATAATTCATACACATCTCTGATGAAATAATACCTCAAACAACAGCATAAAACAATTATATCTTACCGTACGCTCCAATTATATGTTTTTAATTGAAGTTCCAATTAAACTATCCCAAAATAATTCATATTTGTAGTGCAATGTTGCCAGATTTATGGTAAATTTTACACATTGTACACAGTTTCTTTCTTATTTGGCCCGTGACCCCATATTTTCAAACGGCAGTCTCATTCTAAAAATTATTATCTTTAATTTGAGACTATTTTCAATAATTTGTCATTCCTCTTGCGGTTTTAGGAGCAATTTAAGGCCAATTTTCCAGGACGATTTCATGTCTCCCTGTGTTATCTTATGGGGGAAAAGATGATCTTCAATCAATAATATCTAATTATATGATACCGTAAGGGGCAAATATTTTTTGCTAGTTGTATGTAATATGGTTTCATTAATCTTTGGTGTGAATTACAGCAAATTCTCATTCCTATGCCGAAACGATGGAACCACTTTAAATGTACGGTTTAATCTTTGCTTCAGAGAAATTCGACCGTGTAAATAACAACCAACTTGGATGAAAATACAATGGTCTATGAAGGGATTTAATCAAATCATTTGTCTAACAGGTTCATTTCTGAAGATTTGATCAAATGATTTGACAGTTCGTGTGTTATTTTATATGATTATTAATAATTGGTTCCACATTAGGGACCTATACTATAATTTACAATTTGAATCTTTTAAAATTGGAACGATTCAACAGCCATATTGAACAATGAAAAACATCTGCTGCTGTAATTGACATTGTTTTTCATCTAGAAAGCCGTGCATTGAGTACGATTTAATTACTTTTCTCGGAAAATCAAGAGGAAAGGAAAACCATTTCTAAGGAGAATTGTGGTTGAGTACGTAACTCGTTGCAAATGGCGTAGCAGAGAAAAGTGAAATTCAAGTAGATAGACTCAAGTACAGCATTACGAGTGAGTACAACATTGAAGAGCAACTGTCAATGTAATTTATTCACTTCTTCATTGATTAACATTGAGCTACACGAATGAATTATTTCAATCAAACTTTCAAACTTTTTTGTATCAATAATGTCTTCATCGAAATTTTTAATACAGTGATTTCACTACGTAGTACTACGTATAATTGATTTATGTTACCTATATTAAACTATTATTTTCACATAGTTGTTCTCTTGCTGTGTTTTAATTTGTTATAAATCATTCTTGATCTCCATACAAAACAATAATCCGCGTAATTCAGGTTTCACTTGATAAAAATAAATATCATCTATCGATGAGGTAACGTTACATCAGTAGGTAGTATCTATTATTTTTGTTTTTTAGCTCTTTTTCAAACGAAACACGTGTCTTTAAAAACAAGTACACAATAATTGCAGTAGACTGCTTCTAATTACCTCGATTGCGCACGTAAAGTAAAAAGCTGCCACTTGTGACACTGAGTCACATTTTCAGGGTCAATAAGCTCACATTTATGTAACAGTTGCTACTCGCGAATACTTACACCAAATAACTGGTATTTCAAGTAATACTATTGAATAGAGTGCAGTTATATGGAGCTTATTCTGGACATAAGTTTATAGTTAACTTCCTACATCACTCACAAAGCAATTTATGTAATGCTCGGACGTATTAATAATTAATAACGTCATTATTGAACGGAGTTATGTTTTATCATGACATTGACAATGAGGTAATAAATTAAACCGCGTTGTTTTGTAAGAAAGGAAAGAAATATTGTAATAAGGTCATCATTCCGTCATTTGTGCATCACTTCGTTTGTATAACGAAGTAATTGAGTAGATATAAGAAATATCATGTCAATTTATGTCAAAACGAAGACTTGACAACTAGCTAGGGCTTGTTCAAGATGTCACGAAGAAAGTAGTAAAAGTATTGACAACACTCACCAGACAAAGAATGTGCCGGTGCCGGTGACAATCTGGGATCGAACTCCAATCTCTCTGGTTTCACATTACTCATGATCACAATTCACACAACACACACACACACACACACGTGGATTCACAGCACGTGGGACAGCCGACTGTACACGTTGTTTACCGGCGTCACTGGTGTCCCGATGTCACGCAACAATGTAACAGTCGACATTACATCGGGAGTTATGCTGTCAACTCGCGAAACAAAAACCTGGATTGAGTTGTCGAAAACAACACGTGGTTTAACAGAGTGATAAAAATAATACGTAGCTAGATATAAACAGGTTGTGTTATTGTTAAATAGTTTTGTACACGAAAACACACGCTAAACACCTGTCAGGTAACAAAAGAGTACACACAATTTGGCGCCAATTCTACTATATTACGCAACAGATTATTTTCTTCACTCACTGCGAAATCCTTGCGACGAGTTCGCAAAAGATGTAGATTTTGTTTTCGTAACCTAGGCAACGATGCCAGCCTTTACCCCGTCTCATGTGAGACTGTTGTGCTGCCAGACCGACCGTGAATTTCCTTCCAATCGTTCCAAGGTTCGGGCAGCTCCGTAGAATCTACGAACTCCGTCGAATTTGGCCCAACCGAGAGGCAAACATCTTCAATGGAAAGATATCACGAGCCGGCTAGAGGGGAGAGGGTGACGTCCAACATTAGGGCGTCGGGCGACGCCATCTTGATTTAGGCCTCTAGAAGGGTTTCGCTATGGGCCTAGTGGGAAAATCAATGTTGAGAGGGGTGGGGTGGTGAAGGGGAGACGGGGGACTGTGACTTAGGTTAGGGGTGGGGTGGTTGACTTGGGGAGGGTGATTAGAGGGTATTTAGCTGGGATGGAATTTTAGTGCATTTCGGGGTTTGATTATTGAAATGTTTTCGAAAAAAATACTTTTTTTAATGTAATTTTGCTCTTTTTTTGATTTCCTTAAATTTTATAGGTTAGGTAGACTTATATATTTTCTACAATTATTCTAATTTTCATGCATTAGTTATTTCTTAGTGAATCGTATTATTTCAAGTAGCCGATGATGAAGATAAAGAGATAGCCTAACATTTGCAATAGCAATGTTCAATGGCAGCGACATTAAAATCATTCCAGTGTTTGGATTCAACATCGTCATCTGTACTTGGCAACTCAGACCCTCCCCCCCCCACCCCCCACCCCCATGCACGACATAGTCAAAGCTCTGTGAAATCAAATTTTGACGCGTTTTACGAATATTCTTGCTCTTATTGGCTGGATTTCATTTGTTCGAAGTTTATTCAGCAAATATAGGATTTATTTAATGACATAATCAAAAACCATAAGTAAGTATTGGTACATAATTAAAAAGATGTGTTCTAATAAACGATCCCCTTAACGGCCTCTCAACCGGCCCTTTAGATATAGCAGTTGGGCCCCCGAAATGGCCCCCTGAACCTGCCCCTTTACTTAAACAATGCATCACATTCAAATTTCACATTTTTTTTTAATTTGAATTACTTTTTTAGATTCACCAATTGGTGTATCAAATGTTGAAACAAAATCTCCTGTCATTTAATTGTAACTGAGTCAATCTTTCATTACAATTTAGATTGATTTCACACAAAAGCACTTGTAAAATCCGCAATATATCTCTATGGATAAATGAATGATCTGAGAGAGCCCGAGTAAAGCGCGAAGAATGGCGAGAGTTGTTGATGTTTTTTGCTGCTCTGAGGCGGTGTTTTTGCGGCTGGATTGGGTTGATAATGCGGACGTCCAGGCCCTGCCATGGCCCAGGGCAAACAGTGTGGGGCCTCTTTGGGGGCGATCACTTCACTTTCGATGGAGCAACAACAGAAAGGATTTTATTTCAGATGCTGTGGATTATTTGAAAACGAGTTGTGTCGAAAACTCAAGATTAGATTTGGTCGCCGGAATTCTTAGGGGGGAGGGGGGGGGGATATTATGATTTAAATTCGATACATTTTTACCCTAAATTAACTACAGTATCCCACTTCCCCCCCCCCCCCCCCCCCCCCTTTAACCAAACTCTGGGCAGCACTCCCCCCCTCTATGAATTTCCGTTTCAATACATCTAAAATGACACAATTTAGCCAAAGTCTTGATGGTGACTGACGTTTGAGAAAATACAGATTTGTATTGGTAGATTAGATTGTTGATGGTTTTAACGCCGCACTGCTCTGCAACTAATCTAATGGCGACGGTTGATTGAATATTATGATGATAAGGATGGGCGGTGGGAAAGAGGCGGTCATGGCCTATTAGTAGGGAACCTTCCCATCATTTGCCTCTCGACTGAGGGAAACCACGATGAATCCTCAGTCGGGAATCGAACCCAGAACCTCTAACAAATCCGGAACGACTGCCGGAGTCATGCAAAAACATTTCGCTTTGAATATTTTATTTGATTATTTTTGCTCATGGCCTTCATTGTTATCATCTTTTCATTTAATAATTTCGTGTGCAAATTAATTAAAACGAGTTGAGCTGAATTGTCTGTTTTCGATGTTACACAACGTAATATTGCAGCCATGCTGGAAGCTAAGCTGAACACAATTATGATCTTTATTTTAAAAATGTGGTACTGAATTGTTTGGGGAAGCAACAAGAATCGACATAATGTAAATGAGTCAATGGAAGTGTAGAGTTCAAAGGTTAGAGGTTAGTTTTAGGCTGAGTTTAGTATGCGTTATTGTTTTACATGTCTGTACCTCAGAAGAAAAAGGGCGAAAGTCAATAACCAGAGCTGGATCGAGAGCTGGATTACATCATGACAAAAGTGTGCAACGCAAAACCGAGCAAACGACTTCGGGCTTTCTGCCTCTGAGTTACAGATTGAATGTTTGGTCGGTGGTGATAGGCTAAGTTGAACCCGCGCTATCATGGGCCGTGCTAAACAGGGTTCAACTTAGCCTGTCCCCAAAATTGAATTTGTTGGACATTTTTCGCTTGTTTTGAAACATTTCTCCATATTCAAAGAGATTCAAATAGAATTAATTTCAATTACTGCTCTTTTGAGTGCTTATTTTCTATTTGTCTCTGCCTCTGTTATGTCTTCTATTGTTACATTTTCTTTACTTCACTTGCATTTTGTCATCCAAACGAAACGTACACTCGGCCAAACAAAAATTGAACGTTGACCAAATTTGAATGACTGCTGGTCATGTCCCATAACCAATCAAAGCTTGTTATTATCATTGAAATGTGAGGTCACCTACTAGAGTGAGACAATGAGATCGCTTGACTGACTTCTGATGATGCGATCTTACATTTATCAGCCTATCAGATTTATTGAACGTTCAAGTTTTGTTTGGCCAAGTGTACATATTTTGTAATTTCTCTTGTCAATTAATCCTTTTCAATCTTTCCTGCAGTTTAATCTCTCTATAGTCTCTACCAACGTCATACTCATCGTTACTCATACAATGTCTCTACCCTCAAAAGTTCAGATACAGTTCACTCGATATCAATCAACGAATATTTCATCCGATTGCCTTCCTCGATTTCCAAATTCGAGAAAATAAGGAACACGATTGACCTCTGGTGGATTCTTTGGTACTAGCCATAAGGGGGATAATGGACAGACTTGGGTAAATTACTTTTAAAAAGTAATGAAATTACGTTACAAATTACATGGGTTAAAATGTAGTAAAATTACTTTACCGTTACAATTATTAAGAAGTAATGAAATTACTTTACATTTCATGAACAATAGTAACGAAATTACTTCGAAATTTTCCGTGATTTCCGAAATGTACACAAAACAAAATAAGAAAAATGGCGCCTATCCTACAACCAGCATGCAAAGAGATTCTCGTGTCATTTTAGTGAATATATCCATTTGACATTATTTTACAAGGCGATTCTAGGTGTTTATGATTAAAAAATCGTCCAAAAGATAAAGGTAAATCAATTCAGGCTTAAATTCATCTTACTCATCGTGAATTTAGTTCCACAACTTGCAAAAGATGTACGAAAACAACAGTGGAGGCGCGACAATTTGTAACGCGTTACTAACCTCAAATTACATGGAAAAAAGTAATGAAATTACTCGGACGTTACTTCAAAAATTTTGTAATGAAATTACTGGCTCGTTACCCAAAAAAGTAATTTCGTTACAGTAATGCGTTACTTTCGTTACGTTACTACCCAAGACTGATAATGGAGGATATCACGGGGATATTTATATAAATAAATTATATTAAATTTGCTTTAGTTGTTTGTTATGGCTGAAAAAGTAAACTTGTAACTAAATTTAAACTTCAATTGGTTCTCCCATTTTATTGCCCTATGGAAACACGAACGTCAAAATAAAAAAGTGCATCTAAAAAGTGTCCTGCCAGAAGTGGCTTCATCACGTATCGCTTATTTGTTCGAATGGTCTGGTATTACATTACAGAGCAGCACACACATGAATTCGCATGCTCGCTTTTCAACGCGTTACACAGGGCGTTAATGACGTCAGCTTGACGACGATGAATATGTATCGAGACGCGCGAGGCTCTTGGAAGTGTTTGTGCTGAAAGACAAAAGAAGACGAGCAGCCAGAACACATTGTTTTATTCTGGTTTCATACAAGGAACAACCTAAAAGTGTTGGAAATTATCTTCTTGGTTATGTAGACATTGATACAAAATGACGGATGGGTCAAATGCTTACAATTAATAGTGGGTATATATTCCAGGCTCATTATTTACTCCACTGGTAACTCTAGGAGGTAGTTTTGATATCCATTTTCTGGTGTCAAAGAGAAAATTTAAGAAATACCTACTTGAAATGAAAAACAAAATTATATATGACATATAAGATACTAAAACTCTTTTTAATTTAAATGGGTACTTCTTACATTTCGTCAATAATACCCAGAAAATGTGTACCAAATGGAGCATTGAACTTTCATCTTCTCATCATCTCACGCGGGGTTCAACCCGGCCCGGGCGAGCGGCTTCCCTCTTGATCCAACTCCCAGTTCGATGCCGACGCCCGCTACATTGTTACCATTAGACGCCGCGACGCCGCCGACGCAACACCGAGGTTCAATCCCGAATAATTTATACAAAATATTTTTTATAAAATTCCAGTTTTAACATTTTTGAAGTGAAATAAATGGTTGATCTAACTAGATTATGTTTTCAAATGTCATTCACGATAGTTCTGGGATGAAATTGGAGTCGTGAAAACCCTCTAGTGTTTTATTTTATTTTTTAATTCGAAATAGAGCATATTTACTGTAAATATATCCTTCATTTTACTGATGTAATAGCTGTCAGAACACAGTTTGTATACTACACTTCTAAATCAGAGTTTTGTGTCACAGTCAATTTACGTCCCATTTACGAAGTCTTGCCAGAAAAATTCTCGCACCCGGGCGAGCGTCTTCCCTCTTGAACCAACCGACGCCCGCTACATTGACACATTAGACGCCGCGACGCCACCTGACGCCGTCACATTGCCCTAGGTTGTGAGAGTGTGTGGCATATCTTCGACATCCGACGTTCTTTGACCTTGTCCTTGGCCACTGCCAGGGAGCAAAGACGTTGTGCTCGTGCATGACAAGACCCTCCACGAGTGAGAGAGTAGACGTGAATCGATAGTGAAGAGAGAGATAAGGAATGGAGGGGAAAGAGGGGTAGACGTAGTAAAAAGAGACGCAGTGAATGGCTGTCAGGGAAGGGACAAAGGGTTTGGATGCGGAAGAATGTATGCCAATGTGGAAGTGGTCTTTAAAATTAATGAAATGGAAGTGGTTTTTGAAAAGGTCTCGGTTGGAGTCGAACCGGTGTTGTCAGGTTTGTTTTGTTCAAAATAAATATTTATAATTAATAAAAGTGCATGATAGATAAGTGAAGTTGGGTCCTATGAAATATAAATTATTTATAAATTGTGTGGTGTTTATTATTTTTCAACATTATGCTTGACAATTTTCCAACTTCGTAAAAAAATTAACATTTTGATTTTGCTAAAACAAACGTTTTGTTCGCCCGGCCAGGGGATATAATAACAAGTAATTTTGGCACATCGATTGAAAATAAAACATTGTATAAAAACTGAGAATACGAGCGAAAAAAAAGTATCTAACCAAACCGTGTTCGTGATGGAAAAAATGATAATTAAAGGAATTATACTTTTTACAATAAATTGAGATATGTAAGAGATGCAAGGTTCTTGTTTATCACTCTAAACCGAGAGTTTTTATAATTTAGACCAAAGCTTTGTAAGTTTTTGACAGGTCGTCCATGATGTCTGCCGGTGCATGGGGGAGGGGGGGGGATGAATGAATATAGAGGCCTGGAGGGGGATGTAATCTGATCCCATATGTATGACAGAGACGGAGCTATACAGCATGCTATGGGACAGAGAGAGATAGAGATGGGTGCGGTGAAGAAGGGGAGAACAGCGGCCATTGATACTTTAAAACATTACATTTTAAGACTAACTAAATGATTGTATTTTCGGTTTTTTAGTGAATTAGCAACGACAAGATTGATGTTAACATAATTAAAGTCGTCTAAAAGAAAATAAAAATATCAATAAGGCTCAAAATCCTATGATTTAACACATGATATTCACCCTTATCAACTGTACACTTACATCGGGTCTTGACATCGCAGTGGACGTAAGGAGAGGGGATGGCGGGGGGATAAAGATGGCGGTGGAGGGGGAACATGACGTCATGCCTCCACGGCGCGTCTGATATTATTCGACTGTGAAGTCTTGGCGGAGATGGTTGTCAGGTGATAGACCTCGCTTCGACTCCCGTGTAGTGTTATTTCACCTGATAGAGCGCACAGTAAGTCACAACCAGCATGTACCACTAATTACATGGTAGAATATGCGTGCTTGGATGTAATGAATCATTTCGAGATTTTGACGTTTGCTTTTTTTCGCGTTTGCGCTTTTGACATTTCGTAAAGTATTTCCGATAATGAAAATGTGTGGGTTTGAACTGGGTTTAAAGCATGCTCTTTATTGATTCAGATGAAGTGACTGTCATTGTTGCATAATATTCTATGGGGCTGATTCGCAAATGGTTTGATGCATTATTTATGGAAATAGCATTGTAAATTACTCTTGAATATTACATTAGGTTTTTTGTGCAAGTATACAATTGTGCAAATCCGGGAAAAACTAAGATTACATTGTACATCTTTTTGAAGCTAAAATCAGAATAAAAGGCGTAGTACACAATTTAGATACTAAAAGTATTCCAAAGATCACCAAACTAAAAATAGTTGGTGGATAAAATCAAATAGTGGAGGGAGGGAGAGGCCATTAAAAAGATTTTTTTGAGTGATTAAAATAATAGTCCTGTTTAGCATGATTTGTACGTGGTTATACGTGGTTATAAGTGTACGTATTGTTGTCTTCTCATTTTTTGTCATTGTCATTTTTTAATTATAATAATCTTTATTCCTTTCCAATTAAAATGCAACAATGGAATGCAAATACAATGGAAATTTCCTACCAGAAATCATGCTCCTTACTCCGGCCATGCATTTATATTTGTTTGAAATAAATAAATCGTAACAAAGCAGTGCATACAGGAAAAAACTGATCATCAATACAATGTGATTGGAACATCTTGAGAGATTAATAGGTTTATCAGATAAGGAGCAGAGATACTGAAAATCATATTGCATAATGATTGTTAAGTAGTTGGATAACTTCCCAATTTGAATCGATATGCAATAGAGAAACGAACAAATAAAGTCAATGTGAAATATTTGAAAGAAATACGTTCATAGTAAAGTTCAAACTGACAAAGTGGAATGCGCATGACAGCCTGAACAATTTCCATTCGTCACTTTCATTCCACGAGTAAAATACAATTGACAACAAATTCAAATACTCCAAAATGTTCTGTATTATTTCAGTACTATGCGCCTATATAATTGATACAGTGCGTATAGCAGCCACTACCGCGCATGTGCACATGTGTTTTGTTTTGTGTGAGTTGGTCACCGCCCCTTTAATGCCGTAGTGACGTCATTCGTGCAGAGTGGAGGTGTAATTATTGATGACAATTGAAGGGGCGATAGCAGCTTGGGTTATTGACTTTTATTTGCATGGACTTTTGTTACAATAGTGACCAGTGATATTCACAATGTACTTGTAGCAATTCAATATGTAATTGTCTAATTGCCATCCCTGCTGAAAATTCTTGCCAAGATCTTGCAAGATCTTGCAAGATCTTGCTAAGATCTTGTATTAACCAAGATCTTGCCAAGATCTTGCTAAGATCTTATCAAGATCTTGGATTTACCAAGATCTTGACAAGATCTTGGTAAGGTCTTTGCAAGATCTTGTATTAAACAAGATCTTGCTAAGATCTTACCAAGATCTTGGTAATATCTTGATAAGATCTTATCAAGATCTTGACAAGACCTAATCAAGATCTTGCTAAGATCTTACCAAGATCTTGCCAAGATCTTACCAAGATCTTGGTAATATCTTGATAAGATCTTATCAAGATCTTGACAAGACCTAATCAAGATCTTGCCAAGATCTTACCAAGATCTTGGTAAGATCTTGGTAAGATCTTGGTAATATCTTAATAAGATTTTATCAAGATCTTTACAAGACCTAATCAAGATCTTGCCAAGATCTTACCAAGATCTTGCCAAGATCTTGCCAAGATCTTACCAAGATTTTTTCAAGATCTTGCTAAGGCCCTTAGGAAAATTTCCTATAGTATATTTTGAAGTAGGTAGGTATTCCAAAGTATTATGTAATAACGTGTAGTAAACTATAGTATGTGCTATAGTACTTGAAGTACATGCAAAAACTTACTCCATAATACCATAGATTACTGAAGTAAATTCTACAGTATCGGTGGTAAACTAAAGTATAAACTACAGTATTTTTACTACCGCTGAAATAGACTGTTTTTTACTCTGGAGTAAATATACTTGACCTACTGTAGTAATTGTTGATAAATAAATAATAATAATAATTCTAAGTATGTACTATAGTGTTTTTACTACTTGCGATATATACTGCAGTTTTCTATAGTAAAGTTATAGGGAACGTACTTCACTGTAGTAATTCGAAGTATGTAGCTAGAGTACTTTGACTACAGACAGAATAAGTTTGCTATAGTAAGTTCTATAGGTAGTATATATACTTCATTGAAAATCTATAGTATCTCATCTGTAGTAAAGAAAAGTGTAATCTACAGTATGTTTACTATAGCCGATTTATATTGTAGTTTAGTAAATTCTGAAGTATCTTCATTGACTTTTTACTACAGTATTTGTAGTAGTAAGGTATATAAACTACAGAATTTTTACTTCATTGACTTAGAAAATTTGCACCACATCACCTAGTAAAATAAACTATAGTAATTATATTACAGAGCGTGAGCTGATATATTTTATGGGGAAATATCACAGATCAATTTATTTTGTAAATAAATCTTAATATTTATCGTTTCTCCTATTTTATCATGTTAATAACAATATAATGATACACTAAATAATATAAATATGTTCACTTAAATATGAAAACTCAATATGATCACTATTAGCGCAGCTAAGTCTTGTCTGCACCGGTGGCCTACTCGGTAAGACGCTCGACTACGGACCACGAGATCGCAGGTTCAAAACACGGCGGTTCCACGGGATTTTATAATTGAAATGTGTAATCAAACCTTGTCCAATACTTCAGAAGAGGTTTCCCGAATGCAAATGAGTATTCATAAATATAGAAAATTTTATTTTTTTATGAAATTTTAACGTTTTTTTGGCAGCAAAATGTAAAAGATCTTGCTAAGATCTTGGCAAGATCTTGCAAGATCTTGCTAAGATCTTGCAAGATCTTGCCAAGATCTTAGCAAGATCTTGCAAGATCTTGCCAAGATCTTTTTTGTTCCTTTGCAAGATCTTGCCAAGATCTTAGCAAGATCTTAGGAAGATCTTAGGAAGATCTTAGCAAGATCTCTTAGCAAGATCTTGTTTGCAACATCTTGCTAAGATCTTGGCAAGATCTTAGCAAGATCTTGCTAAGATTTTTCAGCAGGGATTGTGGAGAGTTCACTATTTTCTATTTTACGTAGGTAATCATCTTTATAGTCCATATTAGCTTTTACTTATCATAAATTATTATTATAATCATCATCCCCGTCATTGGCTTCATAATCTTTAGTAATTTCAAAATTATTTGTATATTTACCAATTGTTTTACTGTATAGGGTTGTTTCATGTTATTTTCACTTGTTTTAACTTCATGTTCATAATTTTAAACGATTTTAAATTGCTATTCTTATTTGATTTTATGGATCAATACTTTGTCAAAGTGGCAATCATTTTATAATGACAGTTTTTTATTATTATTATTAATAAAAGTTTCCCCTCTCTCTCTCTCTCTTCTCTATTATTCGTGTTATTTGCACGATTAAAAGTTTATCTCTCACCCGAAAACGCCTAAATCGAATTAGATGATAGCTGTCAGTAAAAGATTTAACATCAGGAAGGCAGGGAATTCAAAGTATATGGACTAATAGAATGTCTGCACAAATATTTCATCGAGTAATTACGAAAAATGATTTCGTTCGAATTTTATGATTAAATTGTGGAAAATAAGTCGTGCTCTGGGGCCGTATTAGAACTTTTAAACTCCCAATTCTGATGGAATCCGATTCGGTACAATGTTAATCCTTATGGTCGTGACCGGATTCCATCAGAATGGAATTGGGTAAACTTTCTAGAATAGGCCTCCTGGTCTGCTGTATACTAACTGTGTACCTAGATGTATTTAACTTTTCCTGACAGCAACGACATAATATTCATCACTGAAAAGATTGCTTAGCAAATGGTAAGAATTAAATTAAAATACTCCTCCTCGCTCCTTTTCCCTTCTGCTTCTTCAACTTCTTCTTCGTCTTCTGTACGAACTTCTTCGTCTTCTTACGTCTTGTACTTCGTCATTTTCAACAAATCAACTTGTTCGAAAATGATTGAGATTGTGCAGACAGCACAAGAACAGAAAGAAGATTCAGAAGAAATTAATCATTGCTTATTAAACAAATAGTGTTTGCTGGAGTTACATTTACATTGATGTTTTTGATGAGTGCACGATAATGAAGGCCAAAGAAAAGCTCGCAATTCACAGCACAATATAGTACGTATCTAATTGTACCAATTGTACGCAATTGTACCTACCTCATATATTAATTTTAATAAATTCCACTTTATTATCCTATAGGAAAGTATTTATTCTATGATAAGGTATGCTTTATAGTTGAGAGTGTAATTTCGTTGATTACTGATTAGGTATTATAATTGTTTAATTCCATATGGCCGCTTGGAGCTGTCAATAAAGAATGTAAATACTTCGAATACGTGTTAGCAGCAATCTAAACTTAACATATTTTAACAACCATACTAACTTATACAGTGTCTCATATAGTCCTCCTACATTGTAAAAACTATTGCAGCCAAAACAGGGTGAATAAAAAAAAGCTCAAGCTTATTTTAAGTCGGTTTTTCCTGAAACAGCCCCTAAAATGTGAACCAAAATGGATAAGAATCCGTTTTGGCTCACATTTTATAGGGGTTGTTTCAGGAAAAAAGCTATCTAAAATACACTGGAGCCAGTGATGATTTCAGGCATGTCTCGGGGGGGGGGGGGGGGGGGGGGAGATACTTAGCCCCCCCCCGAACCCAGAGACAAAACAATCTATAGAAACAAAATTCTTAAATTATGTTTCATTAAAACGAAAAATAGGGAACTATTTGCTGTAATTTGAGAAGTTTAGCATCCAGAATCGATTTTAAAATGTTTATATTCAAAAAATGCCCTGCGGGGCAACAATGGGAGTTTTTTTTTTGCTTCGGTTTGTGCATTTTAAAGCCCCAGAATCACTTTTAACTGGTTTAAATTCTAAAAAACGCCCTGCGGGGAAGGCTGGAGAGTGTTGCCCCCCCCCCCCCCCCCCCCCCCCCCCCCATGATGAAAGTAGTTCCTACGCGGACTGCGTTTGGGTACACCCACCCCCCTCAGATTAAATTTTGCACCCCAGTTTTTCATTAGCCCCCCACGAACAAAATGTCTGAAATCATCACTGGCAGCTGTTTTTGGGTTCTTGTTTTTACAGTGTAGTTAGACTATTCTTGTGCGGTAAGCATATCTAATTTTCATTTCTGGTGTAGTCTACAGAATGTTCGATGTCTTATTGCAACAACAAATGAGTACTTGACTAATGAGTCTGTGCGAACTGATTGGCATTCTGCGCGGCAGGTATGAATGAAAGTGTCACGTGACATCAAGAGCCGCGGGTGTCATGTGGTTGGATAATCAGCACTCGGGTCATTGACACGCGGTGATGTAAGAGAGAGTCATCGCTCATCGCTCATCGCTGATAGCTCAGAGTCCAGTGCGGGTTGCGTTGGAGAAGTGCGTAAGTGAGCATTGAAGACCTTGAGCACACCATCCTGCAGAATGTGGTGAAGCTCGGGTATTCGCTGTAGAAAGCTCTTCCGGATAGGGAAACTGTGTCTACTTGGGAATAAGTAGAAATCACGCTCGGCCGTTTTAGAAAATTGAGAGAGATAAATTGTTTCATAAGTGGGTGTAACTTTGATAGGATGTTCCAGTGGCGGCTATTTGGCTTTACAACAGGTGTTCAATTACATAGAAGGACGTAGAAGAAAGTACTCTAAGAGGAGAGCCCCCAGCAGATGCGGGGCCGGGGCGCATAACCCCGGATTTTTTTTGTATATTTAGTTTGAAATTGATGCATTTTTACGTCTTTTGGAGAGCAAAATGATTAGACAAAATATATAACTTCCTACTTCCTGGATTAGGGAGCACTTTTAAATAATTTTCTTGGATGATCAGGTGTGCAATTGTCACACCTTGCACACTGTAATAGCCGCCACTGGGATGTTCACATGATCAGTCTGATTGTATATTAGAAGCACTTTTTCATTTTTACTTGAAGCCTTGTTAAAAATTTCCGATATGATTGGAGACCAAACCCGTTAACCAATTGCCAATTGATCTCAAATTTTAATTATGATTATAGAAAAAGACACACTTAGGGTTAGCACAATTGGCACATTTTTATAATTAAATTTCATACGGCACCCAGCGAGACAAGATACTGTCTCGCTGGCTAGAAATCAATAGGTGAAATGACAGGATAGCTATGCATTTTTTGTGATGAAATTGGACTGATCCTGTAATGCGAAAGAAACTGGCGGCTGCGTCAATTTCCCCCAAAATGCGGACATATTATATCTAGGCTGAATTTTCTTAAAAAGTGGACATATATATTCTAGGCTCTTTATTTACTCCACTGTTATGTAATTTTCGGATGTAGTTTTGATACACATTTTGTGGGAATCCTATTGATAAAATTAAATAAATATTTAAAAGAAAAAAATCATAAAAAAATATGAAAATAACACATTTTTATTTTGAAGTATTTCTTAAATTTTCTCAATGACTCCCAGAAAATGTATATATCAAAGTTCAAAACTACCTCCCAAAATAACATAACAGTGGAGTAAATAACGAGCCTATGTCCACTTTTTAGGAAAATTTGACACAACTGTCAGATTCTATTCTATACAGTGGTCCTAGGACTTTAAGAGTGTTTTACAACTTGAGATTGTGTTTGAATTGATTGATTTCGGGTCCAGACTGCGCAGTCTTTGCGTCTACATCAACTCATCAATAAACCCACTGTTCTTAGACTTGAGTCTGAGAGAGAGTCGATTGAGATACCACGTGACGGAGACAGAAGATCGCATCTGCAACGCGAGCAAGAGAGAGCGAGTGTCACGTGACTGTCTCGACCAATCAGAGCGCTCTGATAGCCGCATAGTGCAGCAGGTGTCAAGACCACATGAATATCACATGTTTAGAAGATTCCTTTTTACGACTTTCTATGTGGTACTTCTGCTTCTCAATGACTTTTCCAACGTTTCTGTCAGTTTGTTACTTCGTTGAGGAGACCATCTATTCTGATGGTTTGAGTATTGGCTGCAGAAAACCAGACGCGTAGGAACTTTATTTTGAGGTGGGGGGGGGGGGGGGGGGGGGGGGGGGGGTCAAAATTATCGCGGATCGAATTCGCCGGTACAAGGGAATGTAGGGGGCCCGCCCCCCAGTATGCCCCGCAGCGCCTTTTTTTAATTTTTGAAGCTATTTTGGCATTCTTTTTAAAGAAATGTACAATGTGTGATATGCAATATTCTGTGGAAACTTAAGACAAATGTTATACAATCTGTAACTATTTGTTTTTATAGAATCGAAGGGAATTTTTTGAGTTTTTATACAAAAGAACTTGATTTACTTGAAAGTCGCCGTATATCGTATAACGTGCATGCCCTTTTAGCGTAAACCTAACAAGTCAAGTCCTTTCGAGACGTATACTGTGATACATCAACGCCTCCCTAATGCTGTCCAATGAATTCTTATCCTCTGTACCTCTTCCGTTGCAGACCTCGACGATGTCCACGCGCGAAGACCACATCCTCGTCAACAACCTCTCCACCCACGTGCTCACCGTCGGCGGCTGGCTGGACGACCCTCTGTCCTCGCGCCACGTCGTGCTCGTGATCCCGGGCAACCCCGGCCTCGTCGGCTTCTACACGCCCTTCCTCGCCGCCCTCCACTCTCAGCTGAACGTGCCGGTGTGGGCGATCTCGCACGCCGGCCACGATCTGCCGTCGCGATGTCGCGAGACGCTCCGGGACAACCTCGACAACTACAACGTCGACGGACAGACCAGACACAAGCTCGCCTTCATCGCCCAACACATTCCGCCGGACGTGAGGATCACGTTGATCGGACATTCCATCGGATGTAAGATCATTCTGGACGCTATGAAGTCCACGAACTTATCAAACCAAGTCGACAAATGTTACCTCCTTTTCCCGACCATCGAACGCATGGCTGTGACCCCAAACGGGAAATTCATAAACGGCGTCGTGAAACCATTCGTATTTATAATAATTCTTGCTTCGTGGCTTTTCCATATTCTTCCATTCTTCTTGAAACGCTTTCTTATCTCAATCTGGTTCTTCATCGAAGGATCCCCGACCTACATGTCTTCCGTCACCGTCGGCCTCGTGAAGCCAAAGATCTTAAGAAACGTCTTCTACATGGCCTATGACGAGATGGACAACGTCACAGAACTGGACAAGGAGCCTATAGAGCGGTTTGGAGACAAGTTGGTATTCTACTACGGACTGACTGACCAATGGGCGCCGCTGAACTACTATACCGACCTGAAGCGGTCGTTCCCGAATGTAAGGATCATGGCGTGCGAGAGGGGATATCACCACAGTTTTGTTTTGAGTTCCGGAACGCCGGTTGGACTGATGGTGGCCGAGTGGATAAATGCGGAGAAGGCAGCTAGGAGGAGGCAAGAGTGATAAATAATAATTATGCTCAATTATACTATTATCTAGTGGAGCGGTCGCTCCACGCCAGCCAAGTCGTACGGCGCGCGCACACTCTCATATAAAGGCTGGAGCAAACCCACTTTTACTGTAAGCATCAAAGTGGCATTTTCGGCCTACTGGATCCTAAAATTGGAAAATCTCACATTGTTGCGATATATCTTAATTTCGAGCTATGGCCCACCCTACAACATATACCAAATTTGGGAACAATAGGTTACGCCCTTTGCGCGCTAGAGGGCCGTGAAAACAGTGTTTTAGGGCGGTTTTCATAATAATAATAATCTCAGTAGTAGTAGTAGTAGTAGTCTCCTGGAATTCAAATCCGGTAACAAGGCCACAGCCTAAACGGCTGAACCGATTGATCTCACATTTTTACCACGTGTGCACTTTCGGCGTCTGATTTAACCTTCACCCCATTAATTTTTTGTGCCGCCATTTTGAAACCGGAAGTGACGTCATATCTCGACAACGGCTATACCGATCGGAACGAAATTTGCGCCAAACGATTCAGACGGTAAACTATATGGATTATCAATAGCAACATACTAAAATTTATGTTAACGAAACCGGAAATGACGTCATGAAATTTGAAATACATCGATTGGCATTTCGGCAACAAATTTGATCCGATTATTTTGTTATTTATGTAACGTATGTACTTTTGATATCTCATTTGACTTATTATAAAACCAACCGGAAGCCGCCATTTTGAAACCGGAAGTGACATCATATGTCAATAACGGCTAAATAGATTTGAACGAAACCAGCGCTAAACAATTTAGACGGTCAACTTTATGTATTATCATCAATAATATTTGCAGTTTCCCATACCAAAACCGGAAATGACGTCACACATTTTAAAAATCTCACAAATTTACATTTTGATACAATAAATATACTATTTGAGACAGCTTATAATAAAATGATATCATGTTTAAATTATAATTCAAGGGGTCAGTGATTTCAGCAGCCATTTTGAAACAGGAAGTAACGTCATATCTTGAAAATTGGTTAACTGATCGGTATGAAACTACCGCCAAACGATTCGGAAGGTCATCTCTATGAAATGGGAACAGTCACACTAGAAATTTCCTATTTATAAGACCGGAAATTACATCATTCAAATTTAAAAATTATTATAATCCCCTCCTATATAATGAATACATATTCAGAAAACTTAAAATGATACACATCATTTATAGATATACATTCTTTGTGGCAGTGCAGTAAGTTCAGCAGCCATTTTGAAAACCGAAGTGTTGCCATATCTCGGAACTCGGTTAACTGTTAGGAATGAAACCTTTGCTATTCTTCATGAAAGATCATTTAAAGCAAATATATAGTACCATACGCAGATTTTCATTAGTAAACCAAATTGTCAATGGCGACTATTTTTAATGGATTTAGTAATTGTTCAATTGACGTCACAAGTTCTAAGAATAAACTAAAAAAAGGAGTGATATCCCCATAAAAAACACTCCGTGTAAAAATACCAGCCAAGTCTCTACAACTAAAAAAAATTATGAAATCTAAAAAATTCTGCACTGAAAAGTAGTGATATCAAAAAATGGTCCAAGTCAAAACTTTATTTGAAAATCAAAAAATACTTGGCGCATCGTTTTTTTAGGGCATAATAGGTAAACTACATGTATTATGTATATTTGATGTATATTTTCTATCTGGTCTATACTTCTAAACTATGTATACACGATGCGCCAAGTATTTTTTGATTTTCAAATAAAGTTTTGACTTGGACCATTTTTTGATATCACTACTTTTCAGTGCAGAATTTTTTAGATTTCATAATTTTTTTTAGTTGTAGAGACTTGGCTGGTATTTTTACACGGAGTGTTTTTTATGGTACTTACTACTTACTAAAATAGTTCGTTCTTGAGTGAAGTTTCTCAGCCTCATGCTCTGCAGAAGTTGCATCTCAATTTGCCAGTCCTCAACACCACAAGACCGTGAGCTAATCTTATGGACGGAATCCAGAAGACTCTGGCCACTTGCGTAGATCAATCTGGAAATTCTTTGAGCATGAGGCTGTATTGGCAATATTACGACCTAATTGTTCTTGTATTGGACTCTCTTAGACAATCAAGTTGTGAGAATTATGAAATAGTTTGAAGTGTAATAAGACACTGTTTTCTTCAAACACTTCTGTTCCATTCTGCACTTCAACGAGAGTTGTTGAAAGGCACGGCCTTCTGCATACAAATTATAGGATAGATGTTCATGGCTGCTGTGAGCGGCGAAATAATGTACCAAATGTGTCGCTGAGCAGTTTGAAAATAGTGATTAGCATTCCATTTCGTTCTCATCGGAGTTTGTGTGTTGTAGACTGGATTATGGATAATACTCAAGTAGCTCATTGGCCTAACATATTTGTACGCCATGTGTGATAACAATCCATGATGGACCAGGGTTCAATTGTAAAATAGGCGTAGTTCCCACAATGTTTCTCTAAGCTCTCTTTGATTTCTTCTAATGGTGGTGTTCCTCATGACAGACTTACCTATGTTTCTGTGATGTCAAAATGTTAATAAAATTGTTAATTAAAAAACGTAGAAGTTTGTTCATCATGTGTTTTTGCGACGTACTCGTATGTAGGTACTGAGATAGAATCGAAGATATTTACGAGTAAATTGTTAAATGTTCTGTTTTTGAATTAATATGAGTGTTTGTTTTTCTAAAACCTAATTTTCATAGTGAAGTAAGTGTGAAGCCTATTGGAGGTAGGTAACTTATTACATAAAATAATTCTCCGCTACCTGCCATTTCTGTATAGAGTATAATGTTCAAACAGTTATTGTTTTCTCTAAATAGAAAAGAGAAATTCTGTGTTCGGTATACATAGGTACTCTGCAACTGCAATCTAGTTTATCTAATTGTTACAAAGAATATTTTAAAATATTTTCGTAAAGTCTCAATGCAGTTGCAGTTGGTTGCAATTGCTTTATCTGTGGTTCTTTCTTATTATTTCACGCTTCAAAATCACAAGATAAGCAGTATTGGTGCTCGGTTTTCGTTAGAGAATAGACCTGCAGCAGGTATCCAAAGTGGCAGAAATAGAAAACCAACCATCCACCCCAAAGTGTAAAATTAAAAAAAAAAATGACATTTCAACAAAATACACCTCACAACGTCTCAGAATTGATTTAAAAGTTTCCAAAAACCAAAAAGAACGCTCATGCTTATCATTACCTCCCCAACACGATGTATTCACTGATTTCATAAGAAAGAAATAATCAATAAAATGTAAATTATACATGAAATCCTCATATTATAAATGTCACAAGAACATGTAGAAAACTCTAGGGGAGCCGAATTCTGCTGTTGCTCCACTCAGTACATCGGAATACCTCACACCCAGTGGCTGCACAGCAAGGGCAGTAAACATGCTCATTCAACGCTCATCTCTAATGGCAAGTACTTGTTTTCCAGGACCTTTTCACTCCATAATATCCCAATGCGAAGACCATCAGGAATTATAAGGAGTAAGATGGCGCAGTGTGATGTTCTTGTGTCCTGGACTATGTAGTGTTCGGAGGGGGGGGGGGGGGGGGGGGGGGGGGGGAGGGAGCTGTTGATCAGCTGGTTTCCGTCAGTCGAGAGGAAAATGATGGGAAGGTTCCATAGTAATCATTCATCATTCAATAGTAATTAATAAATATACAGAGAAAATACCCCATAATATAAATATTAGCTCTGTAAATTTGTCATAAATTCACTTTTATTACAAAATATGAACAATTTCATCCTAAGCAAATTGCAAACCAGAGTATCATTCAAAGCGCAGTTCCATTGGCAACAAACAGTGTGATGGACTTTAGAATCTTTGGGCGACTATCAAATATAGTTGTTAATGAGAAGCTAATCGGCGCTCATTACTTTAATCTGTTTCAATTGTTCCCCGTAAAACCTGTAATTGTTATGTAAACAATAATGCACCCACCACCTTCTTAAGCTTTTCTCAGTTCCCATGAAGAAGGTGGTGTTCAAATGTTTCGCGGGCACTTTGCAGCCATGTAGTGAGCGCCATCTGTGTTGTACTGGGGGAACTACTAGTATCAAGAAACGAGCACAGACGCCATCTAACCACCGAAAATGGTACCAGCAGTTTTGTGATTTTTAAAAATGTGTTCTTTTTGTATCGTTGAAATGAGGTAATTTGATTTAAATAAGTAAACATGATAGCACATCTATTTTTCGGTGAATTATCAAGATAATAAAAGATTCAGCATCATTAGCAGAGGATCTAGTTAATGAAAATGAGTTTGCGCTTTGGAAGGGGTTGGGGTGCGGGGTCATTACCCCCCTTGACATATTGACAACCCCAAATAATGAGCTTAGGACCGCCACTATACTATGGAGTGAAAATTACTATTTAATTAAATAAAAAGTTATGAACTTAAAAAAGTACTATATTCTTATTCCCTTAGCACGTTTGAACTCAGTCCAATGACCACATTTTTAACTTCATTATCTCCACTATTAAATATTGATTTTAAATACTAATTTTGTATTTAAAACCAATATTCTAAAGTTTGTTTTAATTTTAAATTGCCCCTGCATTTTACCGTTAAAATAAAACACCCTCAAATAACGTCAAGTATAATCAAGTATCCTAGTTTTAGTTTGAAGCAGATGCAGCATTCCACTTTTATATTTTACATTACATAATATCAACAAAACATTCCACACTAAAGGCCCAAATCTACTTAAACATACTTTATAAATAACTATTTATGATTGAACAATTTTAATAAATAACATTTGTCATCACAGATGACACTGAATTTTGCCATTAGAGGCAATCCATTTAGAAGAAATCAAATACAGATTAGGGTGACATGGAATATGCTTATTTTGCAAGTGAACATTTTGTCAATGATAAATTTTTATCAAACAAGACGTGCAGAAAAATAGCTTTAAAGCTGAAACTTATGTAAGTACCACAATCTAATGGGAAACTTAACCATGCGAAAACCACAAATTACACGTTTTAAGATAATTACTAGGTAGTCACTTTAAACGTATCATCTCATAATTCAGCAAAACCTTGAACGTGAAAATACAGGAAAAGAGTTTTAAATTACGTCATGAACAATATACAGTACTCATTATTTACGTGCATTCTAATTATATGATATTAGTACTCGTAGTAAATCATATCGATGGTCCCAGGACAAAGGAATTAAGGCACAATTGCAAACTTTGTGAGACAGTTCAGATTGTTATGTTATGTTAGTAATGTTGCTTCACAAAAATATTCATTGAATATTCAACATTCAATATTCACTGCTATGCAGCTTTGGGGGTAGTTTTGATACCCATTTTCTGGGATGGGAATTATTGAGATTTTTTAGAAATACTTGTATAAAAGAATGTTAGTTTTCATATTTTTCATGAAATATATCAAAAATAAAACTATTCAAATTGAGAGAGAAAAATAATTGTTTCATAAGCGGGTGTAACTTTGGTATGTTCACATGATCAGTCTGATTACATTAGTAGCACTTTGGAATGTTCACATGATCAGTCTGATTACATTAGTAGCACTTTTTCCTTTTTTCTTCGTGCCTTGTTAATTAGGATGTCGGTTATTCCACAAAAGCGCGCAAGACTATAACATTTCCGATACGATTGGAGACCATGGGGTGGGATTACATAAAATGAGAACTATCTTGTCACGGTGACAAGCCTCTCATCTCAATGTTGCTTCTCATCTCAATGTTATTCGCGTTTTCGGGCTGACCAGATGGCAGCACTTTCCAGGCCGCTATAACCACCATGACACTGCGCAGTAACGCGCATTGGTTTGTTGACGTTGTTTGGTGTCATGGCGTCATGGCGGAATCGAAATGTCAGTGAAGGTGTAATAACTTGTGAGTTGTGTTGTTTACGTCATCACTTTGTTATTACTTAATTTTATCATTTCCACCAGATTCCTTACCATAATTGTGGTTCATTTCCGAAGATAATAATACTGCCTTTCTGATCAAAATGACATTGATAACATCAATAACATTGGCGGCCGAATCGAAAACGACTCGAGTCTATAGCAGTTATACTTTCTCACACTAGAGTGTGCACCCTTTGCTCGAAAACGCGAATTCACGGCCTTCTAGGGACTTGTCACCGTGATAAGAAAGTTATCATTTTATGTGATCCTACCCCAGACCCGTTAACCAGATCTCTAATTTTAATCATGATTAGATAAACCTGGTTGAACGACCAACTTGGGGTTACAAGTTTGCCACTTGGCACATTTTTCAAAAAAAAATATACGGCACCCATTGAGACAAGAAAATATACCATTTCTCACCAAAACTCAACTAATTATTACTGTAGGTAATGCTTTGTTAATTATTAACAAAGCAAAAAATTAAAAATGTACCATAAGTTTGCCATTTATCTAATCATGATTAAAATTTCAAATTATTTCGTCAACCCATTTTGTCTCCAATCGTATCCAAAAAAGTGCCTGCAACAAGCAGCAAAATCGCTCGCTGCTGACCTTGGATAGTCTCACTCACTTGATCGTCCTCCTTGCATGGTCAATCTTGATCCAATCCGCCACCATCAGTCCAACCGCAGTTCCAGAACTCAACACAAACCTGTGCTGGAATCCTCTCTCACAGACCATGACCTTCACATGTGGAAACATCCTCTTGGAGAGTCTCACTTGATCGTCCTCCTTGCATGGTCAATCTTGATCCAATCAGCCACCATCAGCCCAACCGCAGTTCCAGAACTCAACACAAACCTGTGCTGGAATCCCCTCTCACAGACCATGACATGTGGAAACATCCTCTTGGAAAGTCTCACTTGATCGTCCTCCTTGCATGGTCAATCTTGATCCAATCCGCCACCATCAGTCCAACCGCAGTTCCAGAACTCAACACAAACCTGTGCTGGAATCCCCTCTCACAGACCATGACATTGACATGAGGAAACATCCTCTTGGAGAGTCTCACTTGATCGTCCTCCTTGCATGGTCAATCTTGATCCAATCCGCCACCATCAGTCCCACCGCAGTTCCAGAACTCAACACAAACCTGTGCTGGAATCCCCTCTCACAGACCATGACATGTGGAAACATCCTCTTGGAGAGTCTCACTTGATCGTCCTCCTTGCATGGTCAATCTTGATCCAATCCGCCACCATCAGCCCAACCGCAGTTCCAGAACTCAACACAAACCTGTGCTGGAATCCCCTCTCACAGACCATGACATGTGGAAACATCCTCTTGGAAAGTCTCACTTGATCGTCCTCCTTGCATGGTCAATCTTGATCCAATCCGCCACCATCAGTCCAACCGCAGTTCCAGAACTCAACACAAACCTGTGCTGGAATCCCCTCTCACAGACCATGACATTGACATGAGGAAACATCCTCTTGGAGAGTCTCACTTGATCGTCCTCCTTGCATGGTCAATCTTGATCCAATCCGCCACCATCAGTCCCACCGCAGTTCCAGAACTCAACACAAACCTGTGCTGGAATCCTCTCTCACAGACCATGACCTTCACATGTGGAAACATCCTCTTTAACTCCGTGTAATACGTCCGAGGTGTCCACAAGTCCGTCAGTCCGTAGTAGAAGACCAGCTTCTCTGCATGACGCTCAACAGGTTCCTTGTCCAGAGCTGTCACTTTGTCCATAATGTCGAATCCCATGTGGTAGACGTTGCGGAGGATGTTCGGTTTTAGAAGTCGCACTGTTGTGGTGGACATGTCCTTGGAAATTCCTTGGGGGGAGAATAATACTGATATGGCCAAGCGTTTTAGTTTGAATGGAAGAATGTGGAAGAGCCAAGAACTGAGGATTATGAGGAAAAGGAATGGTCTTAAGATTCCGTTTAATATTCTTCCTTTTAGAGTCACAGCCATGCGTTCGATGGCAGGGAAAAGGAGGTAACATTTGTCGACTTGGTTTGATATGTTCGTGGACTTCATAGCGTCCAGAATGATCTTACATCCGATGGAATGTCCGATCAGCGTGATCCTCACGTCCGACGGAATGTGTTGGGCGATGAAGGCGAGCTTGTGTCTGGTCTGTCCGTCGACGTTGTAGTTGTCGAGGTTGTCCCGGAGCGTCTCGCGACATCGCGACGGCAGATCGTGGCCGGCGTGCGAGATCGCCCACACCGGCACGTTCAGCTGAGAGTGGAGGGCGGCGAGGAAGGGCGTGTAGAAGCCGACGAGGCCGGGGTTGCCCGGGATCACGAGCACGACGTGGCGCGAGGACAGAGGGTCGTCCAGCCAGCCGCCGACGGTGAGCACGTGGGTGGAGAGGTTGTTGACGAGGATGTGGTCTTCGCGCGTGGACATCGTGGTGGTCTGAAACAAAAGAGGTACAGAGGTAGAAGGGCGGAAGTGCATTTTCTCGGGTTTGAGTTGCACACTTTTGTAATGATGTAATCAAGTTCTATCAATTGTCATTTGACTGATGTCAACAAATAAGTTGCATTGAAGTATTCTCTTACTCAATGACTATGTCACCATTAAAAATTAGATTGGATGAAGACAGAATTACTGGTTTATGAGCTCACCTAAAATAATTGAATTGACTTCCTCCTAAGGTTAATTGATTATAGCTATGCAAGGGGTCACAGTATGTACATCACAATGATATGTCTCGATAGCACTTTTTCCGTGTTGAAGGTTCTACCGATCTACCCTATGAGTATGACTCAATTTTATTATAGAAAAAACAGGACCATATCAAAGTTCGTACCCATTTTTTTAATATAAATACTCTGATTGGTTAAAATCAAAATGTTTAAATCAATTTAAATTTTTTAATGTTCATCAAGACCAAAACTATACCTCCCATTTAAAGCAAAATCTGACAAAATGAAACTAATATTTTATGTTTTATTAATATTTTGAACTATATGAACCAGGGGCAATTAATTACCTAACGTGATTTCTGTCGCTAACACTGTACACTACACTCTGTCAACTGAACAAATCGAAGTCCTCGCCACAAGAAAGAAGTTATCATCACCGCCAGACATGGGCAAAATACTCTGTTTCAATGTATTTGGAATACAAGATACTGATACTTTTCATTTGGGTATCTAAAATACAAGATACAAGATACATTTTAGAGATGTATTTTAAATACAAGATACAAGATAGTATCTTTAGATACTTCAAAAAAGATACATTTAAAGATCCTTTTTTTATTCTCATACCTACATATCATCCAACAGTAAAAAATGTAGGGACTTACTTTCTAAATTAAATTTTTATTTGTTCTATTTGTAAGGCAACATACTTAACATTTTCTTGATCGATTCAATACGGCAACGTGTATTATTTGATGCTTGTTTGAAATCAAGCAAGAGATCAAGCTATCTTTGAAATTCTAGGCGCATAAAAATGTATCTTGTATTTTAAATCTTCAAAAAAGATACAAAATACTTTAGAAATGGGTATTTAAAATACAAGATACAGATACATTTGGCTCATGTATTTAAAATACTAGATACAAGATACAAATGTATCTAAGATACGTATCTTAAGATACAAGTATCTAGATACTGCCCATGTCTGATCACCGCAACCTCAGTCCTATCACTTGATTAGCTCCAGCCGTGCAGGAACACACATTACAAGCTACATAACTGAACACAGCCACACACTGGAGTTCATTACGAGATCTTGAACGACAATAAATGTTAAATACGATCATAATAATTAAATAATCGCGTTTTACACGTGCGACCTTGAGAGGTCAGCATATTGTGCTTCAGACGCAGGAATTATGCGATATTTTAACATTCTGTTTGTGAAGACAAAAATGAAATGGAAACACTTTTAATAACCGTGCGCGTCCTTTATGAATTTTTGTGCAAATTTAAATTTCAAAAATCCCTTATTTCTAATATTACTTAGCATTTTAACGATTAAGGGATCTGTCGCAATTTTGCGAAATCATCTTTATAGTTTACATTATTAGGACGGTAAGAATTTTAAGAATTTATGTGACAAATTTTAATGTCAAAAATCCCTTATTTCTAATATTAGTATTTTAACGATTAAGGGATCTGTCGCAATTTTGCGAAATCATCTTTATAGTTTACATCATTAGGACAGTTAGGTATCATTTTCATCATCATCATCATTATCATAATCATCATCATCATCATCTGTTTTAATATCATTCACATTATGTTATGCACTATCTTTTTATAATTGTAATATCATTGTTTTTCAATAATTTTCATCTTCAAATATTTCATATTAATGTAGAATTATTATGCTTAGTTGTTATATTGAATCTCATTCTCAAATTCATCTACTTGTTTATTTGTTATACTGTGTCCTTGTGGCAACCATTTCTTATGGCAGTGTTTTTTAAATAAAGTATTCTTCTACTGAGAAGTAAATGCTCGACACCATGTTCGGGATTTGTTTTCAATTCAGATTTTTAAGCGTTGTTATTGCACTTTTATATGTGTACATGTGTTTTTAACTTTTTGCTACCAGATCAAACCGTTCAACCAATCGATTGGAAATTTTGCACACCCACTAATGTCATATGAGCGGTCTCGTGTATAGTTTTTGAACGAAATCCTGTGATTATTTTGAAAATTAAAACAGGTACCGTTTGATCAAACTTTGCAGTTTTGACAATTGTCGAACTAATCTGTCGTTATCTTCAAAAGTAATTGACATTTTACGGACAATTCATGCCTGTTTAGAAACATTTCTCAAATTTCGTGAAGGAAATATCTGATATTTTATCACTCTAAGGCTGCGTTTCACCAAGATTCTAAACCCGGTTTAGAGGCGGTAAACCTGGTTTAGTGGACTCTAAACCAAGTTTACCGCCTCTAACCCAGGTTTAGAATCTTGGTGAAATGCAGGCTAATTGACACATTTCGTTTCAGCTCTTTGCACGGTCTTATAGAGCAGAATCTTTCAAACGCAATAAATTAGTACGCAATACGAACAAGGGCGTATTAAGGGGGGGGGGGGGGGGGGGGCAAGGGGGGTCGCCCCCACCCGAAATGAGGATTTCATCGAAGAAAAAAAGCACATTTAAAATAATATGTTAAAAAAATAGACAGATAATGTCAAAAACGCTCAAAAATCGTTAGAATTGAGTTAAAATTCCAAAAATGTCCAGGAGCTATGCGCCCCGGACTTGCATATCCTAATGAGTTCAAGAAATTTACCCATTCTTAAACCTCATAGACCAATTTTTTGATATTTTGTACTTTATAATTCCCCAAAAAACTATACACAACGATTAAAAATGGCACCTAAATAAATTAAATGACCTTGATCAAAAATTTTCTCTAACCCCCTGTTTTGCCCTGTGATTTCTCAAATTATTAGTAATGTCGGGCCCCCTCCCCCCGAAATTTCATCCTGGACAAGCCCTTGAATACGAAGGTTCGCTTATCAACGCGTTATACCCAGAGCGTTTAGTGTGACTTACCTACCCGATGGAATACACTGCACTGGCGTCGAAGCGAGGCCTATGAACTACCATCACCTCCAGACTTCACAGTCGAATAACTCCTCTTCACATTGCGTGCTCCAACCTACATATTATCTGCAGTGTGTGACGTCATGGCTTCTCCTCCATGCCATCTCATCCCGACATAAGTAGCTATAATATCATGCCACTGCGGGGCCTCGCTTCGACTCCAGTGCGGGTTGTTTCATCGCATTCACAGCTACAGACCAAGTAAGTGATCCATACAACCTACATATTATCTGCAGTGTGTGACGTCATGGCTTCTCCTCCATGCCATCTCATCCCGACATAAGTAGCTATAATATCATGCCACTGCGAGGCCTCGCTTCGACTCCAGTGCGGGTTGTTTCATCGCATTCACAGCTACAGACCAAGTAAGTGATCCATACAACCTACATATTATCTGCAGTGTGTGACGTCATGGCTTCTCCTCCATGCCATCTCATCCCGACATAAGTAGCTATAATATCATGCCACTGAGAGGCCTCGCTTCGACTCCAGTGCGGGTTGTTTCATCGCATTCACAGCTACAGACCAAGTAAGTGATCCATACAACCTACATATTATCTGCAGTGTGTGACGTCATGGCTTCTCCTCCATGCCATCTCATCCCGACATAAGTAGCTATAATATCATGCCACTGCGAGGCCTCGCTTCGACTCCAGTGCGGGTTGTTTCATCGCATTCACAGCTACAGACCAAGTAAGTGATCCATACAACCTACATATTATCTGCAGTGTGTGACGTCATGGCTTCTCCTCCATGCCATCTCATCCCGACATAAGTAGCTATAATATCATGCCACTGCGAGGCCTCGCTTCGACTCCAGTGCGGGTTGTTTCATCGCATTCACAGCTACAGACCAAGTAAGTGATCCATACAACCTACATATTATCTGCAGTGTGTGACGTCATGGCTTCTCCTCCATGCCATCTCATCCCGACATAAGTAGCTATAATATCATGCCACTGCGAGGCCTCGCTTCGACTCCAGTGCGGGTTGTTTCATCGCATTCACAGCTACAGACCAAGTAAGTGATCCATACAACCTACATATTATCTGCAGTGTGTGACGTCATGGCTTCTCCTCCATGCCATCTCATCCCGACATAAGTAGCTATAATATCATGCCACTGCGGGGCCTCGCTTCGACTCCAGTGCGGGTTGTTTCATCGCATTCACAGCTACAGACCAAGTAAGTGATCCATACAACCTACATATTATCTGCAGTGTGTGACGTCATGGCTTCTCCTCCATGCCATCTCATCCCGACATAAGTAGCTATAATATCATGCCACTGCAAGGCCTCGCTTCGACTCCAGTGCGGGTTGTTTCATCGCATTCACAGCTACAGACCAAGTAAGTGATCCATACAACCTACATATTATCTGCAGTGTGTGACGTCATGGCTTCTCCTCCATGCCATCTCATCCCGACATAAGTAGCTATAATATCATGCCACTGCGAGGCCTCGCTTCGACTCCAGTGCGGGTTGTTTCATCGCATTCACAGCTACAGACCAAGTAAGTGATCCATACAACCTACATATTATCTGCAGTGTGTGACGTCATGGCTTCTCCTCCATGCCATCTCATCCCGACATAAGTAGCTATAATATCATGCCACTGCGGGGCCTCGCTTCGACTCCAGTGCGGGTTGTTTCATCGCATTCACAGCTACAGACCAAGTAAGTGATCCATACAACCTACATATTATCTGCAGTGTGTGACGTCATGGCTTCTCCTCCATGCCATCTCATCCCGACATAAGTAGCTATAATATCATGCCACTGCGGGGCCTCGCTTCGACTCCAGTGCGGGTTGTTTCTTCGCATTCACAGCTACAGACCAAGTAAGTGATCCATACAACCTACATATTATCTGCAGTGTGTGACGTCATGGCTTCTCCTCCATGCCATCTCATCCCGACATAAGTAGCTATAATATCATGCCACTGCGGGGCCTCGCTTCGACTCCAGTGCGGGTTGTTTCATCGCATTCACAGCTACAGACCAAGTAAGTGATCCATACAACCTACATATTATCTGCAGTGTGTGACGTCATGGCTTCTCCTCCATGCCATCTCATCCCGACATAAGTAGCTATAATATCATGCCACTGCGAGGCCTCGCTTCGACTCCAGTGCGGGTTGTTTCATCGCATTCACAGCTACAGACCAAGTAAGTGATCCATACAACCTACATATTATCTGCAGTGTGTGACGTCATGGCTTCTCCTCCATGCCATCTCATCCCGACATAAGTAGCTATAATATCATGCCACTGAGAGGCCTCGCTTCGACTCCAGTGCGGGTTGTTTCATCGCATTCACAGCTACAGACCAAGTAAGTGATCCATACAACCTACATATTATCTGCAGTGTGTGACGTCATGGCTTCTCCTCCATGCCATCTCATCCCGACATAAGTAGCTATAATATCATGCCACTGCGAGGCCTCGCTTCGACTCCAGTGCGGGTTGTTTCATCGCATTCACAGCTACAGACCAAGTAAGTGATCCATACAACCTACATATTATCTGCAGTGTGTGACGTCATGGCTTCTCCTCCATGCCATCTCATCCCGACATAAGTAGCTATAATATCATGCCACTGCGAGGCCTCGCTTCGACTCCAGTGCGGGTTGTTTCATCGCATTCACAGCTACAGACCAAGTAAGTGATCCATACAACCTACATATTATCTGCAGTGTGTGACGTCATGGCTTCTCCTCCATGCCATCTCATCCCGACATAAGTAGCTATAATATCATGCCACTGCGAGGCCTCGCTTCGACTCCAGTGCGGGTTGTTTCATCGCATTCACAGCTACAGACCAAGTAAGTGATCCATACAACCTACATATTATCTGCAGTGTGTGACGTCATGGCTTCTCCTCCATGCCATCTCATCCCGACATAAGTAGCTATAATATCATGCCACTGCGGGGCCTCGCTTCGACTCCAGTGCGGGTTGTTTCATCGCATTCACAGCTACAGACCAAGTAAGTGATCCATACAACCTACATATTATCTGCAGTGTGTGACGTCATGGCTTCTCCTCCATGCCATCTCATCCCGACATAAGTAGCTATAATATCATGCCACTGCAAGGCCTCGCTTCGACTCCAGTGCGGGTTGTTTCATCGCATTCACAGCTACAGACCAAGTAAGTGATCCATACAACCTACATATTATCTGCAGTGTGTGACGTCATGGCTTCTCCTCCATGCCATCTCATCCCGACATAAGTAGCTATAATATCATGCCACTGCGAGGCCTCGCTTCGACTCCAGTGCGGGTTGTTTCATCGCATTCACAGCTACAGACCAAGTAAGTGATCCATACAACCTACATATTATCTGCAGTGTGTGACGTCATGGCTTCTCCTCCATGCCATCTCATCCCGACATAAGTAGCTATAATATCATGCCACTGCGGGGCCTCGCTTCGACTCCAGTGCGGGTTGTTTCATCGCATTCACAGCTACAGACCAAGTAAGTGATCCATACAACCTACATATTATCTGCAGTGTGTGACGTCATGGCTTCTCCTCCATGCCATCTCATCCCGACATAAGTAGCTATAATATCATGCCACTGCGGGGCCTCGCTTCGACTCCAGTGCGGGTTGTTTCTTCGCATTCACAGCTACAGACCAAGTAAGTGATCCATACAACCTACATATTATCTGCAGTGTGTGACGTCATGGCTTCTCCTCCATGCCATCTCATCCCGACATAAGTAGCTATAATATCATGCCACTGCGGGGCCTCGCTTCGACTCCAGTGCGGGTTGTTTCATCGCATTCACAGCTACAGACCAAGTAAGTGATCCATACAACCTACATATTATCTGCAGTGTGTGACGTCATGGCTTCTCCTCCATGCCATCTCATCCCGACATAAGTAGCTATAATATCATGCCACTGCGAGGCCTCGCTTCGACTCCAGTGCGGGTTGTTTCATCGCATTCACAGCTACAGACCAAGTAAGTGATCCATACAACCTACATATTATCTGCAGTGTGTGACGTCATGGCTTCTCCTCCATGCCATCTCATCCCGACATAAGTAGCTATAATATCATGCCACTGCGAGGCCTCGCTTCGACTCCAGTGCGGGTTGTTTCATCGCATTCACAGCTACAGACCAAGTAAGTGATCCATACAACCTACATATTATCTGCAGTGTGTGACGTCATGGCTTCTCCTCCATGCCATCTCATCCCGACATAAGTAGCTATAATATCATGCCACTGCGGGGCCTCGCTTCGACTCCAGTGCGGGTTGTTTCATCGCATTCACAGCTACAGACCAAGTAAGTGATCCATACAACCTACATATTATCTGCAGTGTGTGACGTCATGGCTTCTCCTCCATGCCATCTCATCCCGACATAAGTAGCTATAATATCATGCCACTGCGAGGCCTCGCTTCGACTCCAGTGCGGGTTGTTTCATCGCATTCACAGCTACAGACCAAGTAAGTGATCCATACAACCTACATATTATCTGCAGTGTGTGACGTCATGGCTTCGCCTCCATGCCATCTCATCCCGACATAAGTAGCTATAATATCATGCCACTGCGGGGCCTCGCTTCGACTCCAGTGCGGGTTGTTTCATCGCATTCACAGCTACAGACTAAGTAAGTGATCCATACAACCTACATATTATCTGCAGTGTGTGACGTCATGGCTTCTCCTCCATGCCATCTCATCCCGACATAAGTAGCTATAATATCATGCCACTGCGAGGCCTCGCTTCGACTCCAGTGCGGGTTGTTTCATCGCATTCACAGCTACAGACCAAGTAAGTGATCCATACAACCTACATATTATCTGCAGTGTGTGACGTCATGGCTTCGCCTCCATGCCATCTCATCCCGACATAAGTAGCTATAATATCATGCCACTGCGGGGCCTCGCTTCGACTCCAGTGCGGGTTGTTTCATCGCATTCACAGCTACAGACCAAGTAAGTGATCCATACAACCTACATATTATCTGCAGTGTGTGACGTCATGGCTTCTCCTCCATGCCATCTCATCCCGACATAAGTAGCTATAATATCATGCCACTGCAAGGCCTCGCTTCGACTCCAGTGCGGGTTGTTTCATCGCATTCACAGTTACAGACCAAGTAAGTGATCCATACAACCTACATATTATCTGCAGTGTGTGACGTCATGGCTTCTCCTCCATGCCATCTCATCCCGACATAAGTAGCTATAATATCATGCCACTGAGAGGCCTCGCTTCGACTCCAGTGCGGGTTGTTTCATCGCATTCACAGCTACAGACCAAGTAAGTGATCCATACAACCTACATATTATCTGCAGTGTGTGACGTCATGGCTTCTCCTCCATGCCATCTCATCCCGACATAAGTAGCTATAATATCATGCCACTGCAAGGCCTCGCTTCGACTCCAGTGCGGGTTGTTTCATCGCATTCACAGCTACAGACCAAGTAAGTGATCCATACAACCTACATATTATCTGCAGTGTGTGACGTCATGGCTTCTCCTCCATGCCATCTCATCCCGACATAAGTAGCTATAATATCATGCCACTGCGAGGCCTCGCTTCGACTCCAGTGCGGGTTGTTTCTTCGCATTCACAGCTACAGACCAAGTAAGTGATCCATACAACCTACATATTATCTGCAGTGTGTGACGTCATGGCTTCTCCTCCATGCCATCTCATCCCGACATAAGTAGCTATAATATCATGCCACTGCGAGGCCTCGCTTCGACTCCAGTGCGGGTTGTTTCATCGCATTCACAGCTACAGACCAAGTAAGTGATCCATACAACCTACATATTATCTGCAGTGTGTGACGTCATGGCTTCTCCTCCATGCCATCTCATCCCGACATAAGTAGCTATAATATCATGCCACTGCGAGGCCTCGCTTCGACTCCAGTGCGGGTTGTTTCATCGCATTCACAGCTACAGACCAAGTAAGTGATCCATACAACCTACATATTATCTGCAGTGTGTGACGTCATGGCTTCTCCTCCATGCCATCTCATCCCGACATAAGTAGCTATAATATCATGCCACTGAGAGGCCTCGCTTCGACTCCAGTGCGGGTTGTTTCTACGCATTCACAGCTACAGACCAAGTAAGTGATCCTTACAACCTACATATTATCTGCAGTGTGTGACGTCATGGCTTCTCCTCCATGCCATCTCATCCCGACATAAGTAGCTATAATATCATGCCACTGCGAGGCCTCGCTTCGACTCCAGTGCGGGTTGTTTCATCGCATTCACAGCTACAGACCAAGTAAGTGATCCAGAGATCGTGTGCCATAGATTTTTAATTTTTTGCCTTGTTTATTAGTAATAATAAGTTATTTTTTTGGTGAAAAAATGTCTATTTTCGTGTCTCGCTGTGTCCGTATGAAATTAATTTAAAAATGTGCCAAGTGATAACCCTAAGTTTGTCTTTTAACTAATCATGATTAAAATTTGAGATCAACTGGTTAACGAGTTTGGTCTCCAATCGTATCGGAAATTTCATCGTTTTGCGCGGTTTTGTTGAATAACCGGCGCCTAATTAACAAGGCACGAAGCAAAAATGAAAAAGTGCTACTAATATACAATCAGACTGATCATGTGGACATCCTATCAAAGTTGCACCCACTTATAAAACGATTTATCTCTCTCAATTTGCTAAAACGGCCGAGCGCTTGTATAAACTTAATTTTTACCGGAACTGCGTTAGAAAATTTTACAACCGCACAACAATACAATTTTGTATATCCTTACGTATGTGTGCTTCAAGCATAAAGGCTAAGTTATATTACCTAATATATTGGTCATGATTCACAATAATAGCCCATAGAATTCACTTTTCAATGTCACATTCAATTACAAGTACTTCCTGTGGGTGGGAATGTGCCGGTAGCAGTTGCATGCGAAACGAAGACTTGATTTAATAGTTCCAGATACCTACCTGGTAATTGCAGAGATATTGAATCATTTTCTACTCACAAAATGGCTTTGTATATCGTATCGTAATTTTACAGCTCCAACAGATATTGACACTTGACAGTCACAGACATAAGGAAGACGATGTAACAATAGGTACCTTATAGTGCTGGAAATTTGCAGAAGAATTCCTTTTTCTTATTATTTCCCTATTCTGGTTTGTTTTTCGATGAATCAAGGTATTACATCGTGGGCAAATTCACTCATTCACTTTTATAAGTATTTACCGATGTTCTGTTCCTGGTTAGAACGTAGACATGACTGTATCAATGGTATGAATGCAGAAAGAAGTTACGCATTGAATTATCTAGTGGCTTGATGTGTAAGTTTTAGATTTAATAATTACCAGAACCTGCTGTTGGAATGAACTTGCTTCGTGTGCGTTGGATCCGTCGTTTGCATTTCTCATAACTCTATCGCTTCGCTCTGACCGATAAAGATTACACAATATATAAACTTTAATTAAGTTATAACTTCTAATGAATGTTGCACTATAACACTAATTTACAAAGAGACATTAATTTTATAATCGTATGTAGGTTGGTAATAATGCTATAACAGAATACAGTTACGCCGGTATGTAAAGAGAAATCAAACAATTGTGATTCTGACCCTTGCATTGTAGATTGTCGATACATTCTGGAGCATAGAACTTAGCTCTTATAGATTACACTTGAGAAACTTTAAGGTATCCTTATAGCGTAGGTACTTAGTCCTAATGTTCAGTCATAGAAATTATAATGTGTTTACGATACGACTTGGCTGACAGAGATACGTGAAGAAGACGGGCTCTCATGCTACTCCACTGGTACGAAAAGGTTGTGACGACCTCCCTCCACCTGTCATCAGTCGCTTGACGGCGCGGGTTGTGGAGGCCCGTGCAGTGAAGTCGTTGGTATCTTTCGTCAGGAGTAGGCTACAATTACTTACACTCTGTACCTCTTCTGTTGCAGACCTCCACGATGTCCACCCGCGAAGACCACATCCTCGTCAACAACCTCTCCACCCACGTGCTCACCGTCGGCGGCTGGCTGGACGACCCTCTGCCCTCGCGCCACGTCGTGCTCGTGATCCCGGGCAACCCCGGCCTCGTCGGCTTCTACACGCCCTTCCTCGCCGCCCTCCACTCTCAGCTGAACGTGCCGGTGTGGGCGATCTCGCACGCCGGCCACGATCTGCCGTCGCGATGTCGCGAGACGCTCCGGGACAACCTCGACAACTACAACGTCGACGGACAGACCAGACACAAGCTCGCCTTCATCGCCCAACACATTCCGCCGGACGTGAGGATCACGTTGATCGGACATTCCATCGGATGTAAGATCATTCTGGACGCTATGAAGTTCACGAACATATCAAACCAAGTCGACAAATGTTACCTCCTTTTCCCGACCATCGAACGCATGGCTGTGACTCTAAAAGGAAGATTATTAAACGGCGTCGTTAGACCGCTCCAATTCCTCATAATCCTCATCGCATGGCTTTTCCAACATCTTCCGTTCTCCTTAAAACGCTCTTTAATATCTCTGTCCTACGCTCTCCAAGGCTTTCCTGACGACATGTCTGATGTAAGCGTAGCTCTCATCAATCCGAATCTACTCTGTAACCTCTACCACATGGGATTCAATGAAATGGATACAGTGACTGAACTTGATCTGGAGCCTATTAAACGGCATGGAGAGAAGTTGGTCTTCTACTACGGACTGAATGACTCGTGGACACCTCGGACTTATTACACGGAGTTAAAGAGGATGTTTCCTTATGTCAAGGTCATGATCTGTGAAAGAGGATTCAAACATAGATTCTTTCTGAGTTCTGGAATTGCAGTCGGACTAATGGTGGCGGATTGGATCAAACTTGACAATTCAGCAGGGAGAAAGATTAAGTTCAACCAATAAATAATAAATAAATACGTTCCATTTTGTCATGTACATTTTTAACAGTAGGTTCTTGTCATCACTTTTTAGATTCTTTACGTTTCTGATCATAGTTTATTTTTTGCAATGCACTAGGATAGGAATCATCTATTTATCTGCAAATGTGTGAAAATTATCTATGTATAAACAATTGACCAATGTTCACTGCAAAATAAACATTCAATGTTTTTCAATCCTGTCTTATTTTAGTTAATTATTAATTGTTTTGATTGTCTTCTTCATGAACAAGACGTCTCAAAAGCTGTCGACAGTTTACAGCAATTTCTATTTCTGCATTATCTTCATTTGGAATATCAAGTATTTCTTGACAGATCGGAAGGCAAGTTGCTTGTGATCCCAATATGATCTCAGGGATCGATGCCAGATCACATTATGTTTGAATTATTGTAGGTGAGCTCTGGTTTCATTGATAAAAACAAGGATTGATTGTCCAAGAACCTGACCAGCAGCCAATCCGTTCACTAAACTACGGTTTTTACTTTGACCAAGAAGTGTACATAAAATGAACCAGTAGGCTTATTCTCGAAACCGTTATCACGTCATAACTCCAAGTTATGACATCGTAAGGAGTCTCCCATCTCCCACCAAGTTTATATTATGACTTTTCATCAAATCATAGCTTAGGAAGTGGTAACAATTTCAAGAATAGGGGTCCAGGAAGATTCAGAAGAATGTTGATAAAAATAATAATTAATGAAACAATACAATAATATTGAAGAACAATAAATGAGATACAATATAAGATTGTTATCGAGAACATATATTTGGAAAAAAATTAAAATTACTATAATAATCTATTCTTCACTTGGCAACGAATCAAAATATTTCGCTTTTCCAAAAAGTCTGTTTCATTCAAAATTTCCCTGTAACTTATCTTGTGAGCTGATTGTATTGATGGGGGGTTCCATATCGGGCGGCCATGCATCCCAGGACAGGTTCCGACCTGACGACTACACGGGTTTGACATATCGACAGGTGACGGCTCTTCGCAACACCTGGAACCTGTTCATGAGCAAAGAGGAGGAGAGACACAACGGCATGCGCCTGCTCAGAAGGTGAGTTGTTCATCAGGACAGGTTCCAAGACAGGTGCCACCTGGAACCTGTTCATGAGCAAGGAGGAGAGACACAACGGCATGCGCCTGCTCAGAAGGTGAGTTGTTCACCAGGACAGGTTCCAAGACAGGTGCCACCTGGAACCTGTTCATGAGCAAGGAGGAGAGACACAACGGCATGCGCCTGCTCAGAAGGTGAGTTGTTCATCAGGACAGGTTCCAAGACAGGTGCCACCTGGAACCTGTTCATCAGCAAGGAGGAGGAGAGACACAACGGCATGCGCCTGCTCAGAAGGTGAGTTGTTCATCAGGACAGGTTCCATGACAGGTGCCACCTGGAACCTGTTCATGAGCAAGGAGGAGGATAGACACAACGGCATGCGCCTGCTCAGAAGGTGAGTTGTTCATCAGGACAGGTTCCAAGACAGGTGCCACCTGGAACCTGTTCATGAGCAAGGAGGAGAGACACAACGGCATGCGCCTGCTCAGAAGGTGAGTTGTTCATCAGGACAGGTTCCAAGACAGGTGCCGCCTGGAACCTGTTCATAAGCAAGGAGGAGAGACACAACGGCATGCGCCTGCTCAGAAGGTGAGTTGTTCATCAGGACAGGTTCCAAGACAGGTGCCACCTGGAACCTGTTCATAAGCAAGGAGGAGGATAGACACAACGGCATGCGCCTGCTCAGAAGGTGAGTTGTTCATCAGGACAGGTTCCAAGACAGGTGCCACCTGGAACCTGTTCATGAGCAAGGAGGAGGAGAGACACAACGGCATGCGCCTGCTCAGACGGTGAGTTGTTCATCAGGACAGGTTCTAAGACAGGTGCCACCTGGAACCTGTTCATGAGCAAGGAGGAGGAGAGACACAACGGCATGCGCCTGCTCAGAAGGTGAGTTGATCATCAGGACAGGTTCCAAGACAGGTGCCACCTGGAACCTGTTCATGAGCAAGGAGGAGGAGAGACACAACGGCATGCGCCTGCTCAGAAGGTGAGTTGCTCATCAGGACAGGTTCCAAGACAGGTGCCGCCTGGAACCTGTTCATGAGCAAGGAGGAGGAGAGACACAACGGCATGCGCCTGCTCAGAAGGTGAGTTGCTCATCAGGACAGGTTCCAAGAGAGGTGCCGCCTGGAACCTGTTCATGAGCAAGGAGGAGGAGAGACACAACGGCATGCGCCTGCTCAGAAGGTGAGTTGTTCATCAGGACAGGTTCCAAGACAGGTGCCACCTGGAACCTGTTCATGAGCAAGGAGGAGGAGAGACACAACGGCATGCGCCTGCTCAGAAGGTGAGTTGTTCATCAGGACAGGTTCCAAGACAGGTGCCACCTGGAACCTGTTCATGAGCAAGGAGGAAGAGAAACACAACGGCTTCCATCTTTTATTTGTCAACTCCCTCTATCTCCATAACACACCTGACGACGGAGATAAATGGTCGAAATATTGCACAGAGTTTTTGTTTATTTTATCTTGTTTTCTGATAGTATTGCAGCTTGTTCCAAGAGTGTCTGTGTCATCAGATTGTTCCGCGCCTATCCGAACTACCGTCGCTTCTTCCTGTACAAGACCACGGTGACGATGTCTGAGCTGCTCAACGACGAGACTGTCCAGCGCCACTGCAACATGGTGATCATGACTGTCTCATCACTGCAGCTTGTTCCAAGAGTGTCTGTGTCATCAGATTGTTCCGCGCCTATCCGAACTACCGTCGCTTCTTCCTGGACAAGACCACGGTGACGATGTCTGAGCTGCTCAACGACGAGACTGTCCAGCGCCACTGCAACATGGTGATCATGACTGTCTCATCACTGCAGCTTGTTCCAAGAGTGTCTGTGTCATCAGATTGTTCCGCGCCTATCCGAACTACCGTCGCTTCTTCCTGGACAAGACCACAGTGACGATGTCTGAGCTGCTCAACGACGAGACTGTCCAGCGCCACTGCAACATGGTGATCATGACTGTCTCATCACTGCAGCTTGTTCCAAGAGTGTCTGTGTCATCAGATTGTTCCGCGCCTATCCGAACTACCGTCGCTTCTTCCTGGACAAGACCACGGTGACGATGTCTGAGCTGCTCAACGACGAGACTGTCCAGCGCCACTGCAACATGGTGATCATGACTGTCTCATCACTGCAGCTTGTTCCAAGAGTGTCTGTGTCATCAGATTGTTCCGCGCCTATCCGAACTACCGTCGCTTCTTCCTGGACAAGACCACAGTGACGATGTCTGAGCTGCTCAACGACGAGACTGTCCAGCGCCACTGCAACATGGTGATCATGACTGTCTCATCACTGCAGCTTGTTCCAAGAGTGTCTGTGTCATCAGATTGTTCCGCGCCTATCCGAACTACCGTCGCTTCTTCCTGGACAAGACCACAGTGACGATGTCTGAGCTGCTCAACGACGAGACTGTCCAGCGCCACTGCAACATGGTGATCATGACTGTCAGCACTCTCATCAGCGTCGTCAACAACCACGACCGACTCTCGCGCCATCTGGGACTCTTGGCGTTCATCCACAAGGATATGGGGCTGGAAGAGGTCGACTTCACAGTGAGTGTTTAAGTGAGAGAAAAATTGTTTAATAAGTGGGTGTAACTTTGATAGGATGTTCACATGATCAGTCTGATTGTATATTAGTAGCACTTTTTCATTTTTGCTTCGTGCCTCGTTAATTAGGCGCCGGTTATTCAACAAAGCCGCTCAAAACTATGACATTTCCGATACGATTGGAGACCAAACCCGTGAACCAATTGATCTCGAATTTTAATCATGATTAGATAAAGAACAATCTTAGGGTTATCACTCGGCACATTTTTAAATTAAATTTCATACGGCACCCAGCGGGACAAGATTTTTTTTAAAAAAATCAACAAATTATTACTAATTAACAAAGCAAAAAATCAAAAATATACCAATTGATAACCCTAAGTTTGTCCTTTATCTAATCATGATTAAAATTTCAAATCCTTTCGTCAATCCATTTTGTCTCCAATCGTATCCAAAAAAATACTATAGACTTATACCCCTTCACCTTCCAGAATTTCTTTCACATCTTGGTCAAGTACCTGAAAGCCGAGTACTTGAAGGACGCTTTCGAGGAGGCAACATGGCGTCAGTTCACCGCCTTCTGTATCGGCGTCATCTTCACTCGGATGGAAGTGTTCAGACAGCCGGACAGTCCCGAGGTCAAACACGTCCTGGATTCGGTCCCGAAGAAAGAGCGGGACTACTGGGAGACGAGAGGACACTTCTGGAAGGCCAAGAGCAACTACTGGAAGGAGTCCATAGCGAACAAACATGACTTCAGTATCATCGAGGACACGGTGATCGGAAATAAAATTGATGATACGGAAACGCGTCGGACAGGTTGCTTTGGAATAATATTTCATAAAGATAAGGATAAAGACTCTTCGGCTACCAGTTTCAAGGGGAGTGGAAGGTAAATTAAACACAGAACATTTCCGTCTTAATTTATAGTTCAGCTTACTTAAGTGAGTTTCTTTTTTAATATGGTCTTCCCACTACAGAATTTTAAAAATAAAATAGCAGCGGTCCATTATAGCATAATAGACTAAATAATGCCACAAACTGATACTTTTTGACCTCTGGTATGACCTCATACAATTATTTTTCGATAAATATCGTATTTTTAGATCCAGTTTTTCAATGCCCTGCTAAAACCAGTAATTATTAGTTAACAGAGTAATTCTATGAATTTCATTCGTTGTTGCCATGACAATACTGTCCTAATCAACCGTTTACAATTTAGCAGAGTATTGAAAGACTGGCCCTTAGTCCATTTGGCAGAAATGCCAACATTGATATTGCCATGACTACAAGAAAATATGACATCACTCGCCGGGATAGCGTTTTCCCGCCAAAATTTACACTGATTTTAAACTTCATATTTATGAATTAAAATCTACACTTTTAAGTATGAAAATAGGATGATTAACCAACAAAATGATGTTATTTTCAAATATTGTGTAAAAAGCTTGTGCATATTCCCTATTGTGTCTCCCAAATGCTTGTACACTCGACAATTCATAAAACGGTATTTGAAATAAATGGATTGCCTGAAAAGAATGTGATGGCATCATCCGATGAAGTCTATACTTACTCGTCATCTACCTCTAGTAGGTGAGCTCTGATTTCATTGATAATAACAAGGATTGATTGTCAATGAACCTGACCAGCAGCCAATCTGTTTCGTTTAAATACCGTTTCACCGTATGAATTGTCGAGTGTTCATATTCCCTATTGTGTCTGCCAAATGCTTGTGCATATTCCCTATTGTGTCTGCCGAATGTAGTCTGACCGATGAGAACACGGCTCCAACGCCGGAACGCCAAGAGAAGCTGCGCAGCCTCGGTGCGGCGATGACCGTTGAGAGCGACCCCGCCCCCATGAGGAAGGAGGAAGTCGTCATGGATGCGAGACGGCCGAGTCAGAGCGTCGTGGAGATTCAATCCATCCTCAAGAAGAGAAAGTAAGTCGAGTGTAGATGCTGTAGATGTTGTCACGTGACATTTTCTCATCTCACCCGAGAAGGCCGTGAATAACATTGAGATGAGATAATTGTCACGTGAGAACAAAGTTGTCATTTTATCTGATCGCCCCCCCCCCCCCCTAGGAACCCGTAATAAGAGCGTCTGAACCAAAAGAAACGATGCCATTTGGGATGACTAATACACAAGATCCCTCCGGCGACACGAGCGTCTAAAGAGAGGACGTCTTGTATGGGCAGTAGAAGATGCGCATACGCGTTTAATAGAGGCAATTCCAGTTATAAGGTCTGAAATGTATCTAGTTTGCAACGGCGAACAGAGGTAGAATGACCCATGCGATAGGTTCTGGTTCGATTGCCACTCAATTTTTTTTTTCGTAACTCTTCAGGGGTTCGTTTATCCCAAGTCACGAGGTTTATTATTATTCAATTGTCCAGCTACAATTTTTCGCTCGGAGGTTAGGTCGACCCTGGCTGCTCTTTGTCTGGGCCATCACTTGCATGTCCGGTATGGGAAGCCCTCACACATGCTCGCCGGCCTAGCGCAGTTGGAATCTTGTCATCTTGCTCCACAGAGACTCCAAGCAGACTCGCCCTACACGCAGCATGGACGACAAGATCCCCTTCCCCGCCGGGTACAAGAAGAGCGATGAAGCTGCTGTGGTGCCGCTGATCATCAAGGACTCGGTGTCTGCCACGGTCATTCAGTCCACCAGACGCAACGTCACGTTCAACGAGATCGTCACCTCTGTCTACAGGTAGTATGTACACGCACACGGACTGAAGGGGCTGTGCACAAGAGACGTCACGCTTCAGGGGGGTGGGGGCACCAGTATGGGACACAGTGTGACAGAGGAAAGGGGAGGGGAGGGGGTTCTGGAGGTAGTAGGACGTCACGTTTTGATATAGATATTTTCAAGCATTTTACATTTCAGCTGATATGTCGGGACCGGAAATTTCGCTTAAAACGAGAAATTCTGATTTATTTTACAGTCAAAAATATTCTATTTAAAAAAAGTGTGACACAGCGTGACAGGGGGGGGGGGGGGTAAAAATATCCAATGTATATCTTGACGTCCTTTATGCACAGCCCCTAAGAAGCTGAGCAGTGAGTTTGACCTTTAAGATTTTTTAATCAATTTTTACCAATATCTTTTACCAATGTAATTACTAGGAAAACGCTCGGTGGAACGCGTTGATGAGCGAGCACCGACACGCACGACATCGCCAATCATAGCACGATCCATTCAATCAAAGATAACTAACTATACATTATTTATTACCAATTTTCCTTGCAACTTTTCATAAACACTCTGGATCAATTAAATAACAGATTATTGTACTGATATTTTTTCCATCAATCTCTTTGGACATATATTCAAACACTTAAAACAGCAATAAGTCTGTAAATTCTTGACCGATTGGGCTGGAAATGTGTAAAATATGATGCTATCTAGTCAAAACGTTGTTTTCATAACTGTGAAACACAATCCATATCGTAAAATAAATTATTTTAGATAAGGTATACCTATACCTATGTATATGAAATACCTACATTACATTTTGACTACATTATGTATTGCAATATGATCCACTAAGAAAAGAATCTGTCTTACATTGATATTGAGAATAGCCATCTATAAACTTTGCTTTGCTACATAGAGCAACCCAGAATGCAGTGGAATTTCTGTTTTGAAATGTCATTTCTGACAGTTATTAAAACTGCCAATAAGTGCATCTATGTTCTTGACTGGAAGGGCTGAAAATTTGTAAAATAAGAGACAATGTTGGTCTGAACGACCATGCAAAATATGAGTTTGATTGATCAGATTAATCGAAGACCATTTGATAGGTCAAATGGTGGTGTGGCTATTGGCCGTTTTAAATTAAGTATACAAATGTCAGTAAAATCTCTATTACTCTTGAAGCTCATTACAGATTTGTAAAAAATCACTTATAATGCTGGTACACATGACCTTGCAAAATTTGGTGATGATCGGTCAAACTATTGCAGTTATATACACAGAGTTTCCTTCATCCCCATTGCCAAGCTAACTATAACTACACATCAAGTTTCCGATGCAACCAATGGAGCGAACTTGCTGAAAATCATTTTGACCACAACGAGAATAGTAATTTAAGTTGTGTGAAAAAATTGGCCTGATCCTTTACTTCGTTTGGCAGGAGACGCCAAAAGCACAAATAAACACACAAAAAAAAACAGAGATTCGAGCCATAAGTTTCAAGTGGAGACGCTCGCTCCGCTCGCTTAATTAATAAAATAAGGCTTTTTACGAGCCTTCAGAATTGTTCAATGAAATAATTTCATAGCTTGGGATGGTAAATATTTGTTTTATTTTGTCCTACAGACGTTTAGTGCATGCAAAATAGTAAACATATGTCACTAAAAGTCTGTAGGACGAAATAAACCTAATAAATAACCTATTTCTAACTATGAAATTATTTTCATTGAACAGTTCTGAATACTCGTACAAAGCCTTATTTTACTAGGAAAACGCTCTGTGTGACGCGTTGATGAGCGAGCACGGATACACGCAACACCTCGAACCGAAATTATGTCTATCGAATGTCATTAAAAGCCAACAATTCTTTAGTTTCGTCACAGACTTGTATAAAAATCTCCAAAATCTCCACAAATATTGGTGCCAATCCTTGCTAAGTTTTAAGTTGCCAATCCTTGCTAAGTTTTAAGTTGATCGATTAAACCTTTATGATTGAACGGTTCCTTGTTAATTTTCAAAAATCACAGGATCTCGTTCAAAAAATATACCTGGGACCACCCATATGATATGATATTAGTGTGTACACAATATCAGATCAATCTGTTGAACGGTCATTATTAGTTTCATATCGTTTAAAACTTTCTGCTCTAACTACCTTGCCTTGAACTGAAGATTCGAAGTCACCGTGAATTTGACAGCCAACACGCAAAATGTCCCTAAAATGACAAAAACTTTTGAAAATAACGACAGATTAGAGTGAAAATTGGCAAAAATACCTTAAATGTTGGTACAAATGACCATGCGAAGTTTTTAGTTGGTCGGTCAATCGGTTCCAGTTTAAATTTCAAAAATCACAGGAAAAATGGTTTCAAATTTGAACCAATTGGAGGATTTGGCTGAATTTTTTTTTGATTGGGTACAATGTTGGTTGCAATGACTTTGCTAAATTTCAAATTGATCGAACCAACCAATCGAAAGATAATTTTTATAAAATTTGAACCAATCACAGGATCTCGTTCAGAAAAGATCCCAGGGATCGCATAGATTACGTTAGTATGTGTACAAAATTTCAGATCGATTGGTTGTGCGGTTTGACCTGGGCAGTGAACACAAAAAAAAAAAAAAAAAAAAAAAAAAAAAAAACACACAGAGAAAGTGCCATAAGTGTACCGTGGTGACGCTCGCTCAATTAACATTTACATTAATAAAACATTGTGATCAAAATCTATCAAAAAACTCAGCCGTCTTAACAGTAATGGGAATCGCTGTAGAAACTGACGGCTGCGTCAAAATTTCCTAAAATACTGACTGAAAACCCTGAGGGGTTTAGATTCAAAACCTAGTCATCTACCAAAAAATCACTTTTGAGTTAGATACGAGATAATCTACAGTGTTTAATTATCTATCTTCTAAATACAATATAAAGCGGAAGAAAAATTATAGGTATTATATATTTTTTACTCCCTTTCAAAACGTGAATTGAAAACTGATGTCGCCTGCTATTTGCATAGGAAATGCAAGTGGTGTTTATCCGAACGAATTAAAGTGGAGGTGAAGTTATACATATGACTTACTAGGTCTGTTCGTCGGGGTGTTCTAACCTGTTCGGAACACACCGGAAGTCGTCACGGAAAAGTTTACTTATACTTATCCGTCGAGTTTTGATTCGTAATTCATGCACCTAACATATTCAGTGACGTACTTCCGCCTGCTCCGAGCAGGTTAGAACACCCCGACGACTACTCATATATCCTAGGCTCGTTGTTTACGCCACGCTTTGGGAGGTAGTGAAACCCATTTTCTGGGAATACTATTGAGAAAATTGAAGAAATACTTGTATATGAAAAATAAAACTTGTTTCCTTGAAATATTCCTTAAATTTCTCAGTAGTAATACTTGAAATAATAAAGTGTGATTTTTCAAAACTTCGTGAAATATGTGAAAATTAAAACACATTGGGGTCGCTCAATGTGCGGTGTGCAGACGAGAACCGTGTTTCGGTTACGATTTGGGATAGTTTCCATGAACCAAGTACCTATCTATAGAAATAAAATAAATCTTAAATCCCACATCTGCCACCATTTGTAATTTTCTGTATATTTTTTTTAATACGAGCGATGCACCGTTATTGATGAATACAACATAGGTAAACATTGTTTATACGAGTAAATAAACAATGTTTATGTTGTTTATTCATCAATAACGGTGCAGTGCTTGTATTAGAAAATATTCAGATTATTACAAATGGTGACATATGTGGGATTTAAGATTTGTTTTATTTTAATGAGTTCCTATTTTTTACCAGAGAACCTGATTTTTTTCATAAATGCGCCTGAATAGGGAATTGGTGATCATCTTGTTTGTTTTTTGATATTAGTAAAATTTACATTTTACATCATTTTATGATTTATGATTTATGATATCATATTATGATCATTTTATGAGCATTTTATGCTCGTCCTACCCCAAGTACTGCTTTAATTATAGTCACACAGTTTCATATAAAAATACTGATTATAGTGAAAAGTAACAGAATTTGTAGATTGACGCAATAATGTTCTAGATTTCAATTACGTTTTGTTTTGAGACTTAGTAATAACCAGACACAAAGTGTTGAACGGAGGAACAGACTCAGGAAGTAACGCTCTGCACTTACAATACAGAGGACCCGGGTTCGATTCCCGCGGCCTTCCTGACTGAGTGATTGCTGCGTCGTTTGCCTCAGTCGTGAACAAATGGTATAAAAAACGAAAATTAAAATATTTTTTAACGGTGCAGGGAAAGAACGCTAGGAGTCACATTCGAATGAAACTGAGATAAACGAAGTTTTATGCTGAAACTTGTAGACTATCTTCCATACAAATCGATATTTCAATTGAATCACATATTCAAGAAAGTGCATAAGTTAATTTGTTTTGATTTAGAGAAAACAGTGATAAACTGTCCTGGACTGATGCCCTTTCCTGCAAAATGTCGTAAATTAGTAACGGATTTTAGCCATTAGGAGTACTGGGACTGACACCCTTTCTTGCTAAAATGTGTGTCTGCATGCTAAGACGGTTTTAAAAAAAAAACGATTTCACTATTTTTGGACTAATGCCCTTTCTTGAATAAGTGATTCAATAATGCTTTTTCCAAAATGTTGTGGAAATATCTTCTAAAAGCCGAAGGGATATTCTGAAATCTCATCAAAATCAGTGCAAGAAACTAATTTTTTCAAAAAATTGACTTATAGCGGTCTTCCCATGTACCCTCCAATTGAAAATTAGATCTACTAAATAGGCCTCGACCGCCTCTTCCCACCACACGTCCTTGCCTATTCACAATCACTCATCCGCCGCCATCAGCCTCGTTGTGGAACAGTGCGACGTGACTGCTGCACCCCTGCCCTCTACAGGACGAGCGACGAAGACTTGCCGACCGAGCCGGCGGAAGCGGCCGGCCCGTGGTGCTGGACTCAGCCGCGCGTGCGACGGCGGCGCTGGAACGAGATGTGTCGCGAGTCGACCTGCTTCGGCCTGCGCAAGAAGCCGGTCATGCACGGTGGCTCAACCGGTCTGCTAGTCTACAAGAAGCCGCCGAAACCGAACACAAAGGCGAAGGATACGTTCAAGGGATCGACGGCTCTTCTTACGCACAAAAGACCATGAATATTTAAACAATTAAAATTAGTAAATACAGATAACATTTTAGATACATGCTACAATTCAATATGTTTTTTGGGTCAAACTGAAAATAAAATTCTACACATTACACACTGATTCAAATGTAATAGTCAATTATTTTCTGAGAAGTTTCTTTGCTCTTTGCCACACATAATGGAACTTAATTTGGACTGATAACCTCGATGTTGAGCGCCATAAACCATAAAATCTATCTGGACTTTTAAACGTATTGTTAAAAATTCAAATGCTACCACGATTTATTTAAATTTAAATGCTAAATTACGGTACTATTCGTAAGATAGGTTGACTCTGTAGTGGGGAGAGTTTGATACAGACGGACAAGTCGAATTTCAAGTATTTGGCACAGAAGAATTTCTCTTTCGGTAGAAGTATTAAGGTTTAGTTTCGAACAACTCTGATGATGTCGTCATGCTACTGGCAATAAACCCATCTCAAATCTTCTGTCACTTGAAACTTAATGGCATGACCTTTAAGTACCTTATGATTGACGTCACATATCGGGATCACGGGATGTTCGGTTCAGTGCGTCTGGAAATGATGTCACTTGGATTGGAAGGGAATTGAAGTGATTAGAAGACAAGGTTCTTTCTTAATCTTGACAGAGTAAGTTGTGTGTTAGTAGCATGGATGAATACACCTTTACAGGGATAGATAACGCCATATCAATTACATGCTAAACGAGAGTCCTACCCGTGTCCAGCAATCTAATAAAATTCACAAAGATAAAACATGGCCTACCATTGAAAGACAAAAATTATGAGATTTCTTGTCAAGTTGTCTTGTCTTGTCAGTCTTGTCTTGTCAGTCTTGTCTTGTCAGTCTTGTCTTGTCAGTCTTGTCTTGTCAGTCTTGTCTTGTCAGTCTTGTCAAGTTGTCTTGTCAGTGCTTAGACCAACATATTACCAAAACATGATTTATAGGAGCGCCAATACAATATCTACATACTTAATTATACCAGTTTAATTAAACCAGGTTGAATGACTAAAATCAGTGTAGGTACTTTGAATAAAAATTAAAAAAATTAATACAAAAAATATATATGAGAGTATAAATTACGTAACAAAAGAAAACAATCAGAAAAGCATAAAGAATCGCACATAAAAGCACAATGAGTAAACAATCACAAGAAAAATAAAAATATGAGTAGAAAAATAACAAAGTATTAAAACCAAAAGCCATTTGGGTAAAAAAAGAATAAAAAATCATTTGAATTGTAACAAAAAATCAATCAAATTTTTGTTGCTAACCTCGGAAAAACGCTCAGCGAGTCTTCTCATTGCATGATTCACGAGTTATTAAATCGTAAACTACGCTTAAATTGGAACCAATCAAATGAGCGGATCAGGAGATATAAATCTGTAGAAGCCTGTGGAAGAGATTCCGGGCAAGACGGTGGGGGGGGGGAGGGAGGGGGGGGGGTGCCACTGTATTTAAAATGAAAATTAAATGCCATTGCTTTATGTTTCTACTTCCGTGTGAAGTTAGCACAGAATGCCACATGTCTTGGAACCTATACGATGAACAGAAACTCAATTTAAAACTAATCTAAAAGCCCTGTTGTTGGAACCAAACTTTAGATAGAATAATGATTAGTTTGAAGAAGTTTTCCGGAAAAGAAAATACATTGAATGGTTGTTTTTGCCTTGAGTCGGGATCTTGGTCTACATTCCGCAGCCGTAAAGAAAAGAGAAAACCTCAGTGTAACACAACAAGTGAACCTTCGTATTGCTGCGAATTAATACTTGTGTGCAAGTTGCTGCTCTATATTGACATTGGGTATAGCAAGGAAACAATCATACCAAATGCAATAATAGTGATAATTCTTTGAATCAATTTTACAATTTGAAAACAAACATAAAATGAATGTAAAATATCAAAGCATTTTGAAGTTCTTTCTGAAAATTTTCAAAAACACCTGAACTGTCGTTCTCAAATATTTAATTTTATTTATTTATGTATGTACTTTACTCTATATATTTATTTTTCTCACAATCTCAGATCGGCTGATTGTTTTAAAGCAATAGTTTTTACTCTTTGTAGTATAGCAAGAAAAGAAGCAAAGACATGGCAAAATAATAAAACCCTAATAACTACTATTTTTGTGTATAAATATATATGTCAAACTTGACTGTAAAATAACGTTGGCTAAATAAAGAGATACCTAATAAATATTTCAACAATAAATAACACAAAAAAACAAATTTGTTCAATGTTTGATTTGAATTGATGTATTGTTGAAGGAAACTTGTGTATTTGCTGTTAGGCAATATCGGAACATTTCTCCCAAATGAAGTGGTTTTAATCGTGTATTGTCAATATCTTGTACCAAAGAAATTTTTAATAAATTATGTCTACATTAATCTTCAGAACTTCAATGAAAGTTATTTCAAAGTTTGGAAAAGTTTATTAGTTTTATTTTGTCCTACAGACGCCATAGTTTAGTTCCATATTTAGTGCCATATTTTATAGTCCAGTCATTATACTGCAAATATTGACCAAACCCAAAACAAATTCATACATTTGGTTTTTTGGTGTCATTCTCTTCAGAAAAATGCCCTCTACAACATATCGAAAATCCTCCAAAATCCGCGCACCGGAAGTACTTTTCATTCACTTTTTAAGTTAATTTCACATGTTAATTCCGTCTTCTAAAAAAAAAATTTTTTCATGTAACTCCGATTTTGACGAAACTTGGCAGAATTGTTCACCATCCTAAATGAACACAAATAGCTCTTCAGCGTGTTTCTCTAAATCTTATCGTTTGGGAAATATGGCCAATTGAAAAGTCATATTTTAGTCACTTTGAGTGTAATTTGACGTTTTGCAAGACCCATATTTCCCAAACGATAAGATTTAGAGGAACACGCTAAAGAGCTATTTGTGTTCATTTAGGATGTTGAACAATTCTGCCAAGTTTCGTCAAAATCGGAGTTACATGAATTTTTTTTTTTTGGAAGATGGAATTAACATGGGAAATTAACTTAAAAAGTGAATAAAAAGTACTTCCGGTGCGCGGATTTTTGGGGACTTTTGATATGTTGTAGAGGACATTATTCTGAAGAGAATGACACCAAAAAACCAAATGTATCAATTTGTTTCTGGTCAAACCCTATTATTCCTGGACTATTAACTAATTTCAGGCACTAAACTTCTGAAGGAAGAACAATTAGGTCATAACCTGTTCCAATTCGCGACATTATTTTCATAGACCCATATTTAAACACACATACTATTTCATAAACAATTCTATTTGTAGCAGATATTGATACAAAAAGAGTTCAAAATACTTCAACGTCATCAGAGTAAACTTCGCGATAAGCAGGTAATCAGCAGGTTGTTTAATGGAGTAACGCTGATATATTTTAATGGCATTTAGCATGTAATTATTAATTAACATGCTGTGGGGTGATGTTAATCGTTGAGCTAGAGAAGTGATCTTATTGTTGGATTACTGACTGGAAACCCAAGACCGCAGTCAAGATGAACTCCAGGACGACGTGTCTGTTGATTGTGTTGATTGCAGTCGCCATGACACCGACAGGTATTGTTCATTTTGCTATAACTAATTCATAGCAAGAACTCCTTTTGTTTTATATCAGCAATGCAAAATTATTGAATTTTCCACCTGAGGACGGACATTTTGTTGCCACGTTGTCGGGTCAGAATATAACTTTATTGAGGTAAATCGATTTATTTTTGTAATGTGAGTGATTCCTCTTCGTACTAAAGATATCTCCGGAGCCTATACAATTTCCCAGGTTTCCATTAACTATAAACTATCGCCAAGAAAGCAGAGAATCACAGCTATTCTGCGTGCCATCAAGATGGTGGCTGGCAACAATGCAATGACATCACGTGCATGCCATACACAATCCTTGGAAAAATTAAACACTTCTCGTGTCTAGTTTTTGAGATAAATTGAGTCCACCATGTATCCTATGGCAGTCAAGTGGAATCGTGTGACTTTTAAGTTATAATGAATATCTATATGCTCTTATCTATATTATCTATATTATCTATATGATCTTTATTTTTGTCGATAGATTTGAACAAAAACTTTTTTTCTTGTAGACATATGGACATGCCATCAGGGAAAATATTGAAAATAATACCAACGTGTGCCAACGCCATTTTAAAAGCTAGAAACCAAATTCAACTGATTTTTCTATACCTCCATGTTAAAGTTTTGTTCATTCTCTATTGATACCACCCTTACCAGGTGATGGACTAATAATCTCGTTCTGAAGAAATCAACTCAAAACCGAACGTTTCAAGTGGAAAAGTGTAGCTTTAAAGTGGTGACGTCACAGGTATGTTTGCGCCTTAATGTTTATATTATGTTAAAGTGGATGTTGTTTAGTATTACAAGAATTGTGTGAATGATGGAATAATGACATCACAGTGAGATGATGTTATGCAATGTCCTGGACAATTACAAGTTAATTGCTAGCGATGGGTTTCGAACCCACGATCTTTGGATTACCGGTCCAATGCGCTGCCCGCTGAGCTATGTATCGTTCACTTGTAGTTTTTATAAATCAGTTATCTGGATACAAAGGTCAAGGACTTCTGCCCTTCTACCTCCGAGGTACAGATATACTAAGACCATTTGAGTGATATGTCCATATTTATTGTGATGCCTAAGACGAGATTATACCACTTCCACTTCTTAGACCACGACATCAATGTTTTCATACATACTAAATCTAAGACTATACAACATTTTATTTTATATTATAGCTACTTAAAGGTCGTAAACGTTGGATATACTAAAAAAAGGAGTGATATCAGTCCTACCTATCACCATAAAAAATACTCCGTGTAAAAATACAAGCCAAGTATCTTCAACCAAAATAAAAACAACAGAGGAAATCTACAAATTCAACATTGAAAAGTAGTGATATCAAAAATGGGCCAAGTGAACATATTATTTTAAAAATCAAAGTCTACCGCATCGTTTTATTTTAAAGAATTACAGGTACAGCGGGGTAGGTATATTTCATTTCTGGCCTAAACTTCTAAACATTTTTATGTACAGGTACCTACACGGTGCGCCAATTTTGAATTTTAAAATAATTTGTTGACTTGCCATTACTTTTCATTGCTGGTTTTTAGATTTTTTTTTTTTTTTTTTTTTTTTTTAGTTGAGACTCGGCTGGTATTTTTACACGGAGTGTTTTTATGTTGTTATAGTTACTCACGGGGTTGTAAACGTCGGATCGGTTATAAATCTTGAGCATGAAGCTGTCACGTGAGACGTCTAGCATGTTGGAATTGATCTCGACTGTGGTCGTGAGAACTCTTGCTCTAATTGCTCATTGCGGTCTTGCATTAGAAATGAGTCGCACAAAGTTGGAAGTGTGATGGACGTGGGGGGGGGGGGGGGGGGGGGGGGGTGATAGGCGACATGGGGCAGGAGAGACATGGGGAGGCATTACAATACAACGTCAAAAGAAAGATCAAGGGACCGAGCGACTAAGTGTTTTAAGAAATGTGCATGAATTTATTAAAAACTGTAATTCAAAATATCAACATATTTGTTGGTAAAACACACTATATTCACACAAAATAGTGTACATTTTCTTTCATACAATTTCACAATTTTCATTCATATTTTATGAATGAAAAATAAATTTAAACATTTTAGTGTGAAAAAGTGTGATTTACCAACAATTATGTTGATTTTGAAATATTGAATTTTAACAGCATTAAAAATCTTTGTATATTCCTTGACGTACTTTTTCGTATATTTTACGGATTGGGAAAGTTCCAGAGATCAGAGGTCTACAGTTGTAGGGTTTTAGGTTTTGAGCTTGAATTATATTGAGGAACCGCTCGATTTTTTAAAAATGTTATTGTAGCGCAACAAAACTAAAAAAAAAACATTTTTAAGAACCGAGCGCGTCACGCTACCATACTGAGTCTCTTATTTGATATTTTCTCGAAGTTTAGGTCACGGATCTTTCAAAATATCTTTCCATCTACCTCGTAAATTATTTCTGAAATGGAATATTTTTCCTGAAACGGAGGAATAAATGTTTAATTTTCTTTCGCGATTTAATCGAATAATTACAGAAGATTTTAAATAAATCAACATATTTTCCTAATCCAAACGTGCAAACGAGCTGAAAATTTCAGTTGAGTTTGTTGTGAAGGCTGCGGCGGTGTCCAGCTATTTTGACAGTAGAATCACAATCATAAAAAATCGGTCCATATTTCACGATATTCACAGCTTGTAAACGTCCATGTTTGGTGTATATGATGATGGGGTGGGCCATAGCTCCAAATTAAGACATTTCACAACATCAAAAATAGACAAAAATGTAACTAATGTTGATTAGTAGAGTTTGAAGCACCACAAAAGACTACCACTAATAACAGTAATACAGTAATACAATAGATAATACTAATAACTGATTTTTATTTTAAGAGCGTTTTTAAATTTACAACATACAACATGATCATGACCATTGAAAGGTTATTGAGTTATCATAAATATTTGAATAATTTTTAAATAATTTTTTTTAAATAAGTTTTTGTAAATACAAAAACTGAAAAATTTATTGTTCCATTGAGCCATGAATAAATTACGAACATTTATAGGAGGATGTAAATATTAATACAGCTTAATACAGCATATTAATACAGCTATTAATACAGCCTGCTCCTATTTCCTAATTTTTTTAAATTTTGTTGTTGTATATCCTGTGTTTTTATTACTATAGCTATTATTACTCGTGTTTCCATCGCAATTGTGAAATCTACATAAATGTGACTGGTTTACAGCTCTGTCGTGAAGTACGAATGCGGAACAGTGCCAAGGGACCTTCAGCTATGTGTGGTCGCTATGACAAGCTCAGACAGTAGCATAGATATCATGTTTTAATAATATCTTTGCCAGTAGTCATTGTCTTTCCTGCAGCTACATAGCTGCTCTGCGGAGATTCTGATCCGGTGTGTAAACAAACATGGAGGAGATATATCTGAGCTGTAAGTCTGTAAGGTGTGAAACTGACAGAATTGTCACCCAGAGCGTAAATAAGCGATACGTGATGGAGCCACTTCTGGCAAGATGGCTGATGTCAGTCTACAGATTCACTTAATATCCATAGTGCAGTGAAAAAGGAGAATCAATTGAACATTTTAGTTTTGATACATTTGTAGCCATAACAAACAAAAGTAAATATTTGTATAGAAATGTGCCCCTTGCATCCGCCATTTATCTAGTACCACAATCAGTGGCGTGCCGAACCTCTACAAATTTTGGGGCATTTTGTTTTGGGTGGACCACCCACCCCGCCCAGGCACTAGGGTAAATAGGGAAAAGGGGCTGGGAAGGTAGTAAATATTCAATGAAAATGGTCAAGTCACCCAAAATACGATATCGTAAGGAAAAGGTGCTGTTCAGGGCATCAATGGGGGGTCTGGGGGGAGGGCCCTCCAGCAACACGCGGGTTCGGGCCGCGCAGGCCCGGGAAAATTTTGAATTTCAAGAATGAAATAGAGCCATTTCTATGCGTTTTGGACTTCAAATTTCAGCGATTTTGATCACCTAAAATTGCTAGTTCACGAGTGGAAATTTAGTTTCAAAGTATTGGTTTCCATATTGTATCACCAAAGTTTGCATTATGGACGGATATTGACAATAAAATTGCCCCGCAGTGATAGTTTTGAAATTCAGCCCTCTCAGACAGACTTAAAATGATGTTGGGTCATAATTATTGAAAAGTGAAAAATAGTTAATTTTGTTAAAAATTATTACATTGAAAAATGCCGCGCAGCGATTTTTTAAATTGCAGCTCTCTTTGGCAAGTTCAAAATGATTTTGGTGGCGTACTTATTCATTAAAAACGTCATTGTCTATTTTATTTAAACACTGCCCACAGGAAAATGCCGCACAGCAAATGATTTGAAATTTCAGCTTTGTTTGGCAAGTTCAAAATGATTTTGGGGCATACTAATTGAGTAATTGATGAGAAACGTGAATTATCCATTTTGTATCGAGAAAATCCAATACACATTTCTATTTATTCATTTTTATTTAGTTAAATCATGAAATTATTGAATAAAAGATGAAATGTCAGTAATTGAAATTTGTGTCAAATTAACAATTAAATGAAATACAATAATACTTATTGCACAAGCAGGTTATCAGAAAGGATTACCAGTTATTATTCTGCATGGAGGAAAGGAAAGTGTTAGATACAATTACTTATTAATTTGCAGCAACTGAGCAGAGTTTGTAATATTTTATTATATAATTTGAATATTTATTGAGCTTGAATATCTATTTGCGATAAATTAGTGTGTTATTATAATATTATTATAAAAATTCATTGCGGTAACTGGTAAGTATTCTAAAGACTCATAAACACTACATTTTTTGTACATTATTATGTATAATTGTAAATATTATTGTAATTAAAGGTAGGTATAACATAATCATATAAGAGTAACATTCCAAAATATACTCTATACCTTTCAGGCGCATAGAAATAACTTTCATCGTGTGAGCGAAATTTCGACACTAAGAGGGAAAAGCCCGCCCCCCAGTTCTAGCCCCGCATGGCGATTTTTACAATTTAAAACATTTAAAAGTGGTTGGCTCTAAAATGTACCTACTAAGTACTAATTAAATCAAAGAACAATGTAATTGTTGTTCCCCAGAGTTAGTTTTTGTTTTCCGAATTTAAACAATGTAATAGTGATTCTGGGACGCTTCACGCTAAACTTCAAATTTTGTGTTCCAGATTGCTCAGGTTCTTCCTACGAGCCTACATGCTACTCTTTATTCCGTTAAATTTACTTAAACATTAACATTTTTGTCAGTAAATTTGATGAGGCAGCATATTTGTCAATGGCATCCGAAAGATTAACTTCAATGTCATTTTCACACGACAGTATCATCAGACTTTCAAGCCTTCCTTCTTGCATGGTCGATCTGCAATACCAAACATATTAAATGTAATTATCATTTATCTTTATATTTTGTAAATAAATCATTCTGTCGTCAAAACTCACCTCAGCCGTGTCTTAATTAACTTCAATTTCGAGAATGATCTCTCGGCTGACGCAGAAGATGGAGGGATGGTACTCACAGCTTTGTATACCATGTACAAGTTTGGAAATGCATTTCCAAGACTGTAAGAACTTAATACTCTCAACACATTGGCCACAGTAGTGGTGATGACGATGTCCTTGTCCTGCAAATATCCAGATTCATTCTCCGAATCGTTTGAATCATTCTCAGCCTCATCAGTCAAGTCGTCATTGTCTCCTGATGATTGACGTGGGTTTGATTTTGAAGATGTTGCTTGAAGTGAATCTGATAGTTTTTTATACGATACTCTAAAGAACGCGTACTCACGTTGTAATGATTCACTATCGACGCCGGGAATCCACTTAGCAATTGCATCAAAATCTTCGCTTACTACAACTGTGTTCTTGCTGAGTAGCCTGGAGGGAGACAGAATCGCAATGCTTTTCATTATTTCACGGGATTGTGAAAAACGAGAATCAATCGCTGATAAACTGGTATCAATTACTTGATAGAACACCATATACTTATAGCGATCTTTAGCCGCTGCTGGGGTTTCATCCCTCGACGTTTCACCGGGCATAACCTTCTTTCTACGCACCCTTGTTTCTTGTAGTGCAGTTTCGCAATCATCAAATTGGTGATCCTTAGCGAATTTGCTGGCTTCTTCGTAAATCTCTTCAAACGTTTCTTCGGATCTCATAGCTTGCAGAGCTGTAACTGTGCTGTCTACCAGGTCAATGGCTTTTACGAAATCTAAGTCAGGACATTGAAGATACTTTGATAGTGGTGTAGTAACGTTAAATAGTCTCTTCGTCAATGTCAATGCCAAGACAAACTTGAATGATGTCATTACCTTGAGCTTATCAGCTGCTGTGGCTGATGTCTCAGCATCATTGTCCTGTGAGAGTGTCTCCAAGGAGTCCAGTATTGCCTCGTATGTCCTCATAATGGCGTCGATGCTGCGATCATGTGATGTCCAGCGGGTGGTTGACATCGCCTTCATGCGTCGAAGTCTCTGTCCTGGATATATTTCCTTTTGCTTCTTGACGTACACTGCCGTCCTTTTTCGAAAGCTCATAAATGTGACAATAGTCTGCACATGGCCAAAGAAATTACGAATGTCTTCATTTTTACTTACAGCATCAACAATGACTAGATTCACTATGTGGGCAAAACACCACACATATACAGCACGGGGGTTAATGTTTTGAATGTGTGTTCTTAAACCTGAATATTCCCCTTGCATGTTGGCTGCACCGTCATACGCCTGAGCACATAGATTGTTTTCCCAGTCAAGTTTGTGTTTTTCACAAAGGGACTGAAACAACTCAAACATGCCTCGTCCTGTGGCATCTTCAGCAACGCCAAGAGCTACCAGGCGTTCGTGTATATCACCATTGGTATCGCAGTAGCGAACCACCAGAGAAAACTGATCGAGCTTAGCCACATCTGTAGTTGTGTCGATGATGACCGCAAATAGACCAGCTTTACAAATATCGAGGAGAATCTTTTCACGAACGTGACAACAAAGCGCATCAATCATCGCATTCTGACTTTTGTTCGATAAAAATGTAACGCGAGTAGTCTTGCTGGAAGACTCGATGTTCTGAAGGTGCCTATTCAGGTATGGATGATGTTTACTCATTGCTCTCACCCAGTCTAAAAATCTACCTCTATTTTTCAACGAATCGTGTTTTTCATTATGGCCTCTAAAAGCGTCGTTGTGTCTGGCCAAATTAAGAACAATTTCCATTAACGCTCTCACAACTTCCCGATTCTCGGCGACTTTTGTATTATGTGCGCTTAAGACGGCATGATCTATACGACACGCCGAATTAAATAGGCATTTCGCAATTTCCGAATGCAAATGCTCATCGCTAAGCTCGTGTTCTCTAAGGCGAGCATGTACATGTTTCCAGTTATTAAACCCTTTAACTAAGGGCAATCGCTGAACAATAGGTGTTCCATGTAGTATACATGTAAGACAATACACTTTATCTTTAGATTTTGAATACGACAACCAGTCCCTAAATGCCACTTTGCTCGTGTTGCTACCACTAACAACCTTTTTAAAGTATAGAGCGTCTGTGAATGATCGTTTGCTATTTTGCACCAAAGTTTGAGGGAAGTGGCCTCCAGGCATTTCATGGGCCTTAGGCTGAGAAGGCCCCACGTCCGATATCTTCTTTATTATCTCCACGGACAACGATTGTCCAGCAAAAAATGCTGGGTCCTTGTACTTTTCTTCGTTTAGGTCATCTGAGGAAAACAATTAAACTACTATTTTTATACCATTATGTAACGTCCTCGCATACACCCCACTAGAAAAAAAATGTGTGGGCTCAATACTGTTCACATCACAAAACAAAAGATGTGATTGTGAAATGTGCAATGAAATGAACTGTGAATGTAAGAACTTCATTTAAAGTATTATTACGTTTTGATTGGTTTTAAGTGTTACTCCCCTCTCGAGTAAAAACTCATTTCGAATAATTTGTGGTTTTACTCTTCCGATAGTCCAAGCAGTAGTAGGCATACTTGGATCTGTTAAATTACATTGTAAATTACGTTGCATGTGCTTTACATAAGAGCAAAGCATTATGATGTAAAATGTTCATGTTTCCGTAGGCGTAAACTTTTTAAATAAAACAAAATTCTGTTTACCTGAGATACTTTGCGTAAGGTTTTGAGCGGGTGTACTTGAACCAGGCTGCGGAGTCGCCTCATCTAAGATACCAATCTCCTCATCACTCATTGTTAGACGAGCGTTCTCATCTGGGGTGACAGTGTCAGCAACAATATTTGATTTTGGGTTGACTGTCTCGTTAGCAATTATTGCTTCTGGATTTTGCAATAATGTTTCCTCGTCAATTTCAGCAGCAGTAGTAATGGTTGCAGGCTTTTGACTCACACTACTCCCTCTGTTTGGTAACTCATCTATGGGGTTAAATAAAAACTACGTTTGACACATTCGTCAATAATTACGTGTATTGTCGATCTAATGTATAGGTATGATCAAAAACTTCCAGGGATTAACAGGGCTGTTAATAAGAAAAAAATATTTGTAAAGAATTATGACGTATGGATAACACGGCACAAAGACATTTGCGTAACTTCACATTTCGCCCCCCCCCCCCCCCCCCCGCAGGATAATTTTAGGCCCCTACTTTTTTAATTAATATACTGTAATGATCTTTAAAAATATATGTATCTTTTGTTTTCATTCTTAAAACATATCACTTTTCACAACATTTTTCAATTAATTGTTAATCCAAATGCGTTTTGTGGATTTACGTAGTAAAGGTAGGTAATAATAGAAGGTAAAATAATAACCACGAACGGCCTATTCAGGTTTGAAAAAAGGCCTCTACAAGAATACTCGGCTGTGGGTCGCGTATGTATTCTTGTTCCTGTTGTGTTCTTGTTGGAGAGGTATCGAAATTTTTTGAATTTTGTACAAAATTGAGTGCATTTCAACGTGATTTACAGTTTACACACAAAATTTTGGTCAATTTGATTATCTAAATTCGATATTTTAACTTTTTGAGCGAGCGTAGCGAGCGTCTCCTTTCACTCATTTGGCACGGACCTCTGTTTTTTTGTTTTTTTTTCTGTCCGGGGCCGGTATACATGTCACACCGTTTCTCCGATTGGGCTAAAGAAATTTTGCACACATGTAGGGACCATTCCTGGTGTTTGCAGACCCAATGTTTGTTTAAACTAGGAAAACGCTCTGAGTAACGCGTTGATGAGCGAGCACGGATACACGCAACACCTCGAACCGAAATTATGTCTATCGAAAATGTCATTAAAAGCCAATAATTCTTGAATTTCGTCACAGACTTGTATAAATATCTCCAAAATTTCCAAAAATATTGGTCCCAATAACCTTGCTAAGTTTTAAGTTGTTCGATTAAACCTTTGATTGAACGGTTCCTTGTTAAGTTTCAAAAATCACATGATATCCTTCAAACAATATACCTGGGACCACTCATATGATATGATATTACTGTGGACACAATATCAGATCAATCTGTTAAACGGTCATTATTAGTTTCATTTCGTTTGAAACTTTCTGCTCTAACTACCCTGCCTTGAACTGAAGATTCGAAGTCGCCGTGAATTTGACAGCCAACACACAAAATGTCGCTAGAATTACAAAAACTTTTGAAAATAACGACAGATAAGACTGAAAATTGGCAAAAATACGTTAAATGTTGCTACCAATTACCATGCGAAGTTTTTAGTTGGTCGGTCAATCGGCAATACCCGCTGCACGAGAGCGGGTATTGCGTTGATTGTTTGAGTCTCCTTGCAGCAGTCTGGTCGGGGGTCTCTTTGCTCCTTGATGCTTTATTATTAACGACATTTTGTTTCAACTTTTTAGATTTAGCTTCGTCAGTTTCTTGATCTTCAATTTCACGCAGACGCTTTTTCGCCTTTATGGCTTTCATTCTAGCAGAAGTCTTTCCATTTTTCGGCATGTTTAAATAGGGATAAGATAGGTAATGAAAAAGTAAGAAGTAGAGTACCTACCTAATTAAAGTACAATAATATTTGTGTGATCAATGTTTGAAATGCACGAAATGTGTGCTCAAAGACGTAATGTATTCAATGTCGTAATGTTACGAAATGAATCTTGAACAAAACTTCGCAAATATGAAAATAAAGTAAACACCTTTCAACTAATAAGCGAAAGGAATCAAAGTTCCACACAAAAAAACGGATCAGGTAAAATAGTAACTACCTAGTTTAGAAACGGAATGAATCCAACGTTCCACAATTAAAATAAGACAACGTAATGTTTTGAACTGAATGAATCAAAACTTTCAAAAAAAAATAGCAACCTTCAAGGAAATGTCAGGCTAGACAGAAGCTCAGAAACGGAATAAATCCAACGTTTCCAAGAAGAAAATAATTTGAAATAATCAATCCCCTGGACAAAAACTGTAGATACCTAATATCTATGCTTTAAAAGCGATTCAATTTTACTAATACCTTCACAAAGTACACCAAATTGCCAAAATTATCAACGAAAAGAAGCAAAATGCAGGAGAGATTTGGAATGACGTGTGAACGCTAGAAGAGAACAAACGCCACTCAATGATATTATTGAAATGTGAGCTTATGTTTCTAATCCCTCCTGGATGCAAAATCAGCCAAGTAGAAACACGGGAGGCACGGCCATCAGAACTACGAATTGAAGAAAAGACAATCAAGGTCCTTAAAAACTCGAAATGATTTGTTGGAAACTATGATCCAAATTGAATTATTCAAATTTGATCAACTCAATAAACATAAAAATATCTGCTTTTCACTAAAAAAGTGTACATACCATCAAAACACTCTTGTACCTAAAGCAAATCAGATTCAGTTGCATTGGAAAGACATTCATTTTCAATGTTTCATTTCTGACAACTATTAAAAATGTCAATAAGTGCATACTTTCTTGACAGATTCGGCTGAAAATTTGTAAAATAAGTGACTTTGTTGGTCTTACTGACCATGCTAAATATGAGTTTGATCACATTTCTCGAAGACCATTTTCATTTTTTAGGCTATCAGGAGATACTTATTTTAACAATGAACCAATGGATGGATTTCAAAAAAAAATTGGGTCTGCAAACAGAGAAGGTTGTCTTTACATGTGTGCAAAATTTCAGGTCGATCGGTGAAACGGTGCGACTTCTATTGCTTCCTTTAGCATACAAAAACAAAAACAAAAAAAAAAACAAAAAAAAAAACAGAGGTCCGTGCTACAAGAGCCAAATGGAGTCGCTCGCTTCGCTCGCTCAATCATCTGATTAGTTCAAAAATCAAAATGGCCTGTAGCTCACACCGTTTGACTTATCAACTCGAAATTTTTCACACTTTTTGAGACCGTCGTATAGTTTTATGGTTATAAATTTTATGTAATCCGTTGATTGGTTGAAATTAAAATTAATTTCTCCTGATAAGGGGAAAATCAAAATGGTCAGATAAACTTCAAATTTGGCATGGTCATTAATAATAAATTACACGTTTTCAACCCAACCAGAAGAATGTATGTACTTATAGACGTTTTAATATTTTTGAAAGAGCTGTCATGTGTGAATGTATCGAAATGGGAAACCACGGCCACTGTAGTTGTATTTCTTCATCAGGGTTCATATATGACTATTCTTAGTTTCAATGAAATTACGAAATTCCGGTTCGTGTATTTGCACGTTTTCGTGCTCGCTCATCAACGCGTTACACTGAGCGTTTTCCTAGTATGATACTCGTTCGATCCAAATTCCTCTCTTCCCCCCCCCCCCCCCCCCCCTAGACCAGGCCACCGCACCTGCGAGGGATGTGGCATCGAAGTTACGCCAGTGTATAAAATAACAATGATAGATACCTACGTTTTTCAGATTAAATAGATTTTAATTTTTCTCAATGCAAGTAGAGGAATGAAAAATTGGTATTACATTCTTATAGGCCATTGATGTTTGTCATCAAAATTACATCAATTTCCATTATATTAATAATTTTATAATTAGTAGGTATACGTATACTTTATTTACTCACTGCAACTGAAAGCGGGTTCCACTTCCACGCACCTCTTCTTAAAAAATGCACTAAATTTCGACGCTTGTAATTGCGAAGGAATTAGAGGAACGCCCTTTTTCATCTTGCATCCAGCTTTGTGACGATTCCAGTTAGCAATGTTGAGACCACTCCTATATCTGCCACAATGTTCACATTGTTCATCTTTATTTGCCACTTTAGAATACATTGTCTTAAGATTCAAAATATTGTTAAAAAATAAATGCTAGTGGAACTTTCAAATGATATTATTCGATGGTATGAATTAGAACGAGACACAATTTCTTACGATCTGAACGCAATCACAACTTGAACTCTACAAGCTGACAAGACAACCGCTGACTTCACAAGTCACAACACGCACGCTGGTGACATGCTGACTCAGTAAAAACTTGCCAGAGCTACTAGAAACTGTCAACAGATAATGTGGTACGCTTGTTTTAAAGTTGAAATGGCGCGAAATTTCATTGTCGAATTGTCGACTCCAAAGGGCCCTTTCTCTGTGGAGTCATATATCATAAGGACCTATGTCCTTACAAACAAAACTTATTGACATTTTACCATTTTTAGATGTTGCGCGTATCCATGCTCGCTCATCAACGCGTTACACTGAGCGTTTTCCTAGTAAAATATATAAATTACTCGCCGAGGTTGATAGCGGTTTTTGCTTTTTGCAAAAGTCATTAATTTCGATGCTTGAAATTGCGACAAGTTTTTTTGTTTCTTTTATTCTTTCGTCGTAATTTAGTCTTGATGGCACAGTCTTCTAAGAAATTGGTTTATTAACCATGTTAGTATTACAATAGATATCGATATTCAAATCCTATTTCATTTAAAAATTTTCATGATCTAGTGGAGCGGTCGCTCCACTCAGCCAAGTCGTACACTCGCACACTCTCACACAACATACCGTAAAACCCCTAACTATAATGTAAAAAGGCTTAAAAAGATGTCAAGTTGTGTCCATGTACATCTGCAGGATTTGTACCGAAAGGTGTAACCCTGTGTAACTCCTCATCCTCAACCCCCCAGCACGACCCCCAGCATGAGGGTTCGGGGCTTATCCCAAAAAATGTGTCTAAATTTAAACTTAGAAGAAATTTTCTGTGTCCTGGATACAATCTATTTTAAAGTGTCAAGTTTATTGCTTTGTGTTCAAAGCAACAAAAATTCACTCAAGAAAGTAGTTTCTTCCAATTCGAACTGCAATTACCTACTTTTATGGATTTGTAAAGGAAAATAAAGCACTATGCTCATTAAAAACGTTCTCAAAGAATCAGATATGAAACGAAGAACTCACATTCCTGGAAAAATTGGACACACCAAACTTACTGTATTTATTTTTTTCACATTTGGTTTATTTTTTACGGTCTTTGTAGAGATTCAGTGGGAGGGAATGCGCCCGCTCTTGAGCGCAAAAATTAAGAGCTACTCCAGATCAGCTCTTTGGACTAGAAATGCGGAAAACATCGATATAAAATGTATAAAATGTCTTTTATAAAATGTATAAAATGTCTTTTATAAAATATAAAAGGTGAAATAATCTGTCCAGTATAGTAAAAGGAAAACGATTATGCCCTAAAGAAGAAAGTCATACACATTGGCCAATGGCCATACCAGTTTAGAGTACATAATACAATATACATACTTACAATTCAAAAAATAATTGTACCTACTACCTATAATGCATATCTTGCCGAATTCTCAGTCACCTCAGTCAGTTTTTAGTGTTTAATTCCTTTTAATGAGTGTTTAAAACATTATATCTGATTCAAGCATCAGGTATTCATTGTAAAATAACAACTGAATATGTTCATGGCTGTTAGTCAGTTTGTGATCCTCCAAATCACCAGCCGTTCCACCACCCTTAGGCCAGGTATTTTTGGGGGGTGGGTATACCCACCCCAAAAAAATCCGGGGCATTTGCCCCAAATTAACATAGGTCGGCACGCCACTGACCACAATAGCCACCAGAGTGCAGTCGCGTTCCTTGTTTTCTAGGACGCGTTATTGCCTGTTTTGGCACGGCGGTAAGTTTTAGTTTTACTTTTAGTTTTATAACCATATTATTTCCATGTCTGTGGTTTTGCCAAATAATTGATTTATAGTTTCCACTCTACTTTACTGATGGGTAATCTGAGCGAAAAGCTGTGGTCTCGTTTATTAAAAAGCATTCACTCAACGCAGTTCAAGTTAATTTAAATACGACATTAAATTCCTTTTAAAAGTCAAATTACTATTTTCATTCCATATTGACGGCACCAAATCAATTCTCACTCAATGTCGATCGATATGCTCAGAGCGAAGCAGCGAACTTCTACGCCAGTTATGAATAATTTAATTGCTCATTAAACGTTTAAACCGCCAGGGAGCCCGTGGGGGGGAGGGGGAGGGAGGGGGGTTATAATTCTTGGCGCATGCTTCTCGCAGCAGCTTAATTTGTTATATTAATTAATCTAAATAGGTTATATTTATACGCTTTAATTAAACCCTCCCACGACGGTGTTTATTTAATACCTTGCTAATTGGATATAATGGAGGTTACACGGAAATTAAATTGGATATTTTATTATGAATTTATAATAAGAAATGGATTTATATAATGTGTTGTGATATTTTCAGAATTTAATTTGATATTTTCCGATATTTTCCATCTTCAACTCGTGTATTCAAAGCGTGATTTTGGAAAGAGCGTTAGTGTTTACTTCTATAATTTCTTGTGGGTCACTCTAGAGGAAATATGATGATGTGTACGTGGTAATAAAATCAAACAGAACATACTGAGAATTAATTAGAACTGATGAACGAGGACGAATAAGAGATAGATATACTTTGCACTCTCAATACGGCATAGTAGAACTTTGGGTTAAAGCCCCCCCCCCCAAAAAAAAAAACACACACACACAAATTTTATAATCAGAAAAAATATTGTGACCCAAAGTGAAATTTGTAATGCGTACTTCACTGTCCAGTGATGTCTTGGAATTTAAAGTTCACCTCCAGATTCCTTGACATCGGCAGAATCTCGTTGTCTCAGAACCTTCTCATACAAAAGCTGGGGTTGTCTCAACTTCTCATGAATCAGCTCGGGATGTTCTAGTGTCATCTCATACATGCTCAACGCATGAATTATCTCACCTTCTCATGTATCAGCTCGGGTTGTTCTCGCGTCATCTCATACATGCTCAACGCATGAATTATCTCACCTTCTCATGTATCAGCTCGGGATGTTCTAGTGTCATCTCATACATGCTCAACGCATGAATTATCTCACAGTCTGAGTCACAGACCTCAGCCTTAAGTCCCGACACAAACACAAACACAAACATCCATCAGTAGCCTTTAGTTCAAGATAACGCTCCGTAGATGGAAACATTGCAGACGCAAGAGACGTAATGTTGAACATCAGAAGTTCAGTTAGAACGTCACAAATATTAGACTCCCCAGAACATATTTTAAATAAAGTACTCATGCATACAACTTCTGTCTTATAAAGATTTTGTCATGAGAAAACAAAACAAATCTGTAACACAGGGAGTATTCCCACAAATAAGTGATACGTGATGGAGCCACTTCTGGCAAGATGGCTACTGTCAGGTCCACATATTAATTTGTTTGTTTTTACATTTCGTGTTTCCATAAAGCAGTGAAAAAACAAAAAACAAATGCAATTGATATTTAGATATAAATTTACTCTCTTGGCCATAACAAACAACTATATCAAATATTTGTATTTATATTTATGCAAATTCGCCCTTGATAGCCGCCATTTATCTAGTACCACAAAATCCACCAGAGGTCAGTTGTGTTCCTTATTTTCTCGAATTGGAAAATCGTTTCGATTCTGGTTTCTTACTTTAAAAATAATATTATGATAAAAGCTCTCGATAAAAATAATAGATCTTCTTTATAGTTTACAAACTACCCGGTTTTACTTGGTCGATAAGATATTAGGATATTGGGGAGCTCTCAATCTCAGAAGAGAAACTAGACCCAAGTGTTTCACTATTCAAGGGATTTTGTATAACATGGTTATCAATAAGTACAAAAACACAACAAAATAAGAAAAAACAAAAAATGAAACGTATAAAAATGTAAACCGAGATCTGGAGATCCTTGGTTCGATTCCAGCTACGTCCTTCATGAGTTTTGCGTGTTTCCCTCAGCGACAGCACGGTGCTAGCACGCCTCTTCACCTATTCTTCGTCATCATCCCTAGCCATACGCCTGCAGACGCATTACTAGGAAAACGCTCAGTGTAACGCGTTGGTGAGCGAGCACGGGGACGTGCAAATTCTCGAACCGGAAATGAGTACACAAGCACAGAAAACATATACATCCATATTGAATTGAAATATAATCACTCAATCAACACAACATATTATGCTTTTCATTGAAACTTGAAAATAACATCTAAGCATCCTGGTAAATATATAATAGTAAATCAGATGCAATTCAACTGGCACTGGAAAACATTCATTTTGATACTTCATTACTGACAGATATGAAAAATGTTAATAAGTTCATACGTTCTTAACTGATTGGGATGAAATTTTGTAAAATAAGAGACAATGTTGGTCTTAATAATCATGCAAAATATGAGTTTGATCTGAATTATCGAAGACCGTTTTCATTTTTCAGCCTATCAGGAGATATTTATTTAAATTTTAACCAATGAATGGATTTCAAAAAAATTATGGCCTTCAAACAGAGAAGGCTGGCTTTACATGTGTGCAAAATTTCAACTCGATCAAAGAAAAACTCTGACCTGTATAGCCAAAATATGAGTTTAATCAGAATTATCGAAGACCGTTTTAATTTTTCAGCCTATCGGGAGATATTTATTTAAATTTTAACCAATGAATGGATTTAAAAAAATTTGGGGCCTGCAAACAGAGAAGGTTGGTTTTATATGTGTGCAAAATTTCAGATCGATAGGTAAAACGGTGCGACCTGTGTATCGTCTATTAACAGACAAAAAAAAAAAAAAAACAAAACAAAAAAAAAAACAGAAGTCCGTGCCAAAAGAGCCAAAAGGAGACGCTCGCTTCGCTCGCTCAATAAACCCCTCATCCGTGAAGTCCGATGATTGAAACCACACGGAGTTCGCTTCTGTGAGCGAGTTTGTCAGAGACGTCGCTCCCTCACACAGTTATTTATCCGCGCTGCACACGCAACAGTTCGTGAGTTCGATCCCCAAGCACGCGTTACACAGCACGGCCAGTGTTGTTAGTGACCTCTTCCTGTATGACAGTTCACAGAGGTAGAAGGACAGGTGTCCATTAACTGCGCTGCACACGCAACAGTTCGTGAGTTCGATCCCCAAGCACGCGTTACACAGCACGGCCAGTGTTGTTAGTGACCTCTTCCTGTATGACAGTTCACAGAGGTAGAAGGACAGGTGTCCATTAACTGCGCTGCACACGCAACAGTTCGTGAGTTCGATCCCCAAGCACGCGTTACACAGCACGGCCAGTGTTGTTAGTGACCTCTTCCTGTATGACAGTTCACAGAGGTAGAAGGACAGGTGTCCATTAACTGCGCTGCACACGCAACAGTTCGTGAGTTCGATCCCCAAGCACGCGTTACACAGCACGGCCAGTGTTGTTAGTGACCTCTTCCTGTATGACAGTTCACAGAGGTAGAAGGACAGGTGTCCATTAACTGCGCTGCACACGCAACAGTTCGTGAGTTCGATCCCCAAGCACGCGTTACACAGCACGGCCAGTGTTGTTAGTGACCTCTTCCTGTATGACAGTTCACAGAGGTAGAAGGACAGGTGTCCATTAACTGCGCTGCACACGCAACAGTTCGTGAGTTCGATCCCCAAGCACGCGTTACACAGCACGGCCAGTGTTGTTAGTGACCTCTTCCTGTATGACAGTTCACAGAGGTAGAAGGACAGGTGTCCATTAACTGCGCTGCACACGCAACAGTTCGTGAGTTCGATCCCCAAGCACGCGTTACACAGCACGGCCAGTGTTGTTAGTGACCTCTTCCTGTATGACAGTTCACAGAGGTAGAAGGACAGGTGTCCATTAACTGCGCTGCACACGCAACAGTTCGTGAGTTCGATCCCCAAGCACGCGTTACACAGCACGGCCAGTGTTGTTAGTGACCTCTTCCTGTATGACAGTTCACAGAGGTAGAAGGACAGGTGTCCATTAACTGCGCTGCACACGCAACAGTTCGTGAGTTCGATCCCCAAGCACGCGTTACACAGCACGGCCAGTGTTGTTAGTGACCTCTTCCTGTATGACAGTTCACACATGTAGAAGGACAGGTGTCCATTAACTGCGCTGCACACGCAACAGTTCGTGAGTTCGATCCCCAAGCACGCGTTACACAGCACGGCCAGTGTTGTTAGTGACCTCTTCCTGTATGACAGTTCACAGAGGTAGAAGGACAGGTGTCCATTAACTGCGCTGCACACGCAACAGTTCGTGAGTTCGATCCCCAAGCACGCGTTACACAGCACGGCCAGTGTTGTTAGTGACCTCTTCCTGTATGACAGTTCACAGAGGTAGAAGGACAGGTGTCCATTAACTGCGCTGCACACGCAACAGTTCGTGAGTTCGATCCCCAAGCACGCGTTACACAGCACGGCCAGTGTTGTTAGTGACCTCTTCCTGTATGACAGTTCACAGAGGTAGAAGGACAGGTGTCCATTAACTGCGCTGCACACGCAACAGTTCGTGAGTTCGATCCCCAAGCACGCGTTACACAGCACGGCCAGTGTTGTTAGTGACCTCTTCCTGTATGACAGTTCACAGAGGTAGAAGGACAGGTGTCCATTAACTGCGCTGCACACGCAACAGTTCGTGAGTTCGATCCCCAAGCACGCGTTACACAGCACGGCCAGTGTTGTTAGTGACCTCTTCCTGTATGACAGTTCACAGAGGTAGAAGGACAGGTGTCCATTAACTGCGCTGCACACGCAACAGTTCGTGAGTTCGATCCCCAAGCACGCGTTACACAGCACGGCCAGTGTTGTTAGTGACCTCTTCCTGTATGACAGTTCACAGAGGTAGAAGGACAGGTGTCCATTAACTGCGCTGCACACGCAACAGTTCGTGAGTTCGATCCCCAAGCACGCGTTACACGGCACGGCCAGTGTTGTTAGTGACCTCTTCCTGTATGACAGTTCACAGAGGTAGAAGGACAGGTGTCCATTAACTGCGCTGCACACGCAACAGTTCGTGAGTTCGATCCCCAAGCACGCGTTACACAGCACGGCCAGTGTTGTTAGTGACCTCTTCCTGTATGACAGTTCACAGAGGTAGAAGGACAGGTGTCCATTAACTGCGCTGCACACGCAACAGTTCGTGAGTTCGATCCCCAAGCACGCGTTACACAGCACGGCCAGTGTTGTTAGTGACCTCTTCCTGTATGACAGTTCACAGAGGTAGAAGGACAGGTGTCCATTAACTGCGCTGCACACGCAACAGTTCGTGAGTTCGATCCCCAAGCACGCGTTACACAGCACGGCCAGTGTTGTTAGTGACCTCTTCCTGTATGACAGTTCACAGAGGTAGAAGGACAGGTGTCCATTAACTGCGCTGCACACGCAACAGTTCGTGAGTTCGATCCCCAAGCACGCGTTACACGGCACGGCCAGTGTTGTTAGTGACCTCTTCCTGTATGACAGTTCACAGAGGTAGAAGGACAGGTGTCCATTAACTGCGCTGCACACGCAACAGTTCGTGAGTTCGATCCCCAAGCACGCGTAACACAGCACGGCCAGTGTTGTTAGTGACCTCTTCCTGTATGACAGTTCACAGAGGTAGAAGGACAGGTGTCCATTAACTGCGCTGCACACGCAACAGTTCGTGAGTTCGATCCCCAAGCACGCGTTTCACAGCACGGCCAGTGTTGTTAGTGACCTCTTCCTGTATGACAGTTCACAGAGGTAGAAGGACAGGTGTCCATTAACTGCGCTGCACACGCAACAGTTCGTGAGTTCGATCCCCAAGCACGCGTTACACGGCACGGCCAGTGTTGTTAGTGACCTCTTCCTGTATGACAGTTCACAGAGGTAGAAGGACAGGTGTCCATTAACTGCGCTGCACACGCAACAGTTCGTGAGTTCGATCCCCAAGCACGCGTTACACGGCACGGCCAGTGTTGTTAGTGACCTCTTCCTGTATGACAGTTCACAGAGGTAGAAGGACAGGTGTCCATTTACTGCGCTGCACACGCAACAGTTCGTGAGTTCGATCCCCAAGCACGCGTTACACAGCACGGCCAGTGTTGTTAGTGACCTCTTCCTGTATGACAGTTCACACATGTAGAAGCAGGGACGACGCCAGGAATTTTTGTTAGAGTGGGCAGTGAGCAGCGGAAAATTAGGGCGTTTTTCGAATTTTTAAGTCAATAGAAACGAATTTGGGTCGCTGAAAATATTACTTTTGGGATGATTGGAATATCACATAAAATAGGGGAGGATTTTAAAGTATCCAAATAAAGATTTGATCTACAGCCTTACAACTTGAATGCGGTGAATTTTAGGAAATTATTCAATCTGTGCTATTTGATCACTTTTTTCTAATATAACCAAAAATTTAAATTCAAAGAAAATAATAAAAGTATCTTCGATTATTTTTGGGTAAGCGCGCCCACTCCTGGCGCCGTCCCTGTGTAGAAGGACCGATGTCAATTTTCTAGATTTTGCGTCTCGATATCAACCTCTATCAACTGTAATTTGACTGAAGTCTATACATTACAAATACGTTTATTCTCTTTCAAAATGACTCATGTCACCATTACAATGATTGGACGAAGGTACAATTTTTGTTTTTGAGCTCACCTAAAGAAACATTGAAATGGATTTCCGTCCTTTTAGCTCTGAGGTACGATATCATACAATGCACATGAGTTTGCTTAGTCATTATATTTTAGTGTTGTTTGTCGCACTGTTCTGCAGCTAGGCTAATGGCGACGGATGAATGATTATGATGATAATTGGGAGATGATGATGAAGAATAGGTAAGGATGTACGCTGGAAAGGAGACGGTCGTGGTCTATTGTAGGGAACCTTGCCATCAGTTGCATCACGACTGAGGAAAACCACTCAGTCTGGAAGGAATCGAACCCAAGGACATCTGAACCAAATTGCTTTGTAATGAACATTTTGTAGCCGATTATCTATGAAGGGGACAGGCATAAAGGTACAGGGGAAGAACGCTATAAGTAAATTTTAAAAATGTAATAATGCAGTGATTTTTATTAGCTTTCAGAATATACCCTTGGGTTTTAGAAAATATTGTCACAAAGTCTTGAAAAACGCAATTGAAATAACGATTTGTATGGAAGATAGATACAAGTTTCAACATAAAACCTCGTTTATCTCAGTTTCATCCGAATGTGACTTAGAGCGTTCTTTCCCTGTACATACCCTTCGAATGTTATGGTTTATGAAGTATAACGTGAACGTAGAAACAGCTCCGAAATCACTAGGGAATCGGGAAAGAGGAAAATTATTTCTGGACATATTAATAATACATCGGGATGACGCTTAGGGGATTTGGTAAAAGTTTATTAATTAGCTAAGTATTTTATAGATTGGTTTCTTCAATATCATGTCGTTTAGTTGAACAAGAGTTACCCAACATTCAACCCACACATAGGAGGCTCCAGAACAAGGGTATGGAGGGGGGGGGGGGGGGGGGGGGGTGCAATATCTAGATTATGTAACTTTAGGTATAGCATGGTTGATTAAATTAATGGCGATTCAATGAAAGGGGGAGGTTTCGTCCCAGAAACATGACTCTATGGTTAAGGTGCTTCAAGCGCGAGCGATTTTGACGCGTTTTGCCGGCACATTTTTGGAGACGAATGGAGACAAAATGGGTCGACGAAATGATTTGAAATTTTAACCATAATTAGATGAAAGACAAACTTAGGGTTGTCCTTTGGTACATTTGTAATTTTTTGCTTGGTTAATTGGTAATAATTAGTTGATTTTTGGTGAAAAATTTATATTTTCTTGTCTTAATTGGTGGCGTATGAAATTTAATTAAAAAAATGTGCCAAGGGATAACCCTAAGTTTGTCTTTTATTTAATCATGATTAAAATTTGAGATCAATTGGTTCACGGGTTTGGTCTCCAATCGTATCGGAAATTTCATAGTTTTGCGCGGTTTTTGTTGAATAACCGGCGCCTAATTAACAAGGCAAGAAGCAAAAATAAAAAGTGCTACTAATATACAATCAGACTGATCATGTGAACTTCCTATCAAAGTTACACCCACTAATGAAACAATTTTTATCTCTCAATTTTCTAAAACGGCCGAGCGTTTGTATCACCTTAAAAGGGTGGTTGCAAGTTTCCCACTGTGTCTCGAATGGCTTATTTGAAAGATAATAGGATTGGAACGCAATTGGCTACTTTAATGATGAAAGTGTGGGGGGGGGGGGGGAGATGATGAAACAATTGACGGAGCTACTTTGTAAACTATTGTTACGAGGTATCTCAATTTTAAGACGGTTGAGAAGTGAGTTTGACCTTAAAGAGTTTTTAAATTGATTTTTATCATTATCATTTACCAATATAATTTTGTACGAGTCTTCAGAACAGTTCAATGAATATGATTTCATATTTTGGAATGGCTTTTTGTTTTTATTTGGTCTTACAGACGTTTAGTGCCATATTTTTACTACTTTTCGGGCACCAAACGTCTGTAGGACAAAATAAAAATAATAACTCATTCCAAGCTATACAATTATTTTCATTGAACTGTTCTGAAGACTCGTACAAAACCTTATTTTATTAACAATTAGATTAGTAAAAGATATTGATAAAAATCGATTAAAAATCTCTTCAAGAACAAACTCACTACTTAGCCGTCTTAATTCTGATGTAACGTTTGAAAAAAATATTTATACATTCGTAATAAAGATGCATGTATTATCCACAGCATATTTCGCCATCTCAAAGTTAACTTATTATCAAAAATCAAAGTTTGCTGATAAAATAACAAAAAGTTTAAATCCAGTTTTCTCGCGTACAGATTGGCACTCGGGCTGATTGCAGAAGGGGGGGGGGGGGGGGGGGGGCGTCATCTCAGAGATGCGAGCAATTTGAAAAGTTTGTTCCCACGTGACAAGCCACTATGACGTCATCCATCTCGCTTCTCTTATTAACCAGCCATCAGGAGATTGAGCAGACAAGATGCTTACAGAGTCAAATGTTATCAACATGCGGACATATCCTAAAGGCTCAATATTTACTCCACTTTTATGTACAACGTCGGGAGGTAGTTTGTTTAGTTACTCATTTTCTGGGTATACTATTGTGAAATTTTAAGAAATACTTGAAAAGTTGAAATAAAACCTTCTATTTGTAGTTTATTGGCTTGAAATCAAATTATCAACATCCACTTACAACAGAAAAAATAAATATAATATCTCATTTAAAATAATATTTTGCATTTTCTAGTTGTAATATTCTGTATCTAGACCTAACATTTTGTATTAATATTTATGTGATATCTAAAAATACTCACCAACTGATTGCTCTTAACTTTCGAAATATTTCGCTTTATTTAATTTGTCACCCCCCCCCCCCCCCATCCACAGATTTTGGAGGAAAAAAGGCTTACTTTTATCATCACACAATAACAGTTAGAAAAATAACCTAATTAATCGCAACAACAGCAAACTGATAATCTAAATGACTGATATTCGAGAAGAAATGGATTAATTATCATTGAACTGTGAAAGAATGTGAGCGAACTTTGACAAACATACCATTTGAAAGAGTTCTAGGGGAAATCAGCGAGCTGAAAAAGTCGTGATTTCTGTACTGATTGTGATTGGTGAATGACGTAATTTTAAAGTCAATAGTATTATAGTATTATAATACATTGATTGTCGGATAACACCGGATGGGACTGATTACCTTTTTCTCTGCAAGATTCAGGATCAATTTCAAATACATGCGAAAGAATAGTTCAAAAAACAACTTATGTTAAAATTGACTAGGGCAAGTTGAAGGCAGTTTCTATATTGTGTAATCTTGACAGCTTGACCATTTTATATTGTGAATGACTATGATGATGATTTTTATTTGTCAGGGCACTGTTCTGCAGCGAGGCTAATGGCGACGGATGAATGATTATGTTGATGATTGGGAGATGATGGTGAAGAGTAAGGTAAGGATGGAAGGTGGGAAGGAGGCGGTCGTGGCCTATTAGTAGGGTACCTTTCCAGCATGTGCCTCTCGACTGAGGGAATACCACAAAAAAACAGTCAGGAAGGATGGCCGCGGGAATTTATTATTTATTTATTTATTTATTTTATTTTTCTTGCCAAGGACATTACAGTATGTTAAAAATACAATGTATAGGCAAAGTCTCTAAAACTACACTTAAAATTAATACATTAAGAAGCAATTCTTAACAGTCAACACAATTAAAATTAATACATATAAAATAAGACGAGATAAACGAATTTAAAAACAGCATTTGTGATCTCTACAAACTTGATAAAATTCATCAATTGTATAGATTCCCTTCTTAATTAAAAATAATTTTACTGTTGCTTCCGGGCCTCCGGAATACAAGTTCAGAGCATGATGATGATTTGTATAGATGATTATATGGATGATTGCTAGATAATTATGAAGAAAAGGGAAGAATTGAATGTATATATTCTCGCCCGACTGAGGAAATCCACATAAAACTCCCAGCGCCAATTGAGTATCTGTTTGTTTTCATTCTGTCCTGACTATTAGCGTGCATTATCACCGCGCCGATGAGAGGAAGGGGCGGGGGGATCAAATGACCCGCTGCTGGATAGCTGATTGAGTGAGTTCAGTTGGTCGTGAGTGCTCGAGCAGGAGGGTCGTGTGCGGTGCTGGATCAGACATCGCAACAGAGTGAGTCCACAGTGTAAACATTCAGCACATCACACAGCACTTCTCAAACATTATTGTTACATATTTCACTCTTCGTGAGAAATCGTTAAATTTGGCATATACATAGAATTTTATGTTCTGTATCATAATATGGTAAGAAAAAGTGGTCAACGTGAACAAATTTTAAAGATACCTCGCTTCAAAGTTACAGTTTTTCTTTCAATTTATCATTGCGATTTGCTGATAATGTTCACGCCTATAGATTTTTTTAAACTACTAAGCTTGTAAGTTGTATCAGATGCAATATTTTATTATGACATTTTTAGATGTACTACATACGTTCGTGGATTTGTATCGAGCTATGAGGGTTTTACTGAGATATGAGGGATTTACTGTTTATTTTTACGTTTTTCCATCAGAAAAGTGCAGTTTTATGTACAATTGTGTTGCCATGGTGAAACGGCCTTCTAGACATTCGAATTTCTTTGCAAATTTGTGGAATTTTCCGGAAGGACGTTGCACTACAACGTCAAAAAATTGTGGTATATTTCTTTTATGATAATAAGTTTGAAAAATAACTATTTTGATGACGATTCTGCGGAAACTTGTCATTTCATTGCTGTCAATGTTTCGCTCACTCTTTACGAGCTTCTTGAGGAGTAAACAAACAACAAACTACGAAATATTTAGCGTAAAGTCAAGTTTGTGAATTCCTAACATTTGAACTATTCACATCAAAACAAACATAAAAAACCTTTATTTTAAACATAATTCTCAAGACACAAAATGTCTATCGCTTCTTATGGTTCATTTCGGATTACCTTGAAGATGTGTTATGATGAACGCCGTGTGAACTAAGCAAGTGTCAACTTCTCCTCAATGTATCATATGCAATGGACCTTCAAAAACAGGTCCTAATTGTTAGTTTTGACAGAACGACTTTTTTCGCTATTATAAATTATGATGAACCGTGCGTGTTACTAAATACTTTGTCGTCGCTTTACTGACCTTAGACGTCAATTACGTAATTTTGAAAAAAAAACTTATTTCATAAAGCCCCATTTACACGGTAAAATTTCCTGTAAAATCTTTTATAAAATCTTTTCGTAAAAGAAATTTTACCGTGTAAACAAGCCAATTTGATGGTAAAATCTTCGTAAAATGTTTTGTAAAAGGGTTGTGTAAAACCTTTTATGATGTAAAACATGTTCTATTTCTATAAAAGATTTTACGAAAAGATTTTATGAAAAGATTTTATAAAAGATTTTACAGGAAATTTTACCGTGTAAATGGGGCTTTAGAAATAGGTATTTATTTACCTACCGGACAGAGTTTCCTGCAACACTATTCGAACAAATAAGCGATACGTGATGGAGCCACTTCTGGCAGGAAAATTTTTAGACGCACTTTTTTGTTTTGATGTTCGTGTTTCCACAAGGCAGTGAAAAATCACAATTAGAGATATTTTATGGGGATTATATTTTAGTATGTATGCATTCCTCTCAACAGCCATTATTTTTATCATAAATACCTTTAAAATTTACCATTTAAATCAAATTTTCTCTTTAAATTATCTTAATCCTCAAATTAAATTCGCATTTTTTACAACATTCTTGTCCCTAAAAAAAAGGAGAAACAAATGAAATGTAGATTTAGTTACAAGTTTACTTTTTCAGCCATAACAAACAACTAAAGCAAATTTTATATAATTTATTTACATAAATAAACCATTTACAACCGCCATTATCATAGTACCAAAAAATCCACCAGAGGTCAGTCGTGTTCCTTATTTTCTCGAATACCGCGTAACAATCCTGGGGCTGGATTCACGAAAGGTATTATCTGCTAATACGTATTATCTTTTGAGTTAATACCAAAAACACAATGTTAAATGAAATATAATACCAAAGATAAGTACGTATTAGGATAATACTTGTGAATCTGGCCCGTGGATACATTATTGACTAAGCGGTTGAGATGAACAATAAAATTATTTATTTAGTCCTGGAGACCGCTGTGGAAACTGACGTCTGCGGCAAAGTTTCCCAAAATGCGGACATGGGCTCATTATTTACTACACTGTTATGCAACTTTGGGAGAAAGTTTTGATACACATTTTCTGGGAATGCTATTGAGAAAATTAAGAAATAATTAAAAGAAAACAAATTAAATATATTTCATGAAAAATATGAAAATTAAAACTATTTTTATTTCAAGTATATTTTAAATTTTTTCATTTGGACACCCAGAAAATGTGCATCAAAAGAACCCCTCAAAGTTACATAACAGTTGGAGTAAATGAGCCAAGGATTTTGTGAAAATGTGGGAAAGTTTCTACAGCGGCCCCCTAAAAAGTAAACGTGTTTAAATTGGTTTGTTGGTCGGCGGGAATCGACTCCGGGACGCGAGAATTGAATTGCAGGTAGGTTCGTAAATGGAGTTATTTTCAGCCAATAGGACTAAGGGTGGTAAAACGTCACTCACAATCATGACGTCGATCTTGCTCAGCTGATCAGCTGTTATGAAATGTCATTGTCTTTGCTCAGCTGTTTAATTTGATTAATGAAATGTCATCGCCTTCGCTGTCAATTCTTTCAGTTGATGTTATATGAAGATAATGTTTATTTAAATAATTGGAATGGAGTTAAGCAAAAGCGAAATTAGTGACCTAAAGGTGTGGAAGCATTTTACATGTAATAAAGTATGATATCGGTCGACTGCACTCGTTTCTCATTGGTTAATATTTAACCCCATTTACGAACCTACCTGCAATTCAATTCTCGCCTCCGGGACTGTGGCAAGTGCACCTCGCAACTGTTTGTTTATTCATCGGCCGTGAGTGACGTCGAGCGTCCAGCTGTCAATTACACTGTCTTGTAATGTCAGCGCGCGAAGTGCATGGTATTGTTGACAAATGTCGACGGGGGATCGAACACGCGTCAATGTACTGAGTAACACGAGTCTCGTCACTCCATGTGATCGATACGGGATCAGTCAGATCATCATTCATCACGCTCTGGATAGCAATTTGTAATTAAAATGTCGACTAAAATTACCGAGGGGTGAACAACTAAAAAAACCATTGTACACTTTGCAAAAAAATCACATCAAAATCAATAAAAATGAAAAAATCACGTAACAAAAAAACATTCAAAGATTTAAAAAAATAAAAACATCTTAAAAATCAAGACAAATCAAAAAGCAAATAAAACAATTGGATAACAAAAATAACAAAAAAATCATACAATCAAAAAATCAGGTGTATAGTCAAGGAAATTATAGATGGTTAAACTCTATCTCTCTCTGCTCCATATTATAAAAACATGTTTATGTTATGGGTCAGAGAGAGGCGGACTATGAACCATCTAGTTTCCCTGACTGACTGCCTCAGAAATGACTTTCACGTGGAAACCAAGGTTCGATTCTCGCGGCTGCACTGACTGAGGTTTTTTCGTGGTTTCTCTCAGTCGAGAGGCAAATGATGGGAAGGTTTTCTCCTAGTAGGCCACGACCGCCTCCTGCCCACCGTCCATCGTTACATATTCTTCTTCATCATCAAAATCATTCGCCAAACCATTGACATTCACTCTATGTTGGGATAAGCAACTACTAGCGGCAGCACTGAATGGTTTTCTTCGATGTTGAAGGCATCATTTTATACCATATTCCGTCTTTATAAAGACATATTAAGACCGCAGGGTAGTGAGTTTGACCTTGAAGAGTGTTTTAATCGATTTTTATCAATATCTTTTACCACTGTAATTGTTAACAAAATAAGGCTTTGTACGAGCATAGGTTGTAATGGTTTATTAGATTTACTTTGTCCTACAGACGTTTAGTGCCCGAAAATTAGTAAAATTATGGCACTAAACATCTGTTACACAAAATAAAACTAATACTTAACTTATTCCAAACTATGAAATTATTTTCATTGAACTGTTCTGAATACTCGTACATAGTCCTTTTTGTTAACAATTACATTGGTAAAAGATATTGATAAAAATCGATTAAAAACTCTTCAAGGTCAAATTCACTACCCAGCCGTCTTAATTCTGTTCGCGATCAGATCGTGTTTACATTTTTATACTAAGACCACATAGAAGCATATTGTTGTGCTGCGTCAGGTTTCCCTGCAATCTGGTCAAATGGAAGACGATCTCAGAGGTCGTGGCTAGAAATTTGACCCTGATGCATTACGTTCCAATCCAATTGCCGACTCAAGACCGTGAGTGTTTGATCATATCTATTCGCTATGAATTCAACTGCATGAGTTGCGCCAAGGTCTGTCACTCCATGTGGATGACACTTGGAACTTGGAAGATGATGCTTGACAATGACAGCCGTCTCCTTGATCGCTCATTACGCCGCATTGTCAAGGAGCTGAGAGGTTGATTGCGTCACAGTTCATGCTGAAAACATGACTCAAGATCCCTTCGCGCGGTCTTCTGCAACTAGGTTCATGGCGACGGATGAATGATGTTGATGATGATGATGGTGATGATGATGATGATGATGATGATGATGATGATGATGATGATGATGATGATGATGATGATGATGATGATGATGATGATTATGATGATGATGATGATGATGATGATGATGATGATGATGATGATGATGATGATGATGATGATGATGATGATGATGATGATGATGAATTGCTGACATGGGCGTCCGCAGGATTTCTTCCAGGTGGGGGCAAGGCAAGGAAAACAATATTCTTCGGGTTAAGGGGGGTGTGAGGGGCGTTTTTCGGTTTTTGGACACTTGGAAATCAATTTTGAGACGTTATGAGGTGTATTTTGTTGAGTTATTCAATATTTTTTAAATCTGACTTTTTGGGGGGGGGGTGGGAGACATGTTCAAACCTGCCCCGCAGGGCATTTTTTGTTTTTGACACTTTCTCTAAATAAAAAATTTGTGTCTATAAACTCCATTCAATGGTTAAATGAAAATTTGTTACATATAAATTTAAAAATAATAATATTAATAATTGGAATTTTTTTCTCTCGCGTAGGTAACCCTTGCCGTCTGATATAAAAATCTTATGGACTGGGCACTTGCATAGATACATCTGAACATTCGTTTGCGGATGAGGCTGTTTACCTCTAATGTTTACCTCCGAATGCAGCCGACTAATCTCATGAGCGCAGAATGGACTCTACTTATCACCAAACCCAAACCTCTGCGACTGTTTGCTGAACGCGATCTGAATGGAATATCGACTGTGGTATTAATACACTCCGGTTACTGAGTCAGGGTCAATATGGATATGTGCCAACTGCCAATCTGTGATTGTTGACCTTACGAATCACACCGCCCAGATGAACAAAGGGTGTTTACTCTCAGAGTCCAGTTGCTAATGGAGGAAGGAACGAAAACACAAGACAGCTGTTCTGTACTATAGCTGACCACCAATCCAGTTTTCCTCCAAACAGAAATTTTTAAGATTGACTCTGGCTCAATTTTTTTTATGTTTTAGATTTTTTTAAATATACCTAGGCTATTGGTACGAATATTTCTTACGTGAAATATGTTTTTTCTGATACCTCATGATGGGGGATGCTACTAAACCAATTGTAAACTGAAATATTGATAATAGGGATAAAATTAATGAAGAAATCGTTTGTGATCTAATTAATCGGGAAGTTAAATGTTGACATGACTTAACGGTAGGGAACCTTCATATCATTTGCCTCTCGACTGAGGGAATGCCTCAGTCAGCGAAGGACGTCACGCTTCAGGGGGCGGAGGGAGGGGGGGGGTCGCACCAATATGGACACAGTGTGACAGTGGGGGGGGGGGGGGGGGGGGGGATTCATTTGATGCCGAGACCATACTTTTCGCTAAAATCGAGGCAAATTTCGCAAATTTCTTGAACATCTTTTATATTTAGGGTTAGGAGGGTAGATATGGTTTTGTTATGGCCTTCTAGTTTTATGGGGAAGAGTTTCGAAAATCGTGACAAAGTATGGCAAGGGGGGGGGGAGGGAGTCAAAACAACAGATTATTTTTAGCGTGACGTCGTTGATGCACATGTGCGTTTCTGTCAGAGCCAACTTCTCCATGGGAATTTCTCCGGCGAAGATGTGATCTCGACTGCAGTTCGAGGAATATCCATCAAATAGCGGGGCCTCAGACATCACACGTGCATCAACATGGCGGAGTTATTCATAGCCTCTTTGTGCAGCCGCGTTGTGAAACCAGCAGATGCATCTTACTGACTGACAACTCAAAACATATCCGGCTATTTGGAACAAGCACGGATATTCAAATATCTGTCCTTGGCGAGCCACCGAAACAGCGCCGCGCATTTCATTGGCTTGATCAAGATGGCTACGTGCCGTTCATCAGGAGCCTTTTATGTGGAGGCCTTCGGGCGTGAGGCGAATGATGGGAAGGTTCCGTTGAAGGCCGGAAGTCCGTTTTCTCGATTTTGCGTTGCACGTAACGAGTAATCAAGTTCTATCAATTGTCATTTGACTGATGTCAACATTACAAATAGGTATGATAGGACGAAAAAAGTAAAAAAGTAAAAAGAAAATAACTGAATTCAATGGCTAGCAAATGAATGAGATTGTACCAGGATATATGGTGATTGGCTGATTGCAGTATGTGACCCATGTACACTCGAACAAATAATAAACGGTACCTCGAAAGAAATGGATTGTCTGAAAGAGGTTTGATTGCATTGTCCCATGAAGTATATGCTAACTCGTCATCTACCTCTAGTAGGTGAGCTCTGATTTCATTGATAATAACAAGGATTGATTGTCAAGGAACCTGACCACCAGCCAATCCGTTTTGTGCAAAGTACCGTTTTTAATTGGTTAGAGTGTACATGTGATTCACATGAGGCACTTTCGTCCACAAATATGGAAATCATGTTTAGGAAGTCCCAGTGACTTGCACTTGTAAATCTCGTGTTTAAACACCGAGATAAGTTTCACGGAACATTTGCCTGCACTCTCTGTCACTGTTAGTCAAATCAAAGATTAGTCAAATGTAACCTTCGAGCTTACCTTCTCGTAGGCGAAGATACCGCATTGCAATGTGAAGAATAATTCAGCTGCATGTTGAATTATTGAACGAACGAAGCGAGCGTCTCCTTCGGACTCTTTTGGATTTGATTTATGACTTTTGCGTGAACATTTCCAAAGCACAGTTTTTCCGATCGAGCTCAAATTTTGCAAAGTCACCAACATCAATATTTTATTGTAGTTAGCAAATGTTCAGCCAAATCTGTCAAGAATTTAGATTCCAAAATATCGTCAGAGCTTCTCATAATTTTCAAATAATAAAAAATAATTAATTTTTACTCAATATCTCAGCACAAACACAAATAAAAGCTTAAAAATCGGAACATTTTAAATATTTTTTAATTATTTCGTTCGTTTGAAAGGTTTCAAAGGGTATTTACGATATTTATTAAATACTATCTCCTAAATAAGGAATATTTATTATCTCATAATATATTTTAAATAAGTGCCAATCAGAGTTCTAGTAACTTGTCTATCTTTTAGCATTGTTAAATATAAACGTGTCCTCCATGCGTTAGTAATTGTCAATGTGTTGTGAACGCATGCGAGTTCAAAAAACTCTGTGACTTAATTAACGCCGTCTGCCGTTCAATTTCAATCGAGATCAAGTGATGTGAATGAGGTATTAGCGGTATTGGATACGAAGGTCAAGAAGTAATTCGAAGTACATCAGTCTCGTTTTACTACCACTTATCACGTACTATAGGACGTAGGTATACTTTAATACTCTTTGCACATGTTGTAGATAAGCGATAGAAAATGTGAAAATCGTTTACGGGAGATGGTTTGTCTGAGCGTGGAATAAATCGATGGCAAACTGGAGGTAAAAGTACAATGCACCTGAACGAGGTTATAGATTGCAGAAGCATCACTGATAGTTTCCCTGAGACATGGTTCTTGAGGGGGGAGGGGGGGGGGGGGGGGGGGCACGCGAGATAACTCAAGTAAATAACAGACCCGGGGGTATACTTTTATAGAGACTGAAAACTTTCCTATAATTCCTGAAATAGGTGAGAAAAACCGACAAGCGCTCGGCCGTTTTAGCAAATTAAGAGAGAAAAATAATTGTTTCATAAGTGGGTGTAACTTTGAAAGATGTTCACATGATCAGTCTGATTGTATATTTGTAACACTTTTTCATTTTTGCTTCGTGTTATTCAACAAACCCGCACAAAACTATGACATTTCCGACATGATTGGAGATCCAACCCGTTAACCAATTGATCTCAAATATTAATCATGATTAGATAAAAGGATTATCATTTGGCACATTTTTAAAATTACATTTCACACGGCACCCAGCGAAACAAGAAAATATAAAAAATTTCTAAAAACAAAATCAACTAATTATTATTACTAATTAACACAGCAAATAATTTAAAATGTACCAAGGTGATAACCTTAAGTTTGTATTTTATCTAATCATGGTTCAAATTTCAAATAATTTCGTCAACCCATTTTGTCTCCAATCGTATCCAAAAGAGTGCCTGCAACAAGCGGCAAAGGGGTGTGCGATTCATGGAAATCATACTTAAGGGGTGTACAACATCATAACTGATGTCACGTGTGTCAGGTATCATGGGCGCCCTGCTGAGCCTCTTCTGGGGGACCGCCGTGGACCCTGGCCTGGACATCCCCGATGAGACCACGGGACTGACGCCACGGGAAAGGAGGGTGTACAGAGTAACTGATGTCACGTGTGTCAGGTATCATGGGCGCCCTGCTGAGCCTCTTCTGGGGGACCGCCGTGGACCCTGGCCTGGACATCCCCGATGAGACCACGGGACTGACGCCACGGGAGAGGAGGGTGTACAGAGTAACTGATGTCACGTGTGTCAGGTATCATGGGCGCCCTGCTGAGCCTCTTCTGGGGGACCGCCGTGGACCCTGGCCTGGACATCCCCGATGAGACCACGGGACTGACGCCACGGGAAAGGAGGGAGGTCACCGCAACTTGGGAGCTCGTCAAGAAAGATCTCAAAGCGAACGGGGAGCAACTATTTCTAGAGTAAGTGCAGAAAACCGAACACAAAATGACTTTCAGTGAGGGGGACTTATGCTGGATTACTTGGGGGAGTCTGCAGTAAGAATGTATATTTATCTATGGCATAGAGATCAATGTTCATCGATAAGTTAAAATGGTATGTGGCCATGGAATTTGGTCTGTGCTTACTTCGCACTTACTTCGCGCTTACTACTTACTTTGCTTACTGTGCTTTCATTCGTGTACAAATCGGATGTGTCCAAGGACCAAATTATCTGTTAGGGTCATGTCAAGAGTTGATGAATGTATTTTACGTGGCAAAAGAAAAAATGATTTGACTGACCACTGGTCAGGTTCCGTAACAATCTATGCTTGTTATTATCATTGAAATGTGAGGTCCCCTACTAGAGTGAGACAAGGATATCGCTTGGATTGACTTCTGATGGTGCGATCTGTAATATTTTCAGTCTAGTGTCTAGTGTACTAGAGATACTATACCTACTAGTGTCTACGAAGACAATGGGGGGTCTGGGGGGAGGGCCCCGCAGCTAAATGCGGGTCCGGGGCGCACATCCCCGGAAATTTGTTGAATTTCAGGCATGAATTTGGTGCATTTCTACGGGATTTTAACACTTTATCTTGACATATAAATGTGTATAAGAACATAGGGAGGGGAATTGAATCAGAGGAGGGGAGGATCCCCCCCCCTTCCTACGCGCCTGCCACTGAGTAACGCCTTCCCGGTTGTTGCAGCTTCTTCACCCGGTTCCCGGAGCACCAGAACCGGTTCGCCGCCTTCAAGGGCATCCCCGTGGCGAACCTCAAGGGCAACAAGAAGCTCCATGCGCACGCCATCAACGTGATGTACGCGATCACCTCCATCGTCGACCACCTCGCCGACCCCGCCTGTCTGGTGGAGATGTTGATGACGCACGGCAAGAACCACAGCAGACGCAAGATCCCCGAGCAGGGCTTCCTGGTGGGTGGGTGGCGTACAGGGGGGGGGGGGGGGGGGGGGGGGGCACTCTGTACAGGGACGGGAACACAAATTAATATCGGTTCCGGTTCTGGTTCCGGCTCCAATTTTAAAAAATATCGGTTCCTGGAAAAAATAAAATAAAGGTTCCGATTCCGGTTCCATTTTGGTTCGTTAAGGTATAATAATTCAAATTGTTTTTTTTAATCGTGTTTGGGAACTTTTCGTGGCAAAAGATTATCGTTCGATCTTGAGAAAAATTTGTTTTGTAAATATCGATTTTTAAGAAATGTTTCTGCTACAAAATAGTGTTGTACCATATCTTAGAGTCAGGTTAGAGGGGGGAAGGGGGAAGAGAAGGGGTCACTGTGATCGAACGGTTTGTTTACGTTTGTGACTTGTTTTGCAAAAGATCGGGAATATAAATAAAACTTCAAGTTTTGTCACTAACTCTTATCAAATCATAATTGAGGCAGTAGTTTCCGAACAAAGGGTGTTCGGGGGGGGGGGGGGGGGGGGGGGGGGCGATTTTAATCCGTTACATCAAGCAGGTGATTCGGTCCATTTCACAATCAAATTCAATTTTGAATAGAACTTGCACACATTTGTAATAATGTGATCAAGCTCTACTTTTACGACTCATGTCACCATTAAAAATACTAATTATTGGATGAAGGCAGAATTACTGAGGTGTGAGCTCACCTCAAGAATCATTGAAATGGACTTGGATAATTCTCATCTCAATCTGTGAAACTGAATATCGTCTCCCTCTGTCCTCAGGATCTGAAGGTGGTCCTGATCGACCTGCTGAAGATGAAGCTGGGCTCCAAACTGACTCTACTCTCTGTCCTCAGGACCTGAAGGTGGTCCTGATCGACCTGCTGAAGATGAAGCTGGGCTCCAAACTGACTCTACTCCCTCTGTCCTCAGGATCTGAAGGTGGTCCTGATCGACCTGCTGAAGATGAAGCTGGGCTCCAAACTGACGCCCACCGGCGCCGCCGCTTGGAGCAAGACGCTCGACGTCGCCTACTCCGTCATCTTCAAGGGCATGGAGGAGCAGCGCCAATCGCAAGACACGTAGACGTTTTACTCCCGACGACATCCAGACTCATGGAGGAATAAGATGACATGTGGCCGACTGCGGTCACTCATTTCAGTTTTAAACATGCGTTTTAAGGCTGAGTAGTGAGCGTGGCCTTGAAGAGTTTTTAATCGATTTTTATCTATATCTTTTACCAATGTAATTGTTAATAAAATAAGGCTTTGTACGAGTCTTCAGAACAGTTCAATGAAAATAATTTCATAGTTTAGAATAGGTGATTAGTTTTATTTCGTCCTATACGGACGTTCCTGAAAGTTTGTCAAAATATGGCACTAAACGTCTGTTGGACGAAATAAAACTAATAACCTATTCTAAACTATGAAATTATTTTCATTGAACTGTTCTGAAGACGCGTACAAAGCCTTCATTTTTATTAACAATTACATTGGTAAAAGATATTGATAAAAACCGGTTAAAAAACCTTCAAGGTCAAACTCACTACTCAGCCGTCTTAATGACTATAGATTCCGGAAGGACCCAATAATTAATGAATGTAAGAAAAATAGCTTTTTCGTATTGAAAAGATTTCTCAAGAAAATCGGATGTGAAATTGATCAGTGTTTTCGGGTAGGTTATCGAACCTGTGGTCGAGTAATTTACCAATACAAAAAGTTAAAATTATTATGGCAAAATTGTTTAAAAGTTAAGTCTTAACATGCGTTTTATCGTATGTTTCCTGTACATTATGTGAACAGATTTAAAGTTGTAACGGAATTGATATTATTTCCTATATTTTAATTCTTGCGTGTTTCCGGTATATTATAGTTGCTACAATGACGAACATAATTCACAAAAATAATAATTTTGTTCATCCAAAACAAAACAGCTAAAAATTGATTTTAAATAATCTTATTATGTAATTAGTAGTTGCTATGGCAAGATATTTTAAATATACCTAACATATGATTTCTAGCAAACTATTTTTAAATGTATAGATAACTTTTATAACAAATATTTTAATCTTACTGATAAAAATCATATTAGCTCATTAATGAGACAAATGCTTAATGTGCTTTTCAGGTTAATTCCTAAAAAAAATATAGAGATAATAAATTTCAAGGTCTGTATTGCAATAATTTTTTACTTTATTTTATTTCGTCTTTAGATAGCGGTATGCATTATTGAATCACAATAACACAACAGAACCTTGACAAATTTTATAAATTCTCTTGAAGTTCTTGTATTGCTGAAGAAAAACGCGTCTTTTGCTTACTTTTAATTCGTTATTTGAAAATACATTTATGTTGATGTTATATATAATAAGTGATGTGTATAATTTTTTACTCAAGTAAATAAACGTACTGTGACACTTTTAAACGTTGGTAGACCTTTTTATTATGCAATTGCAAGCGAGTAAAATACAAAATTAGGTAGGTACCTAACTCCATCATTTCGAAAATAGAACTTAGTATTTATCAGGACACAAACCTTCATAGGTTCGCTACGCACAAGAATTCTATAGTAGGCACCTATAGACTTTTACTACCCTTGGCACCTACCTACATTTTTTTTTAAATTTACAAGCGCTGTCTCTAGAAATATGTGAAATTACTGCCAGCTTTTCTATTTGTTAATAAAGAAATTTATGAATGAAAGAGAATAATATTTATTTAATTTTTATGTTTTAAAAAATATTCTGATAGTTACACAAAAAGAAACACAAAAGGCTCAATTTCTAGAAAAGAAGTCAATTGGTTTATATATTATTGCCAAAATTGAACTTTTGACAACCTAGAAATGGAGCCTTTTCTTTGGATTCTATTACCTATCCCGATTGAATAACAAAAAAATAAAAAAATGAGGACCACTTGTAGGTACTACTCAAATAAAGTGTATACACTTATTATCAAATGAAGGGTAATGGAGCCTTTTGTGTGGATTCGATTCATTGGCTCTATTGCTGTTATTATTGTTAACAAAAATGTAAAAAATGTAGACAAATTGTACTCGATAATAAAGTGTACATGGTATCCATGTCAAATTATACACAAATTAAAATTACAATCTCATTTGCACTGTTAGGTCTACATAGGTACCTACAATAAAAGTGGAAATTAAATTATAGAGAAGAGCAAAACTATGACAACGAAGTGAGTTTGTGAGAAATCATAAGAAAATATTACCAGATAAATGCTAAAAAGTAATTATCCTTGTCAATGTAGTGAATGAATTCAATCAAGTCTACTTGGAATGTAAAGTGTTTCAGGAAGCTTTGGAACGAACAACTGAACAAAGCCAATCTGACAGTTTCAAAACTATGCAACTCCCATTACGGGAGTGATGCCATGATTTTTATAAGATTCTCTACAACCTCATCGGATAATGCATGGCGTTACGTGTTTCTAATCGTATTGATAATCAAGTTGGCATCGACAACGGTGGATATTAATTTGCCGGAGCTGCAGTACATCGCCGATCATTTGACGCACGAAGAGTGTCGGAAACTTGTGGCGGCTTTGCACGATCCTGGTTATGATCTCAGTAGCCACATTGACTTGGCAGGCAGGTTGATATTCATTTCCAACTACGTACATTCTAGTGTAATGCAATGAGCAGAAAGTCATCTAAATGTCAAACAATTAATGTTGCACTGTTTCTATCGGAATCATTCTAGATTTCACTTTCAAACTACTCCTTATGCAGTGACGTTTAGTAATCCACCCATAAAATGTATCTGCAAGATTTATAGCTACCTACTGAAATACATAAATTACTTTAACATTACCTTACCTAATAATTGATACGATTGGAATGAAAAACTTCTATCGACGCAGGGTTTGTGTGTCCGTTTAAAATGTGACATTCCCATCTTGTAACTGCATGGAATGCAAGAAGCATCATACCTAGTAATTTTCTTACTTGGTACCTAGGTACCTACATACATGCCATTGAAGATAGAATTAGGATTAAGTGACAAAGTTGTAGAGAATGCTCTTTGTGCATCGCTGACCATAATTTTACATTTTGATCAAGAAGTTATTAAGTTTTAATTTTTTGAAATAAGATGATTTACAAATTCCATGCTTATTCTAAATAAACAGCTCATAACATTTTAACCAAATTGTAAAAAGTTGTTAATGAGCACAAAAGGTTGTTGTTCTTTAAAAGTTGCATTGCTTCAACAAATTGTTGATCTTATAAATTTGCGATATTGTGGCAGAGGTTTTCATTGCTCAAGTATTCCTAAGTTGCTTAAAAAAACATAACGTGATGATCTCCCTTTCGCTCCTTTTTAGTAGATAATAGAAGACTGGACTATAATTTAATGAAAAGAAATGTATTTCAAGTCAGTCAAATGTTAACTTATGGAACTTGTTTCCTGCATTTAAAAGATTTAAGTTCCCCAGACTTGAACGGCTTGGTGCAATTGTTTCCGCAGAGCGCAAGGTGCCTGAAACGACGCCATGCCTGAATATGCTGTTACACTGGAATTCCGCACAAGGCGAAGGCAAAGGGGAGACACACTCCGTGTTATCTCACCGACTAATTCAGATCAAGCGGCGGGATCTCGCAAGATGGCTGTCCAACGCGACGTTTCACGACCTCTCGCAAAACCTGGACGACACGCTACTCAGCGATCCTTTCAAAGACATAGCCAAATCAGAAAGCATTGATATTTATAGAAATACACGGTAAGAATAATTATCATTTTACTGTCAATGAAAATTAAACAAAAGTTGGCCAGTCCTGACGTTCCTTACAAATGTCTACCTTTGCAGTTTTGAATTCTGCAATTTTGCTTTTCAATTACCATAGTTGAGGGAAAGAAAGAGTGATTTCAAGACACAATTTTTGAATTGTTTGCAAACGGATGGTTGAAATAATAAATTTATGAATCTTTATAACAAGGACAAACTGAAGGTTTCACACTTTCACATCCTACATATATTTTTAAGTAAAAAAGTACAGATAATTTGAGAAAAATAGCATGGATTTTGCTTCTACCCTTTTCATTTAAAATTAATTCAGAACTGTTCAGGAACTCAGTTGTCCAGGCAGTCTCACATAAATAAGTGTTCTCAGCAAAATGATCCCGATGGAGAGTAATTATACAAACTTTGTTGTGAAACAGGCTTTAACACCTAAGTCACGACGCAAATAAAAACTATATGTACAGTAAAATGCAATCAAAGCTTGAGAACATTAACACTCTCATCGAGCTGCAACGGCTCTGCATTACATAGTGACACCTTATCCTGATTTAGGAAAAACAGTTTATAAGCAAGTCAGGAGAAATCATAAAAATGGATATAATTTGAAGCTCAAAAGTCGAGTAGGTACCAGTATTATTCTGCAGCTAGATTTACGAAAGGTTTTAAGCCATACACCATTATGGCAATAGTACTGATTTCTCTTCAACCATGCTTACAATGATAAAACTTACCTACCAGTTTATCATTATAAATTGATACCTATTTGAGCAAGTATAATCATGAAGTTTTACCGGTAACCGGTATAACGTTGTAATTAACTTATATTGCATAAAAGCTATTTCGGGCATAGAATTATGTACGTATTCCTTTTAAATCTAGGCCCTGCATTAGATATTGCCTTGTCTTTGGTAGGAATGCATCAAATTTCATCAACTCCATGAAGAAGCAATGCGACGACGACGAGTACATCTGGAACATCATGGACACTGCCGGTTTCATCCTGATAATCCTGACAGCGGGCGCGACGCTCGTCATCCTCGCCAGAGTGCTCTGCCTCTACGGGTTCCGGTGCCGACGAAGGGACGACGACGATCGGTCCTCGCATTACGAGTCTGCCCGAGGAGCCAGTCCGACGAGGGAAAGACCGTCGAGAGAGAAACCGGCGAAAGCAAGCGCGACGCGAGCCAGTGCGACGAAAGTAATCCCGGAGAAAGAATCTCAGGCCAAGGGGAAGCAGAAGGATAACAACGGCAAGAAGAAAAAGTAAGGAATCTTGCAAAGCTTCAAGTAGTATTGTAATGTCGAACAGTGGAACTAACCCATTTGTTGTTGAGCTAGATCTTGGAGAACTGGTCAATCAAAAATTCCTGATTGCAATAGGAAAGTTACTTTGTTACCATAGCAAAATATGAAGTCCTATGCTTTTACTGTTTTGAAATTAGAAGAATTATTGCATGTTAGGTATTATGAAGACTTTGTAAAGTCGATTTTGAAATATTTTCAAAAAGTAGGTAAATTAAGTTTAAACCACCATACAGTTAATCAAGAAAAGATCACAGCAATGAAATAATTCTCTATTGATCACATCACCACTTGTATTTTACACAATGGTGGGAAAATAACACTATTATGCAAAAAATTTATGTTGCTAACATTTTTGTTTTGAGATAGGTACCTAAACAACCAGTGGCATTTCCACAAATTGTGGTCAAACTGTAATAGGCAATCACTTAAAAAATCAGAAAATTATGCACGGTAAATCTTCCGCCTATCTTACAAATAAATTTCAAATCTTGCTCATCTCCCGTTCAATGCGGCTTTGTAATCGAAACTTAAGCTTTGATTCTCGCACTACACTGTGTTTCACATTTAGCTGTCGGGTAAGATATTTTGAATACCCCTTGTCCGAGAGAGAGGGATGGTCTCGGAAGACCGCGTGATTGCACACAGCGACTGAGGGATGGACAAAAAACCTCTTTGCAAAACAAGCCTGGCAGACAGCTAAATATGAAATGCAGTGCTATGGAAATGCAGTGTTCACGCTACGGAAAAATTAGTCCAAGAAAATATAGAGTAGGTACATAATAGATTTGAAAGTAGAAATACCTACATAAAACTTGTGATGAAATCCATCTTGATGCAAACATTGACTAGAAAAATGTGTTGCATCTTCGGGAGATTCAGATTGCTCCTCGTTGCTATTCGAGAAAAAAAGGAACATGACTGCACTCTGGTGGCTATTGTGGTACTAGGTAAATGGCGGCTATCAAGGACGCATTTGCATAAATATTAATATTTTCCAAAGTTGTTTGATGGCTAAAAACTAAAAAGTAAATTTATAAAATTGCAATTTCAATTGTTCTCCTTTTTCACTGCACTATGGAAACACGAAATGGAAAAACAAATAAATTAATCTGTAGACAGATAGCCATCTTGCCAGAAGTGGCTCCACAACGCCGCTTATTTGCGGGAATCGTCTGTCATCTCGTCAGTTGAACTAGATACAACGTAATGTTTCTACTTTAAGCATCAGTGAACTTGCAACTAATTCCTTTCAGCTCCAACAAAGCGTCGCTACTCTGCAAGACGGTCGAGTTCCGCAAAGACGGCACCAAAGAGGAGACGGAAGTGCTGCTGACCGACGCCAGCGAGTCGGACTTCGACAAGGCTCTGAGCAAGCTCGGCATGCAGTCTCAATGCAACCTCAAGTACGTCAGCGAGGACAAGAAGAAGAGGTCCAAGCAGACCATCCCGGAGGAAAGCTCAGAGAATGAATGACAACACCGCTCGTTGGCTTTACATGTTTTTATTGATCAAAAGATTTTAAAGATAGATGGAGAATGTACATGGATCATTTTATCTCTTTGACTTGGAGACCTGAGAACAGAGAAAGACGAAGAGAAAGTTAGAGAAGACAGATAGGTTTTTTAGTAACAGTTTACACAATAAAACATCATAATTTATGTCCAGTAATGACATATGCATTTATTTAAAATATATCTACTAGAATAGATCAATATTTTTCTCTGAGTAATCAGTCTTATTTCTTGTTGTCCAAGAGATTACTAAAATGAACTAATAAAGTAAAAACAAAAAATACTATTAGCTCTAGAACCTATTTATATTACATATTTAAATAAGTTTGATTTCAAACTTATCAATAAGGTTAGCTATGAGCCTTGTTTTCTCTTTGTCAATTCATTTTGTTGTTTAATTATCATTGGGGATGGCATTGGGGAAGCCATGGATAAAAGAAATCTTCTCGAACAAGATTGCCATAACCGGGAGGTGTGGCGTGCGGGATGCGGAAAACGACCCGAGCTGTAGCGAATCCGCTCAATATATATAATTATCAAGTTCAGCAACATGAAAATTATTTGACAGTTCAAAAGTTTGTGTAACATCCTAGAGACTTGTTGATGAGATCACAGTGATTCTCCGAGATGAGAGTGATGACTCGTTAAGTAAGCGATTGGCTAGCTAGTATACAAATTGATTTATGAATTGAGGGCTGAAGGACTCCTCTTCAACATGTTGTTATCAAAACAATGATTCAATGTTGTTTTGTTTTTAAAAGACTTGATGCAGCATTTCAATTTAAAGGATTGGATTGTCAATGCATCAAGTTGTTTGTCATGGAAAATAGTTACCTGTTTATCAAACCTAACAGAAAGGTTAGCTTGCATGCAAGTAGTAAATGATGACGATGTTTAGGTGACAGGAAGAACCATCCCAGAATTGTCTCTGAATCGAGGCAAACCAACTCTTATGTTACGAAGGTCAGACACCAGAATAAGAAACCAGAGAATCAAGCAGATGTCCTGTTATCTCTCAACGTTGACGTCGCAAGCGGAGATCGCTCAAGAGTAGTGCTTGATAGACTCACCAGGCGGTAGAGATTGCTTCAGTTTCTCGGCCTTCTCCTTGTCGGTGATGACCAGTGTGTACAGGAACCTCGAGCAGCGCACCTTGAACTTGACGTTGTCGGGGTTCTTCTTTATCTTGACGGCTGGAGACAAGACGAGACGATGTCACAACAAGGCATTGAACAACACACGAAACAAGGAGCGACCGGCATTAGTGGTCACTAACCAAAAACTATTGAAGTACCTACGGACACTTATGCAGTGGCAGGGATTCGGGTTTAATAGTCTCAAAGACAGATTAAACTATACAAATAAAAATAAAAACAGCAATAGGCTAGGGTGGTTGTATGATGTACTATTGTTTCTCTGAAATTGTGCTGAGAAGGGTTTGCAAGTCCAAAATTATTGTAATGCTGACAATGATTTCTTGGCTTTGTTCTTTTACATGCATGGGCTCACTTTCAATGACAATGTAGGTAGGTAGTGCTAAACAAATGTAACTGGGTAGGTAGGTATATTTAAAGTTAACCAACTGGATAATCTGGATCCTACCTACCAAGTGCACAAGAGTGAAACATGACAATTAGACTAATTCAGTAATAATCTCCGGGCCATGCATGCTGTAATTGTACCCAATGTTGTTTTAATTACCTACCAAACTGGTAGATCAAACCAGTAGGTTTGTACTGATCTTAGTTAAACATGGATAAGTAGTAGTGATTGGTTGTTAATTAAAACAAGTGACACACCTCTACTCTCCGCATTTTCGATCATGACTGAATTAGCAGAGGCAAGTAGTAAGGTCTTAGTGACAGCTGCAGCCAATGGGAGAGCATTCTACACTCAGTGTTTATCTAAACTTGATACCGTGTCGTGACTTGAACTGATAAGGTTGATAATTTGTACGCTATCAATGCTACCTAGGTACCATCAATAAGTCTGTTAGTTCGTTATACCTACACCAATTCACACTTTCTGTCGGTCTAACAGTTCAAATGTCGCTAGTGTAGGTAGAGCGAATGAACAGACCTAGGTAGTAGGTTTGTTCGTCGGGGTGTTCTAACCTGCTCGGAGCAGGCGGAAGTACGTCACCCAATATGCTATGTGCAAGGATTACGAATCAAAACTCGACGGATAGGTATAAGTAAACTGTTCCGTGACGACTTCCGGTGTGATCTGAGCAGGTTAGAACACCCCAACGAACAGACCTATACCTACTGTGACACTCGGATTTGGAATGTCATGACATCAATGACATTAAATTACACTCCTGGGTGAGATCTCAACCTCATTTACACATCATCACAATGTCATCAAAATTTATTCTGGAGAAAACAAGATGGAATAGGTATTCGCCAATCAACAGATTTCAATGTCAAACCCACAGACTGATAAACCTAACCTTTGAAATACTCACATTTCGCATCCTTCCTGCGGGCCTTCAGAAGGAAGTCCTTAATTTCCTTGATCTCCCTCGGCTGTAACAACAAAACAGAGGTTACGTTTTGAACTGATTTATAAGTCAATAGCTTTGTTTATCAGGCAAGAAGTGAAATCAACACAACTTACCATTGCGAATGTGTGGAGTAGTGGACAGGTGAACGTCTGCAACAAAAACAGGGTTTATTAGCTTAATATTATGTAAAGTGTAATATTATCCGTAAGAGAAAGGGCAGTTGCACACGACAAAAATATGTTTGATGGGATATGATTTCAATAAAGGCGGATGATTAGAGATAAAATAAATAAATTAAATTTCACGTACAGATCAAAGACGTTCACTTTCTTCAGGAAAGCGCTCCTGGCGGATTTCGCAGTGACTAATAAAGCGGAAGTAGAATACTCAGCCAATCAGAAGATCACCTTGAGGCTGCTGCCACTCGACCAATCATTGCGAGGCATATTTATGCGCGAAACATTTAAATATTTGGGAGCTTTGTAATTTTTATTTAATTCTGGTCAACACACTTCTAATAATATACACGATGCGACAAGTATTTTTTGATTCGAAACATTGTTATTTTATTGCATGTGTTGACTTGCCCATTTTTTGACAACACCAATTTTTCAATTTGTAATAATTTGAAATTGGTCATGGGACTAATAATTTCAAAAGTTATTGACATTTTACGGACATTTTATTCGTGGTTGGAAATATTTGTCAAATTTCCTGAAGAAAATGTCAGATATTTTCTTTGACATATTTCATTTCGGTTCTTTCCAGGGTCTGTATCAGAAACTTGCGAACGCTTCTGAATTCGCATGCAATACGAAGGCTCGCTTATCAACGCGTTACACTGAGCGGAGTCCTAGTAGTAACAAGGGACATTTGTCATGTTTGTTATTGTTGGGAATAGTGATGTAAATTTTCACAACATTTTTTTTGAAATATTTCATGAAAAATGTGAAATATTTTATAAAATAGCGAAACATTTGAAAAATTTAGTTTTTAGGACTTCTGTTAGGTAACTCATTAAAAATAGCAAAACTTTATATTTATTTGTTTCTAGACAACACATGAAATATCACCTTAACCTTTACATTATGGGACTTTGATATAATAATCATAGCAATTAACGTTTTAGCTGCATGACGACCAATGTTAACTCGTTAGAACTGTTTTTTCACAATCACAAGTCGACCACAACCTTCAATATGATAACTATGTATAGGGTGGGAATATTCAAAAACGAGTTGAATATCTTTTCACTTCATACATAAAGACAAATATTTCAAAAGTTTTGAAATATTTCAAGACATGCTGAAATATTTTAATTGAAACATTTCAAATTGAAATATTTCATTGAAATATTTCAACATTTACATCACTAGTTGGGAAGATTATTGACTGACAGAGCATTGCAATTGCAACTACAAGTGTGTAGTTAATAAAATAGGGAGTACCAAAAGCAATGGCTCTCGGCAACATAAATCTAATTTTTACGACTAGTAACTGATATAAAAATGCTCTACTTTCAATGGTGGAGTGAGTGTAAGTGTCTTCGTTTCCCATCTTGATCCACGACTCTCCCCTTTCTTCCACAGCCGCCTCCACTTCGCTCATCGACTTCATTCTCGGTTTCAAACTAGTTGAGGAGTCGGGGGGACAAACATTTTCAGTTTTACATTTGAAATAATATCGACTTGAAATATGCAACTACCTGGCGGAAATAGGATTATTTTCTTCGAAAATATCACCATAAGAGCACTTTGCTACATGTACAAGAGAGTCAAGTTTATCTCAGCATACGTCTTATTCACAGGGTTGTACTTGCAAAAACATCTCCAAAAATCACTTTTGAGTTATGTATTGTGTTTGTTTTCCACATTCTACTTACAACATAAAGTGCAAAAGAAGTTTTCCTGCTGACAATTGATTCACGCCGCTATTTGGCGGCTTAGTTTTGCATTTAGACACATCATATGTTTTTATCTCCAGACCAAGAGTTGCTCGATCTTCTTGGTATACTCTCTTGTCCCACCCCCTTCAATCACCCATCATCTCTTTCTTAGTTTGAAACTTAGAGCCTCAATTCCAAGGTATTTCGATTCCGTTGAACTTTATCTTGTCCATATTCATGACTCCTTGACACTTCTTAAGAGCTTCACACCTCCGCACCCTTCATTTTTAGTTCTTTCCCCCACCCATTGGTTAGGTCATTGCTGGTATGGACTAATAGGTAATACCAAAGGATTTAATATTCAATGATACATCGTCGGCTTAGTACTTATTTGTCCTATATCCACTTTTTAAAAATTTTGAGTTAGCTATTGGTTATTGCTTATTAATACTCCTTTAATACATACATAACATAAAAATACCAATTTTCCAAAAAACCTTAATTTCTGAGCTATTTGCTTTTAGGTGGAATTTTGAAAAATTTGTTAAAATGCCAAAACATTTCTCAAAAAAGGTACCTATTGATGTAGATTTAATTCCCCCTCAAACTTAGTTCAAATATGATAGAAAATGGACATAATCTTTTGCTTCTTTACACGGCGTTTTTTTTAAATTGTAAATTTTAAGAAACATAAAAAATTGAAATTTTAATTTTTGAAATTAAAAATTTTATATTTTTTTTCTTACAATATAATAAAAGGGTGTAACAATAATGAAAAAATGCTTAAATAGTTGAAATGTACTTCCTTCTGTACAAAAACTACGTACAAATTGGATATAGGACAAACAGCGGAACAAATATTTCGTTCCCATGACTTTCTTTGTCCTTTATCCAATCCTATTTCCAATGGTAGAAAAATACTACTAGATATTATACAAGAGATCCATAAGAATGAGTGGTATTTTTTTCGGTTACATAGATTAAGTAGTTTTGCCGTGAGAATAAATTCAATCTTTAAACCTCATTATCTCCGACTAGCAAAAAGCGTACCAACAAACAAGTACCATAGACATTGTATACATAGACATAGACATTCTATACATAGACATATACATTCTATACATAGACATAGACATTCTATACATAGACATAGACATTGTATACATAGACATAGACATTGTATACATAGACATAGACATTGTATACATAGACATAGACATTGTATACATAGACATAGACATTGTATACATAGACATAGACATTGTATACATAGACATAGACATTGTATACATAGACATAGACATTGTATACATAGACATAGACATTGTATACATAGACATAGACATTGTATACATAGACATAGACATTCTATACAATGTCTAAGCAAGTACCAAGCCGACGACATTACACAATTTAAAATTGCGCGAGTGCAGCGAGCGTCACCACTGTACTCTTTTGACTTTCTCCATGTGTTGTTTTTTGTGTTTTTGTCAGCAACCCAGTTCAAACCGTTAAAACAATCAATCTGAAATTTTGCAAATCAAAGCGGGCTCGTCACCTCGTGTATAGTTTTTGACAGTCTTATGATTTTTTGACATTTAAGCTGGAACCGTTGAACCGATCAACTTAAAGTTTTGCATGGTCATGGGGAACAACACTTTAGGATTTGTTTAAATAATTTTCAGACTACCTAATCTGATGTTAACTTCAAAAGTTAATGACATTCTATGGACATTTATATGCGTGTTTGGGAGGAATGGTAAAATATTTTATCACTCTTCTTTGACGCAATTTGTTTCGGTTCTTTTAGGGACTGGAACCCCAATAAATAACGGTTCCGGTTCCATTTCGGTTCCATAAGGGTTCCAATCGGTTCTATCAATTTAAGAAAAAAAATCATATTATTTTTTTAAATCGACTTTTAAGAACTTACATGCTCAGAAATGTCTATCATTAATTTGACTCGGTGATCATTTTATTTGAAAAACTGTAAATGGTAAATAATTTCACATTTGAAAGGCCCTGAAGTAAGAATCTGTTATGGAACCCAAATAATGTTTAATATTAATAAGGGTTCTGGGTCCACTTAAAAAATTAATATGGTTTCCGATTCCGGTTCAGGTTCCTATGAAAATAACTGTTCTTTCGGTTCCGGTTCCAGTTCCTGGTTCTTTCCAAGGCCTGTAAAGCAGAAACTTGCAAACAACACTTCGCATGCAATACAATAATAACGAACACCTATACGAGTCATGTCCTCTTTCCAATCAGTTTCTCGCACTGTTCACTTCGCTCGTAGTGCTCGTCTCGCTCGCTAAGCAAAGTTTCACGCCACTTCTCATGATCGCTGGAGCTGCTTGGGTTTGACAGGATGCTGCGATCTCTAGCGGAGCAACAGATAAGCCTCGAACTTTGTTAATTAAACCGATCCTTTTTAAACTTAATTAAATACTCTCTGTTACAGTTTTCACTTTAAGCGTATGGTGTTAATATTTTGGGATAAGGAACCACGGTCGAAGGAGGTAAATTCTGTTTTTGATAAGTGAACTTTGAACTTTGAAGTTTTAATGGGTGAAATTAGGGCTGGGTGTGACCTGTTTTCATGAGGGAATAGTGGCTTAACTGTGCGGGCTGTGGTTGGAGGGGGGGGGGGGGGGGATTATGGGTAGCCCGAAATTCACTTTACTTGCTGTTGTTAATGTTTTATCAGAGTAAGAATTACACATTTATATACAAATGGCAAGAACGCCAAGAATGTCACTACTACATTTTTCACAAGGTATTTCTTGAAAAAATGGAGTAAAGAATAAAATAAGTGTTCATGATCTAAATTATATCTTCAATTAAAAATGTCAATATTATAGTTTTACTAATAGAAGAGTGTACATAGCAAATTTTTAAAATATAACCCATCCTTAATTTATCATGTGCTTATAAGTGCACCAAAACTTGTATGCATTTTTGGAGCTTTGACCTGATATCTGTTATCGTACCTATCAAGTGTAATACTTCGAAAATCGTAATCTGAGATCGAACTTTTATTTCAATTAATCTGGAAATGAGTATTTTGTAATATCGACGGAGAAAAGTTAACATTAACTTAGAGGTTGATGTAAGGGGGAGGGGGAGGATTTCTGAGCACATGTATGAAAGAGTCATCCAATCTTTTATAGGATTTATGTTTTATTAACTAATTTGAAGTCTTTTTTAGAATCGATTATATATTATAATTATCAATAGATGTTAGATTCCTCGGTAGAACTCGTACAAACTTTTAACTCTGTAAAACTCTGCTCTGTGAATAATTTCCCGACACTTGAAGGACGCATTAAAATATCCTGGTGCGAGTTTGACTGAGTTCTGAGTTCCAACCAACACTGGGCCCCAAGTGAATGCAGGTTGAGCTCGGAAACAGTGCTGCATATTTGATGGCGAGTGCAACTCTGTGTCTTGGGTTCGTGCCCCGGCGGGGCCGGAGTCATGAATATTGCAGCAGATGTAAACAGCAACACGGAAGTCACAACCGCGAGTCTAAGAGTCAACTCAACTAGCGGATAATGAGTCATAACTCACGACATTCAAGTAGGAAAATGAAAAATGCAAAAGTCTATGCTTTTCTATTACTGTTTGGCACCATTCTTTCTTTGGTTTGCCTCGCCTTATGAAACGTCTGAAAACGTCACTGGTTTTACTATACACTAGAGAGCCTAGATTGTCTCTATACTATATACTATAAAAACGTTCTGTGCAACGCGTTGATAAGCGAGCACGGGTACGTGCAAATTCTCGAACCGGAATGCGTACACAAAGCACAGAAAACATAAACATCCATATTGAATTGTACCACTCAATCAACATAAAAGTGTATGCTTTTCATAGAAACTTGAAAATAGCATCGAAGCCCCATGGTACCTACATATTGCAAATCAGATTCAATTCAATTGGCACTGGAAAACATTCATTTCGATAGTACTTCATTTCTGACAGCTATTAAAAATGTCAATAAGTTCATACGTTCTTGACTGATTGGGATGCAAATTTGTAAAATAAGGGACAATGTTGGTCTTAATGATCATGCAAAATATGAGTTTGATCAGATTTACAGAAGACCATTTTCATTTTTCAGCCTATCAGGAGATATTTTTTATAATTTTAACAAATGAATGGATTTCAAAAAAATTAGAGTCTACAAACAGAGGTTGTCTTAACATGTGTGCAAAATCTCAGATCGATCGGCGAAACAGTGTGACCTGTAGCAGAAAAAAAAATACAAACAAAAATACAGGTCCTTGATGAGCTAAAAGGAGTCGCTCGCTTCGCTAGCTCAATAACTCTTGAAGTTCTTTACTAATTTGTCTGAAATTTCCAAAATGTCTCAATGTTGGTATCAATGGCCAAGCAAAGTTTTAAGCTGCTCGGTCAAACGGGTCCTTTTTAAATTTTCAACCAATCGCATGATCTTGTTCGAAAAATATTCATGTGACACTCTTATGACATTAGTGTCATTGATTTCATTAGTATGCTATCATTAGTATGACACAAAACCTATACACTAGAAGTAGTAGTAGAATAATAGTGCTTAAGAGGCAAACGGAAGCGAACGGAAATCGCACGGTTCGTCAGAGCGGTTTTTTGAAATTTTGTCTTCCCACTTAATAATTTTAAAAAATCAGATAGTAACGACCCATTACAGCCTAATAGACTAAATAATGCCGGACACTGAAGTTCATTATGACCTCTGATGCGACCTCAAAGTGTTAAATACGATATTTTTAATAAAATAATCGAAAATATATCGTATTTAACACTTTGAGGTCGCACCAGAGGTCATATTGAACCCCAGTGTGCGGCATTATTTAGTCTATTAGGCTGTAATGGGTCGTTACTATCTGATTTTGTACAATTATTGAGTGAGAAGACACAATTTCAAAAAACCGCTCTGACGAACCGTGCGATTCCCGTTCGCTTCCGTTTGCCTCTTAAAGGCGCGTCGACAGCGAGGTCATCTTGCGCAGTTTTATATTTGTTGGTCACATTTGGAGGTCATGGAGGTGGGCGCTCTTATGATATTAGTGTGTTGTGTGTGTCCAAATCAGGCGATGAAATCACGCTTTATAAGAAGTGACGAGTGACATGACGTAACTGTAGTTCAGCTTCGTGATCTGTAAAGAAAATTACACATAGAAAAAAAAATACAAACAAAAATACAGCTCCGTGATGAGCTTAAGGCAGTACCTTCATTATACATATACAAAAAAATAAAAATCGTGAAATTACAAGTTCAGAAAACGTTTTGCTACATTTCAACTATATTTAAGTATAAATGAATCATAAAATGTCATTTAACTTGCAACCCCTGTCGTATAGCGAGGTTTCAATTTATTGCCTTCCGAGAATGAACAAAACTGTAACACAGGAGGTATAGGGAAATCATTTAGTTTTTGGTTAACTTTTAAAATAGCACACGTTGGTATTGTTTTCAATTTTTTTCCTTATAGAATGTCCAACTATCTATCTAGAAATCATTTTTTTGAAAAAACGTTGAACCTCAGTAAAATTAAAAACTCAAAAATAGCATGAAAATCGTCATAATTTTAATGGCCCCCATAAGACTACATGTTAAAAATAGGAATTTATAACTACAATATCTCAAAATCTAGACACGAGAAGTTGTTCATATTTCACAATATCGTGTAAATAGAGATTATTGATACCTCTGCCAAAAATAGGCTTATTTGGAAGATATGAGATATCAGTTGTGCTACCTTAAAGGAGTCGCTCGCTTCGCTAGCTCAATAACTCTTGAAGTTCTTTACTAATTTGTCTGAAATTTCCAAAATGTCTCAATGTTGGTATCAATGGCTAGAAATATTTTAGCTAGAAATTTAAAAAATCGTACCCACTTGTTAAATTAAAATACACCCTCGACTTACACCGAAGAATGTTTTAGCTGACATCGGGACAGATCCAGCAACTTTGACGACAATCGGCTGATTAGCTCGTGACGTCATGATCCTCATGGCTTGCTTGAAGCTCGCAGACGCTTCCAACCAATCGCAGCCGAAGATAGCGTCCTTCACCAGCGAGCTCTGTAACATACACCACTAGCTTGACATCATGATCTTCACGGCTTGCTTGAAACTCGCAGACGCTTCCAACCAATCACAGCCGAAGATAGCGTCCTTCACCAGCGAGCTCTGTAACATACACCACTAGCTTGACATCATGATCTTCACGGCTTGCTTGAAACTCGCAGACGCTTCCAACCAATCACAGCCGAAGATGGCGTCCTTCACCAGCGAGCTCTGTAACATACACCACTAGCTTGACATCATGATCTTCACGGCTTGCTTGAAACTCGCAGACGCTTCCAACCAATCGCAGCCGAAGATGGTGTCCCTCACCAGCGAGCTCTGTAACATACACCACTAGCTTGACATCATGATCCTCATGGCTTGCTTGAAGCTCGCAGACGCTTCCAACCAATCGCAGCCGAAGATGGCGTCCCTCACCAGCGAGCTCTGTAACATACACCACTAGCTTGACATCATGATCCTCATGGCTTGCTTGAAGCTCGCAGACGCTTCCAACCAATCGCAGCCGAAGATGGCGTCCCTCACCAGCGAGCTCTGTAACATACACCACTAGCTTGACATCATGATCTTCACGGCTTGCTTGAAACTCGCAGACGCTTCCAACCAATCACAGCCGAAGATGGCGTCCTTCACCAGCGAGCTCTGTAACATACACCACTAGCTTGACATCATGATCATCATGGCTTGCTTGAAACTCGCAGACGCTTCCAACCAATCACAGCCGAAGATGGCGTCCTTCACCAGCGAGCTCTGTAATACATTGAAACTGTTATGTCCACTTTATAGGGTGATTTCATCTTACGTCACAACAGTGACACGTCATCGAAATCTGTCTGGAGGATCGATTCTAAAATTTAAAATAGATCCTTAATGTTATGGCTTTCCCTTATAAATTAAGCTTATTTATGATTTTTTGTTGTGAAAAAATGTATGCAAGACAAAGTATCATTCTTTAATTTCCTCGAGATAGAAAATGGTTTCATGTCAAAATAAGAGGAAAATAAGCGAAATCTGAAGGTGAACAAGGAGCGAGTTTTTAAGAGTTCACGAGTTTTGTGGACATTACATGCTTGTTTTGATATATTTGGCATTTCATTCTAAGGAAATTCAAATCACTGCTCCTTTGACCCATCAGTTTTCCAGGTCTGTAGAGCAGCAATCTGCAATCAGTACGATGGCATAGCGCGTTTTCCCAGTGTAGACAATGTAGAACGGTACTAATTCCAAGCTACTGGAGTTTTTTTTGTACATGGAAGCGCAAAAAAAACTCTGATTGAGAGGTCACTATACTTCCAAGCTATTAGTGCTAGGGTTCTGAAATTTTTAAAAAATGTAGAAAACATACCAAAATTTAATATGTGAAAGTTTCAAACATATTTGAAGAATAGAGCAAAAGTTAGAAATGATTGAAGATGCATTGAAAAAACAGAATAAACCAGATATTATGTTGACTGGTGTGAAGAATTGATTTGGAGTTACTTCATGCGAATGAGGTTAATTTATATTGTGTGGCCCACAATTTTTTGGTCTATGTGCAAAACGGTGTTTTCGCTGTAATATAGATTTCTGAATCTGTAATACCGAAATTAGTGGTCACGAATATTTTATTTCTGTTGTGTTGTTTATTGCAGTGCTGTTTAAGTTATGTTAAAGTTTTATACAGCTGGATTACAAACTGTTTTTCAAAGTCTTGATTCAAATGTCTATAACTTCTATCTCGTTAATTAAAAATATCTGAAAATTGCAAACGTTAAATTTTCATATGTTTTCTATAATGTGTGAAAGTTTCAGCTATTTATCTTTTATAGTTCTGTCGGAATGACCTCTCAAACAGGGGCATTTTTGGTACCTTGATAAGATGACAAACGGGAAATTACCTCTTCCTCAATTTTGTCGCAAAAGAAGCACATAATGTAGAGCTCCAATAAAGTTGCCGCCATCAATCCAGCGAATTGTATAGCTTTTATATCTCCAGGTGCCATCTGAAAGTAACACAACGCTATAGACTCGATGCATTCGGCTTTTCAGCATAATTGAATGTATTTTCGACCCTCTACCTCTGAGGTACATCATGGATTTTCATTTGACACTTGTACGTTTCCTCCCCACCCCCTCGTCTACTAGGTATGAAATAAACGCATCATACTTACGAACGTGAAATAAAGACCCACCGCTACACCACCAATGAGATTGCAAACAAACTGGACCATGAAAAACGTCTGGAAGGCTTTCTCGAGCTCCTTTACGTAACTAGTAACAAAACAAATACGCACAAATCAACAAATATTTTCTGACAGCCGTTAAAAAGATATTCTTGACATCAGGCGCGAAGTAAAGGGGGGGGGGGGGGATGGGGGGATTGGGGGGATGAGGGGATAATCCCCCCCCCCCCCCTACTCGAGCAGGCATGACCCACCATTCACCATACAAAATTAAGTTTAGTGTCCGAAAATCACTAAATTTTTTAAAAATTCTAAAATAAATTGCCCTGCGGGGCAAGAATAGGGTTTGTTTGTTATAATTTGAGCAGTTAACATCCCAGAATCGATTTTAAAATGTTTATATTCGAAAAAATGCCCTGCGGGGCAACAATGGATTTTTTTGCTTCAGTTTGTGCATTTTAAAGCCCCAAAATCACTTTTAAATGGTTTACAATAAAAAAAAAAGCGCCATGGACGTTAACACTGGGGGGTTTTGCGCCCCAAGACCCCCCCCCCTTCCTTGGGGTGTCGCATTCCTTCCCCCCCCCCCCATGATGAAAGTAGTTCCTACGCGCCTGCTTGACATACCTTATCAATTCGACATGACGATCCACACACTCCTTCATAAGACTTTCCATTTTAAGGTCAACTTCCTTATGGTCATTCATGATGTGGACTGGGAACTCTCTTGGATAAGAGAGTTCCTCTCTTCTGTTAGAGAGAGTTTCTCTCTTCTTCTTGAGTTTCTCTTCTGTTGCCACTGATCTGTACATCCTGGTAGATCTCTTACAAAAGACGCTACTTCCCAACTCCTGGTTTTCTTCCTTCCGCCTGATCTCGACGTGCTCGATGGCGACTGGGCGAATGTTGACCAATGAATGTCCCAGTGCTTGGAACTGTGCAGTGGTTTGCATCAGGAGTGCGAAGATCATCGAGTCGATGTACAGGATGAAGCAAAGTGTCGTGACTCCCCACACTTCTTGAAGCACAAGAGTTGTCTCAAAGTGCGGAGATGTGGATTCGTCGAATGGAAACCATCCACTGAAACGGAATGTAACATCTTAGGAACTGGTTTTACACGATCTTGGAAGGACAAAACAATTCTTGAGCTGATTTTTTGTTTACATATTTCACATAATTAAAACAAATTTTTTCTAATTATGTATCATGGATATGGTTTTATTGATGATTATTGAATTTTTTGTCTGAAAATAATAATTTTCAAGAAAGTGGGTTAGAATTTTAAGTAGTCTATTTACATTTTGTCTGTATAAAGAAAACATTTGAAAGGTACAGGAAAAGAACGCTATAGGTCAATTTTAAAAAAAAAAATAGTTTACGGTGTATTCTTGCAATGGTTTTTATGAGCTTTCAGAATTTACCCTCAGGTTTTAGAAAATATTGCCACAAAGTCTTGAAAAACGTAATTGAAATATCGATTTGTATGAAAGATAGATACAAGTTTAAACAAGTTTCAAAATTATTTTCAAAAAGGTTGGTTAGAGTTTTGAGTAGCCTTTTTACTTTTTGCCTGTATAAGAAAACATTTAATTTAAATGGGACTGTTGATGCCTTGAATTACCTCACAAACAACTTCCTCTTTTTCCAAAGCAGGGGGAACGCTATGATAACGTAAACGACAGGGATTATTGAGCGAGCGAAGCGAGCGACTCCATTTGGCTCTTTTAGCACGGACCTCTGTTTTTTTTTTTGTTTTTTTTTTGTTTTTGTTTTTGTATGCTAAAGGAAGCAATAGAAGTCGCACCGTTTCACCGATCGACCTGAAATTTTGCACACATGTAAAGACAACCTTCTCTGTTTGCAGACCCAATTTTTTTTTGAAATCCATCCATTGGTTCATTGTTAAAATAAGTATCTCCTGATAGCCTAAAAAATGAAAATGGTCTTCGAGAAATGTGATCAAACTCATATTTAGCATGGTCAGTAAGACCAACAATGTCACTTATTTTACAAATTTTCAGCCGAATCTGTCAAGAAAGTATGCACTTATTGACATTTTTAATAGCTGTCAGAAATGAAACATTGAAAATGAATGTCTTTCCAATGCAACTGAATCTGATTTGCTTTAGGTACAAGAGTGTTTTGATGGTATGTACACTTTTTTAGTGAAAAGCAGATATTTTTATGTTTATTGAGTTGATCAAATTTGAATAATTCAATTTGGATCATAGTTTCCAACAAATCATTTCGAGTTTTTAAGGACCTTGATTGTCTTTTCGTCAATTCGTAGTTCTGATGGCCGTGCCTCCCGTGTTTCTACTTGGCTGATTTTGCATCCAGGAGGGATTAGAAACATAAGCTCACATTTCAATAATATCATTGAGTGGCGTTTGTTCTCTTCTAGCGTTCACACGTCATTCCAAATCTCTACTGCATTTTGCTTCTTTTCGTTGATAATTTTGGCAATTTGGTGTACTTTGTGAAGGTATTAGTAAAATTGAATCGCTTTTAAAGCATAGATATTAGGTATCTACAGTTTTTGTCCAGGGGATTGATTATTTCAAATTATTTTCTTCTTGGAAACGTTGGATTCATTCCGTTTCTAAACTAGGTAGTTACTATTTTACCTGATCCGTTTTTTTGTGTGGAACTTTGATTCCTTTCGCTTATTAGTTGAAAGGTGTTTACTTTATTTTCATATTTGCGAAGTTTTGTTCAAGATTCATTTCGTAACATTACGACATTGAATACATTACGTCTTTGAGCACACATTTCGTGCATTTCAAACATTGATCACACAAATATTATTGTACTTTAATTAGGTAGGTACTCTACTTCTTACTTTTTCATTACCTATCTTATCCCTATTTAAACATGCCGAAAAATGGAAAGACTTCTGCTAGAATGAAAGCCATAAAGGCGAAAAAGCGTCTGCGTGAAATTGAAGATCAAGAAACTGACGAAGCTAAATCTAAAAGGTTGAAACAAAATGTCGTTAATAATAAAGCATCAAGGAGCAAAGAGACCCCCGACCAGACTGCTGCAAGGAGATACTCAAACAATCAACGCAATACCCGCTCTCGTGCAGCGGGTATTGCCGATTGACCGACCAACTAAAAACTTCGCATGGTAATTGGTAGCCACATTTAAGGTATTTTTGCCAATTTTCAGTCTAATTTGTAGTTATTTTCAAAAGTTTATCATATCATATGAGTGGTCCCAGGTATATTGTTTGAAGGATATCATGTGATTTTTGAAACTTAACAATGAACCGTTCAATCAAAGGTTTAATCGATCAACTTAAAACTTAGCAAGGTTATTGGGACCAATATTTTTGGAAATTTTGGAGATATATATACAAGTCTGTGACGAAATTTAAGAATTATTGGCTTTTAATGACATTTTCGATAGACATAATTTCGGTTCGAGGTGTTGCGTGTATCCGTGCTCGCTCATCAACGCGTTACTCAGAGCGTTTTCCTAGTAATGAATATTGTAAGATGCAGCTTTGTCATCAGCTTGCTCCTGCGGAGAATATCTTGCATCAGGTTTCTACCCCAGAGTGATTCTCGCTTGGTGAGTTCGACCATCACATCCATAGCGTCAGTCAGCCGCTTGAAATCCTCGCTCCTCCAGATGAAGTTGCCAACTTTGACCAGATACATTGTCATGACACATGCGTAGATGATGGACTCGAACAGCAGCAGTTTGTTGTCCATATGTTGGTAGCAGTTGATCGGCAGTGAGAGTCCCATCATGAAGACAGAAGCGAGGATGTTGAGTTTAGGCAGAGCGGACCAAACTCTGCGGAGTGACCCTTTTTCATTTGCATCAGTTTGACTTTGAGGCCAGAGACCTGGAATTAATTAACACATTCTTAGGCACGTACCAAATGTTAATTGTGTAACTTTTGGATTATATGTGTGGTACAGCGAATCAGATGCTTCAAAATGATTGAAACAGTTGAATTTAATCCAAAAGTTAGTTTAGAGGGCTTGGTAGTGAGCGTGGCCTTGACGAGTTTTTTAATCGATTTCTATCAATATCTTTTTCCAGTGTAATTGTTAACAAAATAGGGCTATGGACGTGAATTCAGAACAGTTCGATGAAAATAATTTCATAGTTTGGAATAAGCTATTAGTTGTATTGTGTCCAACAGGTAATTTAGTAATTTAGTAATTTAGTAATTTAGTAATTTTCGGGTTCTAAACACCTGTTGGACAAAATAAAACTAATAACTTATTCCAAACTATGAAATTATTTTCATTGAACTGTTTTGAATTTACGTACTACATAGCCCTATTTTGTTAACAATTACACTGGAAAAAGATATTGATAAAAATCGATTAAAAAACTCTTCTAGGTCAAACTCATTACTCAGCCGTCTTAATTCACTACAATTTAACTTTGGTAAAACCGGGCCTAAGTGAATGTTACACAATACAGTTCAAAATAGGAAACTCAAATCATCGACTTTCAAATGGTAAAAGTTCAAGTACAAGGTCAAACAAAACAAAATGCATCTTTTTTTTTCGAGTATTTCCCTAATATCCGCGGTCTTTGGGGAATTCCAGGTCGGACAAGCACCCCCTTTAGGCCCTCATGTGGACGGCGAAGCCCCTGAAAAGTGGGGATATTTAAAAAGGGCCAAGTTCATTAAGGTGTTTCAAGCGCTCGGCCGCTCTATCAAATTGAGTGAGAAAAATTGTTTCATAAGTCGGTGTAACTTTGATAGGATGTTCACATGATCAGTCTGACTTTAAATTAGTAGAACTCTTTTTCATTTTTGCTTCGTGCCTTGTTTATATATTCACACCGGTTATTCAACAAAACCGCGGAAAACTATAAATTTTCTATACGAATGGAGACCAAACCCGAAAACCAATTGATCTCAATTTTTAATCATGATTAAATAAAAGACAAACTTAGGATTATCACTTGGCACATTTTTAAAATTAAAATTCATACAGCACCCAGCGAGACAAGAATACAATTTTCACCAAAAATCAACAAATTATTACTAATTAACAAAGCAAAAAATAATAATAAACCAATTGATAACCCTAAGTTATCTTTTATCTAACCATGATTGAAATTTCAAATCATTTCACCAACCAATTTTGTCTCCATTAAGACGATGCAAAAAGTAACAAGTATCATTGAACGTGTGAAATCTCTGTGGGCAATAACGTGCAATCCAAAGTCGTGTTAATACCTACTTAGTAAATACCACTGATATATAACACGTGGATTGCGTATCAATGCTATGCGAGTGAAGTCAACATTTTCTAAGTCGCCGCTGTAATAATTTTGTGGATTTGTAACAAATTATAACTAATGTAACTAACACGTGTTAATTAACTTGTTAACTAATGACTAGTGTAATGATTTAGTTGATTCAAAGTGATTTTAGAAATGATTAAGATCGTGTAATAGGCTGTTTTAAATTGATGACCTTGAAAAGGAACATTTTAGGAACATTTTTCTAATGTATTTTCGACTTCACTGGAACTAATGCTAAAGGGATTCAATGCGCAATCCACGCAACGAAGTGGAAGTACATGGAGATCGTGGTAAATACCTACCTGCATAGCTCAACAACTTGGCATTTAACTGAAAGCAACTCGCATCTTCCAGGCACCCTTCATTCTCACGAGCTCGGGCTAAAGTCTCCACCATCTTGTCTTCTCACTACACTTACTCTTCAATGTACAACTCCAACGTATGGATCATGGGAATCAAATATTCATTTTCATTTTCATTATTTAATATCGACAAGTTGCATTGACAAATGTTTGGCACACGAATGTTGTCTCCCTAGTATTGATTTTAATATGTATTTTATAACTCTTGCATAGATTGCGTTTCTTTGTCAGGCATGCTCCTGTAGAGGTTATAAAATTCAAGGACAATATTTGAGCGAGCGTCTCCATTTGGCTCTTTTGGACACTTCAGTTTTTTTGTTTGTTTTTGTTTCCCGACGCTGCTGGCCACATTGTTTTTGCGATCAAGATTACATTTTGCACATACTTATATCATTCTAACTGTGTTTGTTAGACTAAGTTTGTAACTTAGTAACATACTTAGTTTGTGATTGTTTTTGAGTGCTGCCCTCTGATTGGTTCAAAAATGAAACTGGCTTGTAGGTCACACAACCGAATCGACATTTTTTCATATTTTATCAGGAGATATTCTAACTTTTGAACCTATCGGAGGGCAGCTCTCAAAAACTATACACGATTAAAGTGCACTGCTCCAGCCATGGTGCTTGGAATTCGCCATAATTCATACAAATCTCTGATGAAATAATACCTCAAACAACGGCATAAAACAATTATATCTTACCGTGTGCTCCAATTATATGTTTTTAATTGAAGTTCCAATTTTAAACTATCCCAAAATAATTCATATTTGTAGTGCAATGTTGCCAGATTTATGGTAAATTTCACACATTGTAAACATTTTCTTTCTTATTTGGCCCGTGACCCCATATTTTCAAACGGCAGTCTTATTCTAAAAATTATTATCTGTAATTTGAGACTATTTTCAATAATTTGTCATTCCTCTTGCGGTTTTAGGAGCAATTTAAGGCCAATTTTCCGGGACGATTTCATGTCTCCCTGTGTTATCTTATGGGGTAAAAGATGATCTTCAATCAAGAATATCTAATTATTTCATACCGTAAGGGGCAATTATTTTTTGCTAGTTGTATGTAATATGGTTTCATTCATATTTTGTGTGAATTACAGCAAATTCTCATTCCTATGCCGTAACCCTGGAACCCCCTTAAGTTAAAATGATATTAGTATGTGTGCAAAATTTCAGCTCGATCGGAAGAAAATTGTGGCCGTGCCGTCGGTCCAAACACAAAAACACACAAAAAAAAACAACAGAGAAAGTCTCCAAAAGTGCAGAATGGAGACGCTCACTACGCTTGCTCAACAATAGGATGAAATATCCCAAACAACATACAAACATAATATCGTATTCTTCATTTTCAAATCCCACTGGCTGTTGATTGGTCGAGTACAACTCATACGTCACAGGTGGAAGGAATAACTACGCTTGGCTCAGCGCATTGTCCGTGCATGGAAACCCGGCTTAACAAACAGTTGTTTGAGCCCACGAAGATCTTGCTTATTAACATGGCTTTAGTAAACATCCACCAACACGATTAACACCAGGCTTAGCGCAACAATGCATGGCTTATAGTTGACATCTAGGTGACCGTGAATGTCAGTAGCAGGGTCAGAAGAACTGGTATTGATTGGTCCGGAGCGGCTGGAAACTGGATACGGGCAGATTATGTAAATGTCATAGAAGATGCGATGGGATTATGAAGATAATACATGTTGATAGGAGAGCTATTGGTCCCATGGGATATGAGATAAGCACTTAGGCCGGGTAGGACCAAAATTACGGAACAGGTTGAAGATGAAGATGGTTGAAGACGCTCTGAGCTTGTATTCCGGAGGCCCGGGTTCGATTCTCGCGGCCGTCCTTCCTGACTGGTTTTTTTTTCGTGGTTTTCCCTCAATCGACAGGCAAATGCTGGGATGGTACCCTACTAATATGCCACGACCGCCTCCTTCCCCCCTTCCATCCTTACATACTCTTCACCATCATCTCCCAATCATCATCATAATAATTCATCCGTCGCCATTAGCCTCGCTGCAGAACAGTGCGACGTTAAGCCCCAGACAAAAAAAGGACCAAAATTGGATTAACTGGATTCATTGGGTAACTGCTCACTAACTATCGATAGTTAGCTAATCCAAAGTTGGTCCTACCCGGCCTTACAGCTTCTTCTGGAGGTTACACAGTGTCGTGGCGGCCATGTTGGAAGTCTAGTTCGTATACTTGCTTTCTTACAGATGTTTCTGTTTTGCGAAACATTTATACTTTTAAACACTTGGTATTGTTTTTATAAATAAACGAAGAATGATAGTTAAGCATTACAAGAAGTGGAATTGGTAGGGTTGAGGTTAGGTTGAGTTTACTTTCAGAGTGATATTGCACCTTTAAAGAAGCGAGTGTCGCCATTGACAGTACTCATTAGTCGATTTACCTTTTTTATTTTGTTTGTTTGTTGCCTTTTTGCTTTTTTGTAGACAACTGCCCAGCATTCATAAAAGAGGTCACGCACCTGAACGAGATCATGTGATTAGTTGAAAATTAAAAATATAACTATTTGACGATCAACTTCAAATGTTTCATGAACATTGGGACTCATAATTTTCAGAAAAATCAATTCAATTGTACTTGTCATTTTGTAACTACGATGATTGTTGTAAAATATTTGTCCTTATTCAAATAATTTCACAGAAATTATCACTACTCCTTTGACGCAATTGATTAGATTATTTTTATAGGGGTTTCCAATTCCTTGGGCTGTAGAATAGACATTTTCACACACATATCGCATATAATACGAAGGTTGGCCAATCACTGCGCTACACATAGCTTTATAAATTGAAATTAAATTTTAAATTAAACATGACGAGTTTGTTGCAAACAACGAAACTTACATCGGCAGTGAAGAGGCAAACGGAAGCGAACGGGAATCGCACGGTTCGTCAGAGCGTTTTTTGAAATTGTGTCTTCCCACTTAATAATTTTAAAAAATCAGATAGTAACGACCCATAACAGCCCAATATACTAAATAATGCCGCACACTGGAGTACTTTATGACCTCTGATGCGACCTCAAAGTGTTAAATACGATTATTTTCGATTATTTTATTAAAAATATCGTATTTAACACTTTGAGGTCGCATCAGAGGTCATAAAGTACTCCAGTGTGCGGCATTATTTAGTCTATTAGGCTGTTATGGGTCGTTACTATATGATTTTTTAAAATTATTTAGTGGGAAAACACAATTTCAAAAAACGCTCTGACGAACCGTGCGATTCCCGCTCGCTTCCGTTTGCCTCTTAAAGCATTTGAAATCTAATACAAGCTCAATACAAATGTACAAGTCAAGCTTGCATCTAAAACATTTAAACATGTTGTACCGCCAAGACAATCCGGAGAATTAAACTTGCATCTAGGTTTAATTATTCACTTCTTCCTTGGATTACTTGTCTAGGAAATGGCCGCGCCAAGATTCTTCGCTACAGAAAACCTGTGTTCTTCGAAACACAAAGCAGCGCGCGCATAAAACACGCCGTGTCCGAGTTGCTGTACACGAGGATAGTTCACAAGTTCATTGTTTTAGTTCGAGGCTAAAGACATTGCGGCGCTGCTGCATACTACAGAGGAGAGAGTAGACAGTCGGCCATTATCACGCCGTGTCCGAGTTGCTGTACACGAGGATAGTTCACAAGTTGATTGTTTTAGTTCGAGGCTAAAGACATTGCGGCGCTGCTGCATACTATAGAGGAGAGAGTAGACAGTCGGCCATTATCACGCCGTGTCCGAGTTGCTGTACACGAGGATAGTTCACAAGTTGATTGTTTTAGTTCGAGGCTAAAGACATTGCGGCGCTGCTGCATACTATAGAGGAGAGAGTAGACAGTCGGCCATTATCACGCCGTGTCCGAGTTGCTGTACACGAGGATAGTTCACAAGTTGATTGTTTTAGTTCGAGGCTAAAGACATTGCGGAGCTGCTGCATACTATAGAGGAGAGAGTAGACAGTCGGCCATTATCACGCCGTGTCCGAGTTGCTGTACACGAGGATAGTTCACAAGTTGATTGTTTTAGTTCGAGGCTAAAGACATTGCGGAGCTGCTGCATACTATAGAGGAGAGAGTAGACAGTCGGCCATTATCACGCCGTGTCCGAGTTGCTGTACACGAGGATAGTTCACAAGTTGATTGTTTTAGTTCGAGGCTAAAGACATTGCGGCGCTGCTGCATACTATAGAGGAGAGAGTAGACAGTCGGCCATTATCACGCCGTGTCCGAGTTGCTGTACACGAGGATAGTTCACAAGTTCATTGTTTTAGTTCGAGGCTAAAGACATTGCGGAGCTGCTGCATACTATAGAGGAGAGAGTAGACAGTCGGCCATTATCACGCCGTGTCCGAGTTGCTGTACACGAGGATAGTTCACAAGTTCATTGTTTTAGTTCGAGGCTAAAGACATTGCGGAGCTGCTGCATACTATAGAGGAGAGAGTAGACAGTCGGCCATTATCACGCCGTGTCCGAGTTGCTGTACACGAGGATAGTTCACAAGTTCATTGTTTTAGTTCGAGGCTAAAGACATTGCGGCGCTGCTGCATACTATAGAGGACAGAGTAGACAGTCGGCCGTTATCACGCCGTGTCCGAGTTGGTGTACACGAGGATAGTTCACAAGTTCATTGTTTTAGTTCGAGGCTAAAGACATTGCGGCGCTGCTGCATACTATAGAGGAGAGAGTAGACAGTCGGCCATTATCACGCCGTGTCCGAGATGCTGTACACGAGGATAGTTCACAAGTTCATTGTTTTAGTTCGAGGCTAAAGACATTGCGGCGCTGCTGCATACTATAGAGGAGAGAGTAGACAGTCGGCCATTATCACGCCGTGTCCGAGTTGGTGTACACGAGGATAGTTCACAAGTTCATTGTTTTAGTTCGAGGCTAAAGACATTGCGGCGCTGCTGCATACTATAGAGGAGAGAGTAGACAGTCGGCCATTATCACGCCGTGTCCGAGTTGGTGTGCACGAGGATAGTTCACAAGTTCATTGTTTTAGTTCGAGGCTAAAGACATTGCGGCGCTGCTGCATACTATAGAGGAGAGAGTAGACAGTCGGCCATTATCACGCCGTGTCCGAGTTGCTGTACACGAGGATAGTTCACAAGTTCATTGTTTTAGTTCGAGGCTAAAGACATTGCGGAGCTGCTGCATACTATAGAGGAGAGAGTAGACAGTCGGCCATTATCACGCCGTGTCCGAGTTGCTGTACACGAGGATAGTTCACAAGTTCATTGTTTTAGTTCGAGGCTAAAGACATTGCGGCGCTGCTGCATACTATAGAGGAGAGAGTAGACAGTCGGCCATTATCACGCCGTGTCCGAGTTGCTGTACACGAGGATAGTTCACAAGTTAATTGTTTTAGTTCGAGGCTAAAGACATTGCGGAGCTGCTGCATACTATAGAGGACAGAGTAGACAGTCGGCCATTATCACGCCGTGTCCGAGTTGCTGTACACGAGGATAGTTCACAAGTTCATTGTTTTAGTTCGAGGCTAAAGACATTGCGGAGCTGCTGCATACTATAGAGGACAGAGTAGACAGTCGGCCATTATCACGCCGTGTCCGAGTTGCTGTACACGAGGATAGTTCACAAGTTCATTGTTTTAGTTCGAGGCTAAAGACATTGCGGAGCTGCTGCATACTATAGAGGAGAGAGTAGACAGTCGGCCATTATCACGCCGTGTCCGAGTTGGTGTGCACGAGGATAGTTCACAAGTTCATTGTTTTAGTTCGAGGCTAAAGACATTGCGGAGCTGCTGCATACTATAGAGGACAGAGTAGACAGTCGGCCATTATCACGCCGTGTCCGAGTTGCTGTACACGAGGATAGTTCACAAGTTCATTGTTTTAGTTCGAGGCTAAAGACATTGCGGAGCTGCTGCATACTATAGAGGACAGAGTAGACAGTCGGCCATTATCACGCCGTGTCCGAGTTGCTGTACACGAGGATAGTTCACAAGTTCATTGTTTTAGTTCGAGGCTAAAGACATTGCGGAGCTGCTGCATACTATAGAGGAGAGAGTAGACAGTCGGCCATTATCACGCCGTGTCCGAGTTGGTGTGCACGAGGATAGTTCACAAGTTCATTGTTTTAGTTCGAGGCTAAAGACATTGCGGAGCTGCTGCATACTATAGAGGAGAGAGTAGACAGTCGGCCATTATCACGCCGTGTCCGAGTTGGTGTACACGAGGATAGTTCACAAGTTCATTGTTTTAGTTCGAGGCTAAAGACATTGCGGCGCTGCTGCATACTATAGAGGAGAGAGTAGACAGTCGGCCATTATCACGCCGTGTCCGAGTTGCTGTACACGAGGATAGTTCACAAGTTCATTGTTTTAGTTCGAGGCTAAAGACATTGCGGAGCTGCTGCATACTATAGAGGACAGAGTAGACAGTCGGCCATTATCACGCCGTGTCCGAGTTGCTGTACACGAGGATAGTTCACAAGTTCATTGTTTTAGTTCGAGGCTAAAGACATTGCGGAGCTGCTGCATACTATAGAGGAGAGAGTAGACAGTCGGCCATTATCACGCCGTGTCCGAGTTGCTGTACACGAGGATAGTTCACAAGTTCATTGTTTTAGTTCGAGGCTAAAGACATTGCGGCGCTGCTGCATACTATAGAGGAGAGAGTAGACAGTCGGCCATTATCACGCCGTGTCCGAGTTGCTGTACACGAGGATAGTTCACAAGTTGATTGTTTTAGTTCGAGGCTAAAGACATTGCGGAGCTGCTGCATACTATAGAGGAGAGAGTAGACAGTCGGCCATTATCACGCCGTGTCCGAGTTGCTGTACACGAGGATAGTTCACAAGTTGATTGTTTTAGTTCGAGGCTAAAGACATTGCGGAGCTGCTGCATACTATAGAGGAGAGAGTAGACAGTCGGCCATTATCACGCCGTGTCCGAGTTGCTGTACACGAGGATAGTTCACAAGTTGATTGTTTTAGTTCGAGGCTAAAGACATTGCGGCGCTGCTGCATACTATAGAGGAGAGAGTAGACAGTCGGCCATTATCACGCCGTGTCCGAGTTGCTGTACACGAGGATAGTTCACAAGTTCATTGTTTTAGTTCGAGGCTAAAGACATTGCGGAGCTGCTGCATACTATAGAGGAGAGAGTAGACAGTCGGCCATTATCACGCCGTGTCCGAGTTGCTGTACACGAGGATAGTTCACAAGTTCATTGTTTTAGTTCGAGGCTAAAGACATTGCGGAGCTGCTGCATACTATAGAGGAGAGAGTAGACAGTCGGCCATTATCACGCCGTGTCCGAGTTGCTGTACACGAGGATAGTTCACAAGTTCATTGTTTTAGTTCGAGGCTAAAGACATTGCGGCGCTGCTGCATACTATAGAGGAGAGAGTAGACAGTCGGCCATTATCACGCCGTGTCCGAGTTGCTGTACACGCGGATAGTTCACAAGTTCATTGTTTTAGTTCGAGGCTAAAGACATTGCGGAGCTGCTGCATACTATAGAGGAGAGAGTAGACAGTCGGCCATTATCACGCCGTGTCCGAGTTGGTGTGCACGAGGATAGTTCACAAGTTGATTGTTTTAGTTCGAGGCTAAAGACATTGCGGAGCTGCTGCATACTATAGAGGAGAGAGTAGACAGTCGGCCATTATCACGCCGTGTCCGAGTTGCTGTACACGAGGATAGTTCACAAGTTGATTGTTTTAGTTCGAGGCTAAAGACATTGCGACGCTGCTGCATACTATAGAGGAGAGAGTAGACAGTCGGCCATTATCACGCCGTGTCCGAGTTGGTGTGCACGAGGATAGTTCACAAGTTCATTGTTTTAGTTCGAGGCTAAAGACATTGCGGAGCTGCTGCATACTATAGAGGAGAGAGTAGACAGTCGGCCATTATCACGCCGTGTCCGAGTTGCTGTACACGAGGATAGTTCACAAGTTGATTGTTTTAGTTCGAGGTTAAAGACATTGCGGAGCTGCTGCATACTATAGAGGAGAGAGTAGACAGTCGGCCATTATCACGCCGTGTCCGAGTTGCTGTACACGAGGATAGTTCACAAGTTCATTGTTTTAGTTCGAGGCTAAAGACATTGCGGCGCTGCTGCATACTATAGAGGAGAGAGTAGACAGTCGGCCATTATCACGCCGTGTCCGAGATGCTGTACACGAGGATAGTTCACAAGTTCATTGTTTTAGTTCGAGGCTAAAGACATTGCGGAGCTGCTGCATACTATAGAGGAGAGAGTAGACAGTCGGCCATTATCACGCCGTGTCCGAGTTGGTGTGCACGAGGATAGTTCACAAGTTCATTGTTTTAGTTCGAGGCTAAAGACATTGCGGAGCTGCTGCATACTATAAAGGAGAGAGTAGACAGTCGGCCATTATCACGCCGTGTCCGAGATGCTGTACACGAGGATAGTTCACAAGTTCATTGTTTTAGTTCGAGGCTAAAGACATTGCGGCGCTGCTGCATACTATAGAGGAGAGAGTAGACAGTCGGCCATTATCACGCCGTGTCCGAGTTGCTGTACACGAGGATAGTTCACAAGTTCATTGTTTTAGTTCGAGGTTAAAGACATTGCGGCGCTGCTGCATACTATAGAGGAGAGAGTTGACAGTCGGCCATTATCACGCCGTGTCCGAGTTGCTGTGCACGAGGATAGTTCACAAGTTGATTGTTTTAGTTCGAGGCTAAAGACATTGCGGCGCTGCTGCATACTATAGAGGAGAGAGTAGACAGTCGGCCATTATCACGCCGTGTCCGAGTTGCTGTACACGAGGATAGTTCACAAGTTGATTGTTTTAGTTCGAAGCTAAAGACATTGCGGCGCTGCTGCATACTATAGAGGAGAGAGTAGACAGTCGGCCATTATCACGCCGTGTCCGAGTTGCTGTACACGAGGATAGTTCACAAGTTGATTGTTTTAGTTCGAGGCTAAAGACATTGCGGCGCTGCTGCATACTATAGAGGAGAGAGTAGACAGTCGGCCATTATCACGCCGTGTCCGAGTTGCTGTACACGAGGATAGTTCACAAGTTGATTGTTTTAGTTCGAGGCTAAAGACATTGCGGAGCTGCTGCATACTATAGAGGAGAGAGTAGACAGTCGGCCATTATCACGCCGTGTCCGAGTTGCTGTACACGAGGATAGTTCACAAGTTGATTGTTTTAGTTCGAGGCTAAAGACATTGCGGAGCTGCTGCATACTATAGAGGAGAGAGTAGACAGTCGGCCATTATCACGCCGTGTCCGAGTTGGTGTACACGAGGATAGTTCACAAGTTCATTGTTTTAGTTCGAGGCTAAAGACATTGCGGAGCTGCTGCATACTATAGAGGAGAGAGTAGACAGTCGGCCATTATCACGCCGTGTCCGAGTTGGTGTACACGAGGATAGTTCACAAGTTCATTGTTTTAGTTCGAGGCTAAAGACATTGCGGAGCTGCTGCATAATATAGAGGAGAGAGTAGACAGTCGGCCATTATCACGCCGTGTCCGAGTTGGTGTACACGAGGATAGTTCACAAGTTCATTGTTTTAGTTCGAGGCTAAAGACATTGCGGCGCTGCTGCATACTATAGAGGACAGAGTAGACAGTCGGCCATTATCACGCCGTGTCCGAGTTGCTGTACACGAGGATAGTTCACAAGTTAATTGTTTTAGTTCGAGGCTAAAGACATTGCGGCGCTGCTGCATACTATAGAGGAGAGAGTAGACAGTCGGCCATTATCACGCCGTGTCCGAGTTGGTGTGCACGAGGATAGTTCACAAGTTGATTGTTTTAGTTCGAGGCTAAAGACATTGCGGCGCTGCTGCATACTATAGAGGAGAGAGTAGACAGTCGGCCATTATCACGCCGTGTCCGAGTTGCTGTACACGAGGATAGTTCACAAGTTCATTGTTTTAGTTCGAGGCTAAAGACATTGCGGAGCTGCTGCATACTATAGAGGAGAGAGTAGACAGTCGGCCATTATCACGCCGTGTCCGAGTTGCTGTACACGAGGATAGTTCACAAGTTGATTGTTTTAGTTCGAGGCTAAAGACATTGCGACGCTGCTGCATACTATAGAGGAGAGAGTAGACAGTCGGCCATTATCACGCCGTGTCCGAGTTGCTGTACACGAGGATAGTTCACAAGTTCATTGTTTTAGTTCGAGGCTAAAGACATTGCGGAGCTGCTGCATACTATAGAGGAGAGAGTAGACAGTCGGCCATTATCACGCCGTGTCCGAGTTGGTGTACACGAGGATAGTTCACAAGTTCATTGTTTTAGTTCGAGGCTAAAGACATTGCGGAGCTGCTGCATACTATAGAGGAGAGAGTAGACAGTCGGCCATTATCACGCCGTGTCCGAGTTGGTGTGCACGAGGATAGTTAACAAGTTCATTGTTTTAGTTCGAGGCTAAAGACATTGCGGAGCTGCTGCATACTATAGAGGAGAGAGTAGACAGTCGGCCATTATCACGCCGTGTCCGAGTTGGTGTGCACGAGGATAGTTCACAAGTTGATTGTTTTAGTTCGAGGCTAAAGACATTGCGACGCTGCTGCATACTATAGAGGAGAGAGAAGACAGTCGGCCATTATCACGCCGTGTCCGAGTTGGTGTGCACGAGGATAGTTCACAAGTTCATTGTTTTAGTTCGAGGCTAAAGACATTGCGGAGCTGCTGCATACTATAGAGGAGAGAGTAGACAGTCGGCCATTATCACGCCGTGTCCGAGTTACACGCGGATAGTTCACAAGTTCATTGTTTTAGTTCGAGGCTAAAGACATTGCGGAGCTGCTGCATACTATAGAGGAGAGAGTAGACAGTCGGCCATTATCACGCCGTGTCCGAGTTGCTGTACACGAGGATAGTTCACAAGTTCATTGTTTTAGTTCGAGGCTAAAGACATTGCGGAGCTGCTGCATACTATAGAGGAGAGAGTAGACAGTCGGCCATTATCACGCCGTGTCCGAGTTGCTGTACACGAGGATAGTTCACAAGTTCATTGTTTTAGTTCGAGGCTAAAGACATTGCGGAGCTGCTGCATACTATAGAGGAGAGAGTAGACAGTCGGCCATTATCACGCCGTGTCCGAGTTGGTGTGCACGAGGATAGTTCACAAGTTCATTGTTTTAGTTCGAGGCTAAAGACATTGCGGAGCTGCTGCATACTATAGAGGAGAGAGTAGACAGTCGGCCATTATCACGCCGTGTCCGAGTTGGTGTGCACGAGGATAGTTCACAAGTTCATTGTTTTAGTTCGAGGCTAAAGACATTGCGGAGCTGCTGCATACTATAGAGGAGAGAGTAGACAGTCGGCCATTATCACGCCGTGTCCGAGTTGCTGTACACGAGGATAGTTCACAAGTTGATTGTTTTAGTTCGAGGCTAAAGACATTGCGACGCTGCTGCATACTATAGAGGAGAGAGTAGACAGTCGGCCATTATCACGCCGTGTCCGAGTTGGTGTGCACGAGGATAGTTCACAAGTTGATTGTTTTAGTTCGAGGCTAAAGACATTGCGGAGCTGCTGCATACTATAGAGGAGAGAGTAGACAGTCGGCCATTATCACGCCGTGTCCGAGTTGGTGTGCACGAGGATAGTTCACAAGTTCATTGTTTTAGTTCGAGGCTAAAGACATTGCGGAGCTGCTGCATACTATAGAGGAGAGAGTAGACAGTCGGCCGTTATCACGCCGTGTCCGAGTTGGTGTGCACGAGGATAGTTCACAAGTTGATTGTTTTAGTTCGAGGCTAAAGACATTGCGGCGCTGCTGCATACTATAGAGGAGAGAGTAGACAGTCGGCCATTATCACGCCGTGTCCGAGTTGCTGTACACGAGGATAGTTCACAAGTTCATTGTTTTAGTTCGAGGCTAAAGACATTGCGGAGCTGCTGCATACTATAGAGGAGAGAGTAGACAGTCGGCCATTATCACGCCGTGTCCGAGTTGGTGTGCACGAGGATAGTTCACAAGTTCATTGTTTTAGTTCGAGGCTAAAGACATTGCGGCGCTGCTGCATACTATAGAGGAGAGAGTAGACAGTCGGCCATTATCACGCCGTGTCCGAGTTGCTGTACACGAGGATAGTTCACAAGTTCATTGTTTTAGTTCGAGGCTAAAGACATTGCGGAGCTGCTGCATACTATAGAGGAGAGAGTAGACAGTCGGCCATTATCACGCCGTGTCCGAGTTGGTGTGCACGAGGATAGTTCACAAGTTCATTGTTTTAGTTCGAGGCTAAAGACATTGCGGCGCTGCTGCATACTATAGAGGAGAGAGTAGACAGTCGGCCATTATCACGCCGTGTCCGAGTTGGTGTACACGAGGATAGTTCACAAGTTCATTGTTTTAGTTCGAGGCTAAAGACATTGCGGCGCTGCTGCATACTATAGAGGAGAGAGTAGACAGTCGGCCATTATCACGCCGTGTCCGAGTTGCTGTACACGAGGATAGTTCACAAGTTGATTGTTTTAGTTCGAGGCTAAAGACATTGCGGCGCTGCTGCATACTATAGAGGAGAGAGTAGACAGTCGGCCATTATCACGCCGTGTCCGAGTTGGTGTGCACGAGGATAGTTCACAAGTTCATTGTTTTAGTTCGAGGCTAAAGACATTGCGGCGCTGCTGCATACTATAGAGGAGAGAGTAGACAGTCGGCCATTATCACGCCGTGTCCGAGTTGCTGTACACGAGGATAGTTCACAAGTTCATTGTTTTAGTTCGAGGCTAAAGACATTGCGGAGCTGCTGCATACTATAGAGGAGAGAGTAGACAGTCGGCCATTATCACGCCGTGTCCGAGTTGGTGTGCACGAGGATAGTTCACAAGTTCATTGTTTTAGTTCGAGGCTAAAGACATTGCGGAGCTGCTGCATACTATAGAGGAGAGAGTAGACAGTCGGCCATTATCACGCCGTGTCCGAGTTGGTGTGCACGAGGATAGTTTACAAGTTCATTGTTTTAGTTCGAGGCTAAAGACATTGCGGAGCTGCTGCATACTATAGAGGAGAGAGTAGACAGTCGGCCATTATCACGCCGTGTCCGAGTTACACGCGGATAGTTCACAAGTTCATTGTTTTAGTTCGAGGCTAAAGACATTGCGGCGCTGCTGCATACTATAGAGGAGAGAGTAGACAGTCGGCCATTATCACGCCGTGTCCGAGTTGGTGTGCACGAGGATAGTTCACAAGTTCATTGTTTTAGTTCGAGGCTAAAGACATTGCGGAGCTGCTGCATACTATAGAGGAGAGAGTAGACAGTCGGCCATTATCACGCCGTGTCCGAGTTGCTGCACACGAGGATAGTTCACAAGTTAATTGTTTTAGTTCGAGGCTAAAGACATTGCGGAGCTGCTGCATACTATAGAGGAGAGAGTAGACAGTCGGCCATTATCACGCCGTGTCCGAGTTGCTGTACACGAGGATAGTTCACAAGTTCATTGTTTTAGTTCGAGGCTAAAGACATTGCGGCGCTGCTGCATACTATAGAGGAGAGAGTAGACAGTCGGCCATTATCACGCCGTGTCCGAGTTGCTGTACACGAGGATAGTTCACAAGTTCATTGTTTTAGTTCGAGGCTAAAGACATTGCGGAGCTGCTGCATACTATAGAGGAGAGAGTAGACAGTCGGCCATTATCACGCCGTGTCCGAGTTGCTGTACACGAGGATAGTTCACAAGTTCATTGTTTTAGTTCGAGGCTAAAGACATTGCGGAGCTGCTGCATACTATAGAGGAGAGAGTAGACAGTCGGCCATTATCACGCCGTGTCCGAGTTGCTGTACACGAGGATAGTTCACAAGTTGATTGTTTTAGTTCGAGGCTAAAGACATTGCGGCGCTGCTGCATACTATAGAGGAGAGAGTAGACAGTCGGCCATTATCACGCCGTGTCCGAGTTGCTGTACACGAGGATAGTTCACAAGTTAATTGTTTTAGTTCGAGGCTAAAGACATTGCGGCGCTGCTGCATACTATAGGGGAGAGAGTAGACAGTCGGCCATTATCACGCCGTGTCCGAGTTGGTGTACACGAGGATAGTTCACAAGTTCATTGTTTTAGTTCGAGGCTAAAGACATTGCGGAGCTGCTGCATACTATAGAGGAGAGAGTAGACAGTCGGCCATTATCACGCCGTGTCCGAGTTGCTGTACACGAGGATAGTTCACAAGTTCATTGTTTTAGTTCGAGGCTAAAGACATTGCGGAGCTGCTGCATACTATAGAGGAGAGAGTAGACAGTCGGCCATTATCACGCCGTGTCCGAGTTGGTGTGCACGAGGATAGTTAACAAGTTCATTGTTTTAGTTCGAGGCTAAAGACATTGCGGAGCTGCTGCATACTATAGGGGAGAGAGTAGACAGTCGGCCATTATCACGCCGTGTCCGAGTTGGTGTACACGAGGATAGTTCACAAGTTCATTGTTTTAGTTCGAGGCTAAAGACATTGCGGAGCGGCTACATACTATGGAGAGAGTATAGACGTGCGGCCGTTATGGTGCTGCAAGCGCGAGCGATTTTGACGCTTGTTGAAGGCACTTTTTGGATACGATTGGAGACAAAATTGGTTGACGAAATGATTTTAAATTTTAACCATGATGAGATAAAATACAAACTTACTCGTATGTCTATCACTTGGTATTTTTTTTGCTTTGTTAAGGTAATAATTAGTTGATTTTTGGTGAAAAATGGTATATTTTCTTGTCTCGATGGGTGCCGTATGATATTTAATTTAAAAAATGTGCCAACTAATTGAGCGAGCGAAGCGAGCGACTCCATTTGGCTCTTTTAGCACGGACCTCTGTTTTTTTTTTTTTTTTTTTGTTTTTGTATGCTAAAGGAAGCAATAGAAGTCGCACCGTTTCACCGATCGACCTGAAATTTTGCACACATGTAAAGACAACCTTCTCTGTTTGCAGACCCAATTTTTTTTTGAAATCCATCCATTGGTTCATTGTTAAAATAAGTATCTCCTGATAGCCTAAAAAATGAAAATGGTCTTCGAGAAATGTGATCAAACTCATATTTAGCATGGTCAGTAAGACCAACAATGTCACTTATTTTACCAATTTTCAGCCGAATCTGTCAAGAAAGTAAGCACTTATTGACATTTTTAATAGCTGTCAGAAATGAAACATTGAAAATGAATGTCTTTCCAATGCAACTGAATCTGATTTGCTTTAGGTACAAGAGTGTTTTGATGGTATGTACACTTTTTTAGTGAAAAGCAGATATTTTTATGTGTAGCTTCTTAATGTTTCAGAACACATCATTAATATATAAAATAAACTAATACGGTATGAATTCTAGGTTTTTAATTGGAGCGACGTTTCAAGTGAACTGTGTCACCCCTCATCAGGCTCGGAAATGTAACATTTGTTACATTTCAAATTTTCATTTCATTTCAAATTTCATTTCATTTCATTTCAAATTTGTTACATTTTTTGTTACGGAAATGTTACATTTCCGAGCCTGATGAGGGGTGACACAGTTCACTTGAAACGTCGCTCCAATTAAAAACCTAGAATTCATACCGTATTAGTTTATTTTATATTTTTATGTGTATTGAGTTGATCAAATTTGAATAATTCAATTTGGATCATAGTTTCCAACAAATCATTTCGAGTTTTTAAAGTAGTTCCATCGTTTCGGCATAGGAATGAGAATTTGCTGTAATTCACACCAAAGATTAATGAAACCATTTCACATACGACTAGCAAAAAATATTTGCCCCTTACGGTATCATATAATTAGATATTCTTGATTGAAGATCATCTTTTCCCCCATAAGATAACACAGGGAGACATGAAATCGTCCTGGAAAATTGGCCTTAAATTGCTCCTAAAACCGCAAGAGGAATGACAAATTATTAAAAATAGTCTCAAATTAAAGATAATAATTTTTAGAATAAGACTGCTGTTTGAAAATATTGGGTCACGGGCCAAATAAGAAAGAAATTGTGTACAATGTGTAAAATTTACCATAAATCTGGCAACATTGCACTACAAATATGAATTATTTTGGTCTAGTTTAATTGGAACTTCAATTAAAAACATATAATTGGAGCACACGGTAAGATATAATTGTTTTATGCTGTTGTTTGAGGTATTATTTCATCAGAGATTTGTATGAATTACGGCGAATTCTAAGCACCTTGGCTGGAGCAGTGGGACCACTTTAAGGACCTTGATTGTCTTTTCGTCAATTCGTAGTTCTGATGGCCGTGCCTCCCGTGTTTCTACTTGGCTGATTTTGCATCCAGGAGGGATTAGAAACATAAGCTCACATTTCAATAATATCATTGAGTGGCGTTTGTTCTCTGGTAGCGTTCACACGTCATTCCAAATCTCTCCTGCATTGTGCTTCTTTTCGTTGATAATTTTGGCAATTTGGTGTACTTTGTGAAGGTATTAGTAAAATTGAATCGCTTTTAAAGCATAGATATTAGGTATCTACAGTTTTTGTCCAGGGGATTGATTATTTCAAATTATTTTCTTCTTGGAAACGTTGGATTTATTCCGTTTCTGAGCTTCTGTCTAGCCTGACATTTCCTTGAAGGTTAGGTATATCTCGGATTACACATTAATGGTGGTCATACAATGACACATTGTTTTATATTGATTCAGTGGATCGTAGTTTGCTTTCAGTTTGACTTAAAATAATGTTTTCTGTGTGTTAACGAACGCATATTCGGTTAATGTTTGCGCACGTGTCGTGCTCGCTCATTCAACGCGTTACACAGAGCGTTTTCCTAGTAACCCTAAGTTATCGAAGCTGTCTTTCATCTAATCATGATTAAAATTTATTTGATATCAATTCATTGACGGGCTTAGTCTCCAATCGTATCGGAAATTTCATAGTTTTGCGCGGTTTTCTTGCCTATTTGTACCCTATTGTTTTGTTGAGCGGCTATTTTTTAAAGTTGGGGTTAGAGGTCAAATACTCATAACATGTACGACTTCGTTTCCGCCCTATGTTGCCTATGTGCTAGAATGAAAGCGGTTCCTTGGGGAAACCCTCCAAAAGCAAGGCTCTCCCAGACATATGCAGGCCCCTGCCGGAGAGAATGTGAATTTCAGTAATGAATTTAGACTATTTCTCTGTGTTGAACTATAAATTTATTAATTTTAAGATTTGATTTAAAACTGATTCTTGTTATTTTACAATAAAGATTTTATTACAAGTTTTGGAAAAAATATCTTGGAATCTCCGCGGTGCACAGTTTGAGAACCACTGGTGTAACTTCTTGACGAGTCTTCGCATTGCATTTTAATTGTTTATTCACTGTAAAAGCTGCTGATAGAGACATGGAAAACAACTGTGAAGATGGCCAATGAAATTCATCGAGGAGGCTACCAATTTAATTGCTCAGATAGCTCAAAACCTATTGAAAGTCTAATTTTTCAGAACATTTACCAAATGTCCTAATATGCTGGTCCCAGAAATAAGGTGAATAGATAATGTACAAAGTTTGATTTTTTTCGAATGATTGATTCACTACTATTCAACCAATTAGTGGATTATGCTCAAACACTTTACCCAAGAAGGCTCATATGACATTAGAATATGTGCAAAATATCTGATCGGCTACTGAAACATAAAAACAGTTGATTAAGGCCCGGTATTACCAAAGTTAAATTTGCGGGATTAACTAACTTTTGGATTAAATTCAACTGTTTCCATCATTTTGAGATATCCGATAGGCTGTGCCACCAATTTAGTCCAATATTTAGTTAATCCGGCTCAGATTAACTTTGGTAATACCGGCCCTAAGAGATGTTAGCTATAGTTATCCGAGCTTTCATCATTTCTGTGGCTCAGTTCTAACTTTTAAAATCCCTATTATGATGGAAATCTATTCCATGAAATGTTAATCTATAGGCACCGTGCGTTCAAACCCCCAGCGCCACGAGTGAAATAAATAAGCAACATTTGTGGGAATGATCTTCAACTGTTTCATTTCTCATTGGCCGTGACCTAGCAACCGATCAGATGTCAACAAATGTACTCAAAATATTTCGGAATCAGTACCAAGTCGCGCAAATTACTATTGTGATCAGATTCAGTGAAATTGTGAACACTTTATTATCAATATTTTGTAGGCGAATAAACATTAGATAACTTGTGTTAAGGAGTGATAATGCGTAATAAGTGCAGCAACATAACATATAACTGCAGCGACTTGGACGCCTTGCCAAAGGTAAGCTTCCTTCCCACAGATTAGGTGGCTCTGTCTGTACTTTTTGTAGCGCTATCTGTAGTCTAAACACGCTGCCTATATGGCCGTGAACAAAATCCCATAAGAATCAGGAATTGAAAGTTCTAGAATAGAATCCTTCTAGAGACCAATGATGCAGTGTAGTAATGGCTGTCCTACTACATCGTGCACACAATATGTGGCAGGTAATTGGCTGGCTACACTTCGTTCCTCTTCCAACCAGTTAGTTCTTGTTTCCGTCAAAAGCTTACAAGGACTCGAAAGCTTCCCAACAGTTTACCATTGAAACTCACATGGCGTTTATTTTAACTCACATGGGCACGAGGCAAAGTGAATACACGAGGGGGGGGGGGGCACAAAGTTCGCGGGCTTGATGGGCTATCAGGGGGGGGGGGGGGTCAAGTGAGCATAGTTAGCGTATTTATTATAAGATATCGTCGAATTAGCAAGTCAATCTCAAAGAACATACCAAAGTTGTTTCAACTGATGCCATCATGAAATTAAGTAGGGACAATCAATATAATCACGGTCTTCTTGAAATTTCCACTAATTTGCACAAAAAAATACGAATTTCTAGAGGACCATGGCAACACAATTTTATCAGTAAAACTGCACTTTTTATTAGGATAATCATCGAAATAAAGCAGTAAAACCCTCATATCTCAGTAAATCATCCAGGAACGTGTACATTTAAAACTGTTAGAATTAAATATTGTACTTGATACACGATATAGTAGTCTTTTAAAGAAATCTTTGGGTCGTAAAGCAGCTTAATACTCTTTTGAAAATATCAGCATGCCTTTTCCTGTATGGTTGCAATGTTAAATTGAAAGACACACTGTAACTTTGAAGTGAAATCTCGGAAATTAGTTCAGCTTGCCTACTTTTTCTTGGCATATTATGCTGCAGAATGCAATTTTCTATATATATGTGATGCGATCTGTGACAAGGGACCTGTGGGTGAAAGAGTTAGTTTGCTGCAAAATGCAATTATGTGTTAAAATGAAAAATTTTATCGATTGTCGGATTATGGCTTTATCTGCTACCTAGTCGAGTTTTCTTCTATCTCTGTAAATACAAACATTTAAAAAAATCTAAAAAAAAAATCAAAAAAATCTAAAAAATCAAAATAAAAATTGTCATTTGACTTTAAAAAAAAAAAAATCCTGCTTTGTAAGTTTTTGAATAATAAAATTTAAAAATATTCAACTTTTTTATTTATCAGAATTAATTTTTTTTTTATGATTTATTCCTAATTTTTTCCTCTTTTTAAAGAGCTCAAAAGCTGGAAATCACTATCCTTCACCCACAGGTCCCTTTTCACATATCGCATCACATATGCAGAATTTCGACGATTTCTTAGGAAAGGGGAAATATGATGATCCCTCCTTAAAAGCAAGGAAAACCAACTCAAGCAATATTGTAAAAAATTTGTCTATAGAAAACCATGCAACAGTCCCCGTAAACACTAAAATCTCTTCCAAAATGGGTTAAGGTGTTTTTCCTTGATTTTGAAAGAACTTGATGACCGCGATACACTAAAAAGTTTGAGCATCGAATTGTTCTTCAAATGTTTTTCTACCAACAATGACACAACTATGCTCAAACTTGGTATACATATATCTCAAACGCATATCTTGTGTCAGACTCAATGTTAAATGGAGCAATTTGCAATTTCAAAAACACATTTTAATTAATAAAAAAAGGTTATGCCCACTTTCGCTCTACTATCGATAGGCGACGGATAAATTATGTATAGTATACGTCGCGAAGTATACACCAATCACCTCGTTTGTGTGAATATATTATGTTGCATATTATTGGATAATGTATTGGATTGGATCACTGTTGCATTACAAAATATGTATCAACATTATATACCGCTTTGGGGGTGGGTTGGTCCCCTCGCAATATCCACCCCACCCCACACCGATATGTTCCGATATGTTCCGATATGTTCCGATATGTTCCGATATGTTCCGATATGTTCTGATATGTTCCGATATCTTCCGATATGTTCCGATATGTTCCGATATGTTCATGGGACCATCGCTTTTCAAGCGTTGGACGTGGTGCGGTTTAGATAGTTTGTTTACTTATTTTTCAGACTTGAGAATTAATAATTAAGTACCAATTCATAGTAATTATTCAAAGACACAGAGGTTACAACTAAGGTAACTCACAAAGGGATCAACGATTCCAGCTTTATTTAATTTTCCGAAAATTTAACATCTCCAAGGCTGATTTTTTGTAATTATTAGTGCACATATTATTAACATATTATTAATTAATAATTAGTGAAGGAAAACAGGAAAATACCACATAAAATTCAGCCATTTACACAGAAATAACATTGCAAAACCACCAACCAAATCTGCTCACCACCCACCCACACACCTACCCCAAAATGTACACGCTACTGCTTATATTTTTTGATCGAAAACTGTTGTCCTCCTCTTTGCTAATGCTATACTTATAGAATATTTAGAAGACAAGTGCGTTACTGGTTGCTGTATAGTAAACCATACGAATGATGATTTGGAAAATGCGCAGGAAAACTCACTATAGGGATTCTCGTCGCAAGTCGTTTGCCAAATGATGGGAAGGTTCTCTACTAAATAGACCACAACCTTCTCCTTCCCACCGTCTATTTTTACTTTCTCTTCATCATCATTATCCTTTTCGTTAGCGATAATAAAACAACAAAACATTGAGGTATTTAAATTTTCACCTTAAAAACTCACTAATTGGATATAAAGCAGCGTTGCAATGCTTCAAATAAAACAGTAATTATAGGGGTTGAATTTCAGGCCGAGATTGAAGCAAAACGACCACCTGTAAGCAATTAGCAATGCAATTTCCCGCTGTGACATTTTCACCTTGTATTGTCCTTTTTCCGATAAACACGGCCTCCCCCCCTCCCCCTCCCCTCTCCGCCACACCACTATCCTGGTAATCAAGGGAGAGTGTAGAGAGAAGGGCGTTAGCTGTTACTGTCGGATAAATATTGTTGAAATTAGAGAACTCAAATTCTGTAACTCAGATGTAGGCCCGATGTTTATTCGATTTTCTGTTGCACACTTTTGGAATGATGTAATCAAGCTCTGTCAATTGCCATTTGACTGATGTTTACAAATACAGTTATATTGAAGTATTCTCTTTAGTTAAAAACAATTTTTGCCCAAAATTGGGTTTCCACGCTGCCATTTGCTCTCACTATACGGAGCGCTAGGGAGAATTGTTCCATTTTCCTTCCACGCATGCGTCTGTACAAAATGACATATAGATGACAGCTCACTTATAACTTCTTATATTTGAAATATAATGCCATACTGTTGTGTTCGGAGTGAAGGTAATTGTTTTAAAATGTAATATATACTTATTAAATGAAGAAATAGTTTCAATTACTTACTTTTTATACTGGAAGATCACTTTATGTTAAACACCTTCTTTTGTTTTCAATTCAGACAAATCTAGCAACCTGTCAACAAACATTTGACTGTTGCCATAGCAACCAGGTATGATTGTCTGTGGCGCGCTCTATTCTAGCTTGGAGTTTGGAAGCCCATTTTTGGGCACAAATAAAAAGTTTTTTTTATCTAAAAGTTCTTCATTTTTTAAAATTTTCCTAATTTGAATGGTTCAAAATATATGGAGATAATTTCCTAATTATCCGCCTCTCATCCGCCTCTCTGCTTCTGAAGTACAGAATGTATTTCCTCTCACGTCCAGCAGAGAATCCAATTGAATCGGCTGATTTCCTGCAATGTGTTCAGAGTACCTAATTACCCCGGATAAACCCCATCTAACAACCACGCTGTTGTTTTATTTATTCGCAACATTCGATCTCGTACTTTACGAGCGAGAAGTTGAGGCACGGTGCAGGGCTGCACTCGTGTGGTGTAGGTGTGCACACTCTCGTCAAGTGTCAAATACTGCCATCAACTTATAAACGTGACAAATTAATTTTTTTTTCTTCAAATATTTCTTAAAAATTCTGAATAGTATTAAGAGAAAATGTGTATCAAAACTACCTTCCAAGTTGCATAACAGTGGAGTAAATAATCAGCCTTGGGGAGACTTTGGTATTTTGGGAAAATTTGACGCAGCCGTCAGTTTCCATACCTAGAGGTCCCCAGGACTCATTTTAACGGTTCGAAAGTACGACGGTGAAATATTATAAAAAATAACCTTAGTTATAAAGAATCTGCAGTAAAACACATCACATGAAGAGGAATAAATTACCACATGTGTAGACCACATGTCTACACCGCGCTACACCGCGCTACACCGCGCTACACCGCGCTACACCGCGCTACACCGCGCTACACCGCGCTACACCGCGCTACACCGCGCTACACCGCGCTACACCGCGCTACACCGCGCTACACCGCGCTACACCGCGCTACACCGCGCTACACCGCGCTACACCGCGCTACACCGCGCTACACCGCGCTACACCGCGCTACACCGCGCTACAGCTCAAGCCATTACATCGCCGCGCAGATATTTATAGCCCCAATCGCATTCAACCAAGCTCTATTCACGATGTTCTTTTTACACAATCGAAGAATCTACCTTTTATTGGAGGAGGAAGATTTCATGTTTGAACAACAGACTTTATCCAACGAACTGAGGGGTAAAAAACACAACTTGTTTTTCTTGTGTATGAAAGCTTTTATCCTCAATGATGAAGAGAACGGGGTTATGCAATATGCATCTGGCTGTATGCAAAACATACAGTTCATTTGGCATACTTAGATATAACAACTGATCCCCTACTCGATATTATATCTCAAATATCTGTTTGGAATAACAACGAGGATCGGGAAACAAGCTAAGAGACTCTAAATGTTGGAATCACTCGATGATAAAATCCCTTGTTAGAACGAAGTCTATGATATGGAATATTATTTGAATGTCGAAGCATGAGAATGATCAGTGGAAAGATAGAGAAAAGGAAACAATAACAAAGCAAATCAATATGGATGTCGAACTGAGACACTCACCTTTCCATGTCCATGCCAAGCTCTTTCCCAGGGCTAGCTGAACCTGTACAGTCACCTCTACATGTCCTGATTAAACTTATCCCCTATCGCGACTACCAGTCGTACACAGACGTACATAAGTTGCTTAAAATATAGATTTGTATACAGATGGGTGACTTGCAAGACTGGTTTTATCACTAGCTTTTATCAGAACATAACGAGGCTACTACCTCCATACCACCTGCACCTCCACCTCTTCCACCTCCACCTCCACTACCACCACCGCTACCTCCCTCCACCTCTTCCACTTCTATATCCACCTCCACCTCCACCTCCACCTCCAACACCACCTCCACCTCCACACCTCACACCTCCAACTGCACCTCCACACCTCCACCTCCACCTCCAACACCACCTCCACCTACACCTCCACACCTCCAACTGTACCTCCACACCTCCACCTCCACCTGCACCTCCACACCTCCACCTCCAACTGTACCTCCACACCTCCACCTCCACCTCCAACACCACCTCCACCTGCACCTCCACACCTCCACCTCCAACTGTACCTCCACACCTCCACCTGCACCTCCACACCAACACCTACACCTGCACCTCCACACCTCCACCTGCACCTCCACACCTCCATCTCCACCTTCAACACCACCTCCACCTGCACCTCTACCTCCACCTCCAACTGTACCTCCACACCTCCAACTCCACCTCCACCTCCACCAAATGCATAGCTGAGAGTCGATGACATAGAAAACTCTTAATTAGGGTCTTCGTATTTTATGACTGTTTTAAAAACTCCTGCTTTTAGCGAACGTAGCGGCGAGCTATCCAACTTTTTTAAAACTATTTTTGATGTTTCACTCCGTTCCTTTTAGTTGGTCAAACTTTTGTTATCCAATCAGACTCCTGGCTGGTGTCATGCTAATTGTCGAAGTGTTCTTTTAGCAAAATATCATCCATTCATCAAACACTCATTCTGGTTGTAAATGAAATCATTCATATAATTTATATACATATTTTTCTAAATTTCTTAAAGTAAATAAAAATTATGTCATTATTATACCAAAGTTAGAAAGTACTCTAGAAACATATACTAATACGATATATAATTAGATAAATCCATGTACGAGATTGATTTGTCATATATTTTGTAGTGCCCACAACTAAGAGGGCAAAGCGATCGTATTCATTCTTCACATTAGGTGCATATGTGTATTTACTTCCTTTGCTTTTCTATCTGTTCCCGCTGTAAAAGATTCACAGTTGCTCCAACCAAGTTGAAGTTTGTCATATTAAATTAAACTAGGAAAACGCTCTGAGTAACGCGTTGATGAGCGAGCACGGATACGCGCAACACCTCGAACCCGAAATTCTGTCTATCGATTGTTCCCAATAACCATGCAAATTTTAAGTTGATCAATTGAACCTTTATGATTGAACGATTTCTTCTTAACTTTCAAAAATCACAGGATCTCGTTCAAAAAATATACCTGGGACCACTCATATGATAATATAAGTGTGTGAACACAATAGGCAGCGTGTTTAGACAACAGATGGCACTGTAAAAAGTACAGACAGAGCCACCTAATCTGTGGGAAGGAAGCTTACCTTTTGGCAAGGCGTCCAAGTCGCTGCAGTTATATGTTATGTTGCTGCACATATTACGCATTATCAATTCTTAAAATTTACACATGTTTATCTAATGTTTATTCGCCTACAAAATATTAATAATAAAGTGTTCACAATTTCACTGAATCTGATCACAATATTAATTTGCGCGACTTAGTTTGATTCCGAAATATTTTGAGTACATTTGTTGACATCTGATCGGTTGCTAGGTCACGGCCAATGAGAAATAAAACAGTTGACGATCTTCCCACAAAAGTTGCTAATTTCTCTCACTCGTGGCGAACTCTCGGTGCCTATATTAGATCGATCTGTTGAACGGTCATCAGTTTCATATACGTTTGAAAGTTTCTGCTCTAACTACCTTGGAACTGAAGATTCGAAGTTACCGTGAAATATGAAATTCGAGAAATTTGACAGCCAACAAGCAAAATGTCCGTAAACTGTCAATAACTTTAGAATTTAAACACAGATTATTCTGAAAATTGCCAAAATACAGATAATGTTGGTCCCAATGACAATGTAAAGTTTTAAGTTGATCGGTCAAACGGTTCTAGTTTAAATTTCAAACATCACATGAAATATTTTTTAAAATTTTAACCAATGGGAGGATTTGGCTGAAACTTTGTAAGATTGGGGACATTGTTGGTTGCAATGACTTGTCAAAATTTCAAATTAATCGAACCAACCAATCGAAAGATTTTTTTTTTATAAATTTGAACCAATCAGTGGATTTCAAAAAAAATATGGCCTGCAACGCCTATAAATGGTCCGTACATGTGTGCAAAATTTCAGTTCGTTCGAAGAAAAACTCTGACCTGTATATCGTCAGGTAGCAGAAAAATATACAAAAAAAACAGAGGTCCGTGCCAAATGAGCCAAAAGGAGACGCTCGCTTCGCTCGCTCAATGAGAGATTTACTTATACATTTCTCGTTGAAAATTATTCCTATTGATTGAATAATGGTTTACGATTAGATCGTATAACTCATCACATAGATATTGGCATCGGAAAGTAAAAAGAAAAAAGAATCACAAAATTACAAATGGAGGCAGATGTAGGATATTTCTTAAACTTTTATTTTTGTTCACATTGATCAAGACATCGAAGTGTGAGAATCTTTCTTGTGTCTCTTCCATCATTTGTCCACCGTCCAGAGATTAGACGTGTATTTAGTGTGAATCCAATGACTCCTTGACTATTACATTTGCCAGCCAAACGATCGCAAACTCCTTTGTAGTTGTCCAATAATTGAGGTTTATACTAACATAATATAATCTAAATAATTTATACTTATATTTCAAAGTCATTTGTTGATAATACATTCATTCTGCAGTATCTGCATTTGTGAGCTTGTCTTGTTCCGGCTTAAATGAGCGAAGTACAACCAAGGAATCAAAATACATCTCATTTAGTTACAATAATCTTTGCTCTGCTCTTCACATACGGCAACAGGGTACACAAAATTGTATTTATTTTTTCTTATCTCGTTTCTACCGAATTCATTTCGGCGTAATGCTATCTTGACATGGAAATGAATTCAGTTGAAACTAGTTCATAAAAGTTGAAAAAGGGAACCTCAAACAAATTAACACGAACTAAATTTATCCGTAAATTATCCGTATAGGTACAATGGGCTTGTTCACTGCCATTTGCTCTCACCAGGATCGCTAGCATCGGATTAGCTTGGGCAGCTTCGTTGGGCCGAGATTAGTAACATTTTTCTTAGCAACCAAAATGTCCGTGGGATGGCGCCAGCGGTTGGGTAACATCTTTGGTAGTAACTAAAATGAGTTTTAAAGAGTTTAAATGTAGTCTGTTGTAATCTCAAATACATTTAAAAATGTAAATTACAGTGTCCTACGTGCATAATATCTTTGTAAAACGAAATGTCATCATTGACCCAACATAAATTCTATATTTTCAAATTTTCGTCATCTTGCCGCGTTCTAATCTCTGCCCAGTAAATAGTTTTCACATGAAAACAAGAGACGACTTCAGGCTACATCTTTGTACAATGTAAATTTTTGGGGTTATTTGTTTTTTTTTTTGTTAATTTTTGGGTCATTTTTAATAATGTAAACACTCTGTGCTGTAATTATTTGTACCGGAAATCAAAGCCGGAAATGACGTCATTTTGTTACCCATCTCGGCCTAAAGTCGGATTAAAGCACGTAACATAGTGGCGCCATCTATGCTGAGCTTTGCGTGAACAAGCCCATTCCAACGTATCTTCCTAAATTTAATTTCTCTTCAATTGTGATCTTTCTCAATCTGTCTTAACCTCAGAAAGAGATTTAAAAAAATCTCCTCCAGTCTACCTGTCTAATAAACCCTCCCCCCCCCCAACGCCTCCCCCATCCCCGCCGGAGCCGGGGCAGAGGTTGACCGCCGCTGCAAAGGTGCGCGCCGTGCCAAGCGGCGACGTCTGTTCGGCGTCAGTAGCGACGTCGGCTCTCTCTGATACACACGGCGTCGCGGCGTCGTCGACAGGACGTCGTTGAGAGGGTGACGTCCAGGAGGCCGGTTCACAGGTCAGTGGGGCTCTTCACAGTTTGTGCGGGACGCAAAGAGTTAACACGAATATAGTTTTTTTTAAGAAGTTCCATATTTTTATTTAATAATTTAAAAATATGCTTAAATGATGTTCGCCATAAATAATAATTCCTATGCCTACAAATACACTCTAAAATTATTATCAATAAACATACTCTCCAAGATTTAATATTGTGACACCAGAATCGTATTTATAAATTTTAAATTTTCTCACATATTTTAAATCTTTATTTTAGAAACGCTGCTGCTTCTAAAAATAAAATAATATCCCAGAGTTCAACATAATTAACTTTTTACCCGTTGTTTTCTTCGTTTAATAGGTCTGGAGAAGCGAACAGGAAACACACCGTTCTTTAAAGTGATTGTCTTAAATTTGTCTTCCCAATAAATAATTTAAATAATCAGATAGTAGCGACCCATAACAGCCTAATAGACTAAATAATGCCGTACACTGGAGTTCATTATGACCTCTGGTACGACCTCAAAGTGTTAAATACGATTATTTTATCATAAATATCGTAAAATGGGTCGCTACTATCTAATTTTTAAAAATTATTTAGTGGGAAGACAAAATTTCAAAAAATCCTTCTTACGAACCTTGCGATTCCCGTTCGCTTCCCCAGACCTCTTAATTGACCGAAACGCACCCCCATCCATGACGTAATCACAGCCTACGACCTCATCCCTCGCCTCTAATTGCAGCTCTAATTACGACATAATTAACATTGCACCTAATGAGAGCTGCTCCGATATGCAGTGACGCGAACACCAATCAAAACGAGAGATAAATACAACTTTAATTGCGATGTCGTTATCTGGGAACATTGACTGTAATTACTGCAGTGTGTGATTTTGATGTATTGTTGGACGAGATCAGGGATTTAACATTGGTCTGACGTCATCTATTACCTTCATACGTTTTATTTCACTGACAGATTCGTGTTTTATAAAAGTTGAAATATGCATTAAAAGATCTGAGAGGAGTGAGATCAAAGAGCGAGCTATGTCACTTTAATTATTAAACATTTATAAATCTTAACAAATCGTATTTTAGTGCTATTAACGTAGCTAGTACATTTAATTTCTGGCCTATGTACACTTGGCCAAACTAAAATTGAACGTTCAATAAATCTGATAGGCTGATAAATGTAAGATCGCACCATCAGAAGTCAGTCCAAGCGATCTCATTGTCTCACTCTAGTAGGTGACCTCACATTGCAATGATAATAACAAGCTTTGATTGGTTATTATGGGACATGACCAGCAGTCATTCAAATTTGGTCAACGTTCAATTTTTGTTTGGCCGAGTGTACGTAACATACACACTGTTATTTTATTCACGATGCTCAACATATTTTTTTATTTTTAAATTAAGGCCAAATTTTCGATAGAGCTCAATTCAGTGCTCTTTTTTTAGACTTTTTTAAGTTCAAAATTCTTTTATTTAAAATTAAATATAAATAAGGGTACAGGGGAAGAACGCTATGAGTCACATTCGGATGAAACTGAGATAAAGGAAGTTTTATGTTGAGACTTGTATCTATCGTCCATACAAATCGATATTTCAATTGCGTTTTTCAAGACTTTGTGTCAATATTTTCTAAAAACCGAGGGAATATTCTGAAAACTCATAAAAATCACTGAAATATGACGCCTTCAAATAATTTTTAAACAAATTGACTCATGGCGTTCTTCCCCTGTACCATCACATTGAATTTTCCACAAAATATGCCCCTGGGTTGTGTTGTCTGCAACGATTGTTGTTGCGGTTCATGTTTCATGAAAGTTGAGCTTGATGTAATTTCATCGAAGAGCAATTGACTTCTTCAACATGGAATTAAGACCTCCGGTTACTCTCTCAATCAGCCAGCGAGATGTTTACAGTGTTCTTTGAAGACCTGAGGAAGGGTTGGCCAGTGAACCGGAAACATTGTTCTAAGAGTAGAAAACGCAGTCCATTCCTAACTAAGATAAAATGATGGCAAGCTATATAACATTTTATTTATAATAATTTTGAATAATTTAGTATATAAAGTACCTACTTTTACAATGCGACCCATCAATTACTTATGAAAAATGTTGTAGAAAATACGTATAGGTATGCGCCGCGAAAATTTGGAACACGACGAATTCTTATTTCCATAAAAAAAATCATTAAAAGTATAATTCGTGTTAGGCTATAAGTACATTTTTTTCCGCAGAATTTTGCATCAGTGCAGGAACCAATTCGTGTGCAGTTGAGATTTTATATTAGATTGATTTAAATGATGATTCGCAACAATCATATTAATAATTTTAAAGAACTAAAGCCGAAGTCTTCTTTTTTTTTTAGTGGTTTTACTAAAAAAATGTAATTATGTAATTTTAGAGGTGTTTAACATCGCACATTAGTAGGGAACCCTCCCATCATTTGCCTCTTGACTGAGGGAAATAAGGACATAATCTCAGTCAGGAATGACGGCCGCGGGAATCGAACCCGGGACCTCCTGAGTTCAAGCCCAGAGCGTTTCTGCCCGAGACAATTTGCACCGTTTCTTTTGTAACTTATTTACCACAGAACCAGAAGAATTAATTAAATCTTGAAAAAGAACACTGGAATGTCCACAACCTTTAGATGCGATTCCTCTACTTTGCTGCAAACAAGCCAATAGACGATTCCATAAAGTATCTGAGTGGCTCTGGTTTCTAAGAAAGTGTAACTTTCTGTTTCATTTCCACCTACCTATTGACGTGTGTTAACAATGAGTTACAAACTACAATTCCCACAAATAAGTGATACGTGATGGAGCCACTTCTGGCAAGATGGCTACTATCAGGTCCACATATTAATTTGTTTGTTTTTATATTTTGTGTTTCCATAAAGCAGTGAAAAAACAAAAAACAAATGAAATTGATATTTAGCTATACATTTACTTTTTTGGCCATAACAAACAATTCTACATCAACTATTTGTATTTATATTTATGCAAATACGCCCTTGATAGCCGCTATTTACCTAGTACCACAAAATCCTCCAGAGGTCAGTTGTGTTCCTTATTTTCTCGAATAGATATCTGGAAATCAAACTGCATGTGAATGATTTCAGAAACCAGAGCCACTCAGATACTTTATGGAATTGTCTATTGGAAAGATGCTAATACAGTACACATGTTCCTCGGTTGTTGAGATATCATATCTCAACTATAACTTCAATACAGTTCACCTACCTGTAAAAATAGACAAACTAAATTATTTATATATATATAAAAAAATATTTTGGAGCTCACCAAAAACACGAAATATTCCTATAAATGTACTTCATCAAATGAAGTAAAACAGAATAAAGATCCGAGAAAACTATAATCATCTTAAGTAGCTTGACTGTTTATAACTAAGTGTTAGTCCTGGCTTGATGTGTTGAGTCTCTTTGACTCAACTCGTCACAGGATTATCTTTCTTGTTATTTCCTTGGATTTAACTCTTTGGACGCGGTGTTTCGCGTCTCTAACTGAATTAGCATCGAACCCGGGGCTTTTATTACGCACATTTCACTTCAATTATTTGCGTCGCCGACTCAACGAGCCATCTCGTGCAGTTTTATGTCACATACGAAGAAGTCAAGTGATGACGTGAAACTACTCTCGGACGAAGAATCGTAATAGATTCTTTTGAAGTCATTTACGTTATTATCTATACATTTTACCAGAAATAGGCATCTGTAAAAGTCAAAATAAGATATTATTTCGGCAATCTAAAGTTTTTAAAAATTCAGCTTTATTTCCCAGATAAGCTTTGTACAATACATATGTTGCCATAGCAATCCATCGTATCGAAACACACTGTGGGATTAGCATATAATCTGATAGAATCAGTAATGTCATTTCGAGTGATTTCTTGAGCAAGAAAGATAATTTAACTACGAACGAGATGATAATTTGATGGATCAAGTACGAGATTTGATACGAGATGAAGTTTGTTGGTTAGCAGAGTGGTGAAGGTTGGATTTGAGAGGGACTGGACGTTGAAGACGACTTGCGAACAGCTGAGGAAGATTAGATTTGTACAATTGTTATAATTTCTTGATATTTTTAATGATTTCATGTTTGTAATTGTATAGTTTTTTGTTATGTTTGTTAGATAAGTAAGTGTTTTTGCATTTCTTGCCACCTATGTAAGCTATTTGCAAGATTTATTAATAAAATGAAGGAATGCATGAATGATTATGCAATATTTATCTACATTCTCTTCTGATAAAATCGATGTAACTATATTATTTTTAGCCTGTAACCTTTTGCCCACATATGTGAGTGTAACGTAATATATGAGGAACATCAAACTTCAACTGAAACTCGGCAAAAACCAGAGCCAGGAGCCATCCAGATCATTTCTCATAAGTCAATAAAATACACGAGTTCGATGGGATAGATGGGACTGATAATTTTGAACAAACAAACAAACAACGAATACGAGATATAAAAAGCTTTCTAACTTCGGAATATCTGCCTAAAGTTATACTTTCTCCGATGCTTTCAGAAGTGAATGTGATTGAATATATTATGACTTTCTTAAATTACTTCTATATCGACGATATCGGCACTCGAAGCAGAATTACATCTTGAACTATGATATTCAGATTCTCGCCTGATGTTTGTCAGCATCTATGCGAAGTGTACACTCAATTTGAAATTCCTTCTGTGGAATATTGTCCGCTCTCCGACGTTTTAATGTGTTTTGCATCACAAGAGCTGACATCTTCTCCATGTTGGAAGATATGTAAATTAGATGACGGAATATGACGCTGTGCTATACAACTATTTCGTACGAACAACGGAAATGTTTAAGCTGAACATTTCAGTGAGACTTGAGTGTTAATGTAGGGAAATTGAGATAATTATTTATTAACTTTTGGCACTTAAATTGCAGTAAGAAGTATGTAATTGCATTAGTTCACAGACATAATGTGTTGCAACAAATGTCAAAGAGTGTGCTAGTAATGAAGAAAAGAATGTCCGAATTTGGTCTGGATCTTCAAGTTTCCAAACTGCCTACTAAATCGTAACTTACGCCATTTGATTTTATTGTAGTATGTGAAAATATCATTGAAAATAACCCAATTAATGATTCTCTCTGAATTTCATAATTTCCATTACTTATTTTGAGAATTACATTTACATTTCATATTTTTTATTTTATATTTAAATTTTAAATTTTTATTTTTGATATTTTTAACAGTTTGTTTCTGCAATTTTTTAATGGTAAATTGTAGACAAGGGGCATATATCTTGTGATCTATCTCGGAATTTGTCACTTCAATGAAGATTAAACTACTAAAACCATGACTAAGCGGGAAACGTTCGTCGCATAATAACTCCCATACTTAACAATTTAAACAAACCATAAATTAATCTTATAAACAACGATTTAAAATATTTCATACTTTAACATATTTATGTAGTATTCGGCAAATTGTCCCCGGCTTAATCCGGGACATTTATCCAGTGACCCAGCACGAGGGCAAACCATTAGAGCCGGAGGTCTGTTAATGAAGAGCAGGTGGAGGGAATGCTGGGCGAACAGAACGTATGTAAACTAGAGGCTTATGTTCCCCAACTGCCGCAGGGCCGCGCTGTCTGTTGGTGAAGGTAATTACAAGAGCTTACGACTAACTATTATTAATTGTACTCATGTATGTGAAGGTATTGTCTAGTTTAAGGTAAGGAAATTGCTGCGTGGTGGTTGGTTGGATGAAATTTCAAAAGAATGGGGTGGGAGAATTAATTACTTTGGGCGAAAGAATAATTATAAGTAAATGTGTTTTTATTTGAAGGAATTGAATTTTCGAACGCTCTGTGTAATGAGTGTAAGAGAGCTTTCGTATTGCATGAGAAATAGGTGTGTGAAAGTTGCTGCTATATAACACGCTGCACTCTGGTGGCTATTGTGGAAAATGGTGGATATCAGGGGCACATTTGCGTAAATATAAATATCTGCATTTGTTTGTTATGGCTAAAAAAAGTAAACATGTAACTAAATTTCAATTTCAATTGTTTCTCCTTTTTCACTGCACTTGGAAACATGAATTATAAAAACAAAAAAGTGAATCCGTAGACTTTATCTTGCCAGAAGTGGCTCCATCACGTATCGCTTACTTGCGCGAATAATAGACCTGGACGTAGCAAAGAAACAATCTGTCAAAATGTTTCAAATGTTAAGTTGACAAATATTTCAAAACAAGAATAACATTTTAGTAAAATATAAATATCTCTTGAAGTTCTTGACAATTTTTCTGAAAATTGTCAAAAGCACCAAAAATGTTGGTCCCAATGACCGGTCCAACTATTCCACTTAGGTTTTAGCCAATCACAGGATCTTGTTCAAAATCTATACATGTCTTCATATGACATTAGTGTGCGTTCAAAATTTAAGATCGATTGATTGAATGGTTTGACTTTTTGTAATACCCTCATGAGTGTCTATAAGTACAAAATGTCAAGACAATTCTCCGTCTCTTTTAATTGTTAAAGTCTGTCAGTTTCAATTTTCAATAGTATATTTGGTTTATTATAGTAGATTTTGATAGCCTATGTTTAGATATGTTGACATCTCTTGAGATATGGAAATGGACGCACTGCGTAACCGATTTAGAACCTTTGAGGTTAACATATTATTAATTCAGCTCAATTTAGAGCAAAATTGGCGAAATGTTTTAGAATCTATTCTTATAAATTGTAAAAAGTTTCATCCAGATAATATTTTTTTCAAATTCTCCACATTAAATAAAACAAATCATCTAAGCAGGAAAATAAAAATAGCGTGTATGTGTAATATAAACTTTTTTGAATTGAGCATATGAATTTGACTGAATTTAACAATCTTTATAACAGAAATGATCATAGAGATTTTATCTGTGTATTGATGATAAATCAAAATCGATCGATCCATTCTGAACTTCCATAAAACTTCGGTGTTATAAAATATTTATTGATTTTCTTTAATTCTCATCTCTATTCAACAGACGTATTTCTAACTTTACGAGCATATTGAAAACTACGAAACTTCTAAAGGTTACATTTGAAATGAAAAATAAAATTCGATAATAAATTCAATAATAAATACGTAGGTAGGTACCTACTATGTTTTTCTTGCATCGTTAATTTATTAAAAAAGAACTGAAGTTGATTTTTTATGATTCAAGATCACAAAAGCTCGAAACATTTATTTCGAATCTAGGACATATAAACTAAATATCGGGGGATTCATTAAACCTGGTCAAATGTGGAGCAGAAAGAGAATTACGTGTCGTATGTGTTCGATTTAAACATTTAAACAGACCGGAACTGACAAAAAGCAGTGAAAAACACATCGGGAAATTTCCTTTGCTCTGCTGTTTTTATGTACCCACATATAAATCAAGTTCACACTGTAAAATTTTACACCCCTCTCGAGCGCATAAAATTGAAACGATCAGACATAAAGAGTATGTCCGTGCCACATAAAGACTGCTATATTAATACACATAGATATCTTAATGTTTTACATGAGCACATAAATTTAGAAAATGTCTCAGGAACACGTTTTACTTTTACGATGTGCAGCAACTGAGCTTACTGGAGAAATAGTTGCATTTACAATTACCATCGTAAACATGATAAAACGCAAAACTTTACTTGAGAAATTTGCAGCTAACAGCTGCATGGCCTCTTAAGTTTTTTTAAAATGGATACTAAAATAATGATGGACAGTAACAGGGTGTTAGGATTAGAATGAGGGCATATGAAGAAGATAAAAGTTTATTCGTAGAACATGAATTTACTTTAAAGATTCATTACAAGTGTTTACAGGACTTTGAAAGCAATTTTAAACGCAACGACAAGATAAGACGTGAGAACATGGATAGAAAATTGTATCGTAAACATTTGAAGAAAATGCTCAGTAGAAAATAGTCTCAAAGAGGAAGGAGAAATTATATTTAATAATTAATACATAGTAAAAGCGAAAGAAAACGTACAGGCAAATTATACCATTTAAACAAATAATATAACGAGAGCTTTGTTTTAAAATTGTAATGAACAAGTAGCCTCCAACCATTGCTTCATATAGAAATGTTATTTCGAATGATTCTGAAGTTCAAGAGGTTTTGAAAATGAACGACACAGTTATTTAATGTTAAATGACCTAGATATTGAAAATAATAAAAAAACTCGTCTTTCCCTCAGTCGAGAGGCAAATGCTGGGAAGGTTCCTACTTGTAGACCTCGACCGCCTCCTTCCCACCGTCCATCCTGACCTATTCTTCATCATCACAATCATTAATCCGGCGCCATTAGTCGAGGTGCAGAACAGTGCGACGTGAAACATCAATAAAGACAAACTCGTGTTTACTTGGAAATCGCTCTGCATAAAGCAGTGATTAGAGAGGCGAAAAGAAGACACAAATCAATTTATTTCACGCTCTCCGTCAAGATAGGGTAAACTACAGGATTTAGAAGTCAACACCCGAAATAGTACGGGAATTACTTGTCACATTGTATCCAGGCGCGTAGGAAGAGGAGGGGGGGGGGATGGGGAGGGGGGATTATCCCCCCCCCCTCTAGCGGGCTGACCCCCATTCACCATACATACAAAATGAAGTTTAGTGTCAGAGAATAACTTAAACATTGTTTTAATTTAAAAAAAAAACGCCCTTCTGGGCAAAAATAGGGAGTTGTTTGTTGTTATTTGAGCTGTTTATCATTCAGAATTGATTGTATTCTAAATATATGAATATATAAATATTATATAAATAAATATATGTATGTTTATATTCTAAAACATTCCCTGCGGAGCAGTGAGTTCGTTTGCTTCAGTTAGAGCCCAAGAAACACTTTTAAATGGTTTAAATTCTAAAAAAACGCCCTGCGGGGCTAGAACTGGGGCACGTCGACCCTTCAGAACCTCCATCCAGGTGTTGAACCCCCCCACCCCCCCCCCCCCACGATGAACACATGTAGTTCCTACGCGTCTGATTGTATCTCATCAGAATTGTTCAAAAGTCTTATAATGTTATCTCCTGACGTTTCCTCAGACTATTAAATCTAAAAACTCACATTTAATTGGCGCCAGGAGAAAGATTTAAACGCACTGCCAAAAAGCTCTCGGGAATATTCCATTCCAATGAAATATTTATCGCTCGACGGATCAATAAGCCCTGTTGCTTGCATTGGGCGTGATATATCCGAATGTGGTCCACGCAGCCTCCCCCACAACACACGTCTGTAATGATGATAGTCGATCTTGCGGGGCCGATGCGATAAGACTAAAGCTCTCCCAGAAGTCCGGGGATCGATTCCCACTTCTGATAAGCCCCTCCAGAGGCCCATGTGATGACATTACAGTGCTATCTGGTTGGAAGATGGCGGCCATGAGGTTTCATGGTTGAGAGTTGCTGGAGATAATCGGTTACAAGTGAGCGTTTTAGACATGTGGATTGGACACACCGTTCTCAGAAAATATGTTATCAATGTTAGAAACGAATTCTATGCATGCTTGAAGACATGGAGAAGCCATTAAAAAGATTGCCGACTATCACGGTTCAAATGTTCAAACAATATTGTTTAATTCTTACAGAATTTAATAGTTAAATTGGCAATCATAATACATTAAACTAGGAAAACGCTCTGTATAACGCGTTGATGAGCGAGCACGGACACGCGCAACACCTCGAACCGAAAATATGTCGATCGAAAATATCATTTAAAGCCAATAATTCTCGAAATTCGTCAGACTTGTAGGCATAAAAATCTCAAAATATTCCTAAAGTATTAGTCCCAATAGCCACGCAAAGTTTTAAGTTGATCGATTGAACCTTTATGATTAAAATGTTCCTTGTTAAAATTCAAAAATCATAGTTAAAAAAATATACCTGGGACCACTCATATGATAAAAGTGTGTGTACTTACACAATATTAGACGATCTGTTGAACGGTCATATCAGTTTCATACGTTTGAAAGTTTCTGCTCTAACTACCTTGGAACTATAAAGAGTCGAAGAAGCCGTGATCAACATTTTCAAGAAATTTGACAGATAACACGCAAAATGTCAGTAAAATGTCAATAACTTTTGGATTTAAACACAGATAAGTCTGAAAATTGTCAAAAATACAGATAATGTTGGTCCCAATGACCATGCAAAGTTTTAAGTTGATCGGTCGTACGGTTCTAGTTTAAATTTAAAAATTCATATGAAAGATTTTTTTAAATTTTAACCAATGGGAGGATTTGGCTGAAACTTTGTATGATTGGGTAAAATGTTAGTGGTAATGACTTGTCAAAATTTCAAATTGATAAAACAACCCAATCGAAAGATAATTTTTTAAAAATTTTAACCAATCACGGGATCCCGTTCAAAAACGATCCCAGGGACCGTATAGAGTACGTTAGTATGTGTACAAAATTTCAGATTGATTGCTTGAGCGGTTTGACCTGGAGTGTGACCACAAAAAAATACAAAAAAAAAAAAAAAAAACACACACAGAGAAAGTGCCATAAGAGTACCGTGGTGACGCTCGCTACGCTCGCTCAATTATTTACTTGAATATTGTTTAGTCTTCATTATCTACCTTCTTAAAAAAAATTAGGTCCTTTCATAAGTTGAACAGACTCTCCACTGACAGACGACATTGGCATTGAACGTATTTGATACTTTGTTTCTTTTTACCTTTGCAATACTTTTCCTGCATATCATCAAATATAATTTATACGATGTTGATTGAAACTAGATTGACTGTATGTTTTAAATGATATTATAAACACGTGTGAGCTATTCTTTTGAATATTTATAAACTTCTGTCAGAATGTAAAATAGTTACTTTCCAATAGGAGTTGCTTTGGTAATAATATGCTGATTTTCATAATCCAAGCCTACCTTGATTAGTCAATTGCACTTTCCACACACATTTTCTCTAAAAACCCATCTAGTGGAGCGGTCGCTCCACCCAGCCAAGTCGTACTATACACTCACAGTCACTCAACATACCGTAAATGCCTAATAAACTGAGGAGCAGACCAAACACTTTTACTGTAAGCAACAACATGGCATTTTCGGCCTACTGGATCTTAAAATTGGAAAATCTCACATTGTTGTGAAATGTCTTAATTTCGAGCTATGGCCCACCCCACTACATATACCAAATTTGGGAACAATAGGTTATGCCATTTGCGCGCTAGAGGACCGAGAAAACAGTGAAATTACACCACTTTCTGATTCTGAAGATGATGATTCTGATGATATCAGGAAACCCTGTTGACAGCGCCACAGCCTAAACGGCTAAACCGATCGACCTGAAACTTTTACCACATATGCACTTTTGGCGTCTGATGATACCTTGCCTCTTGTGATTTTTTGTGCCGCCATTTTTAAACCGGAAGTGACGTCATAACTCAAAAACGTCTGGACCGATTAGAACGAAATTAGCGCCATTCGATTTAGATGGTCATCTTTATGAAGTATCAATAAAAAAAATATTATTTTCTTATTTTCTAAACCGGAAGTGACGTCATAAATACGCAATATTTAACTTATTTCAACAAATTATACTTAAAATACGTACATAATTAACTTACATTGTAACATAGACAATACAATTTATATATTCAAGGTAGCAGTGTTCTCGGCCGCCATTCCTGAAACCGGAAGTGACGTCATATATCTAAAACGCCTGTAACGATTGCAACTGAACTAGCTCCTGCGTATTCATTCTGCTATTTATTTGAAAAATCAATTGTGAAAAATGAATAAATAAATTAATGGTACCGGAAATGGCGGCAGGAACCACTAAATGAAACCGGAAGTGACGTCATATATTACAAACGGCATGACCGATTTTACGGAAATATAGGGATTAGGAATTCAGATGTTCGTTCATGAAGGTATCAACTAGATAAAACTAGATTGTTTTCTTATTACCTATACCGGAATTCGGCCGCTATTTCAAAACCGGAAGTGACGTCATGTATCGAAAACGGCTGGATCGATTATAACGAAACTTAAGCTATTCTTCTTGGATAATCATTTTCATCTTATACCAAACGCAACTTTTCATAGTAACCAAATCGGTTGAGGCGTATTTTTTTAAAGAAATTAGTCCCTGCTCGGACATGTGCTACAAGCTGTATGAATAAACTAACAAAAGAAGTGATATCCCAGAAAAAACACTCCGTGTAAAAATACCAGCCAAGTCTCTTTAACTATAAAAAAAAAATAGAAGAAATCTAAAAATTCAGCACTGAAAAGGAGTGATATCAAAAAAGGAGCCAAGTCAACGAATTTTCCAAATTTTAATCGTACCATTGAAATAAAAATATCAACCCCCGAGAAATACTTAAAAAAAGGACTTGGCGCATCGTTTTTTTTAAAAGACATTTTTCTATTCTTAAGCTTATGCCACTCACATACTACGTAGTTCAGAAATGCCTAGAAAAATTGGGACAAAACTTTCAAATTAAATATTGAACATTCTGTAAAATATTTTAAATTTAAATATAAGTACGCAAAGAAACATAGCATTGTCTTACAAGCAATAAATACAGAACAGTTGTGTTTGTGATTGGTAGGTACCTATAGTTTTGTGGGTACATCAACATACCTACTACAGCATTATACTTTGAACCTTCTCGCCGTGTAATTAATTGCTATTAATTAACATTTTATACCAAAAAAATTCATAAATTACATAACGTATTACTTTAGATAAAAATCTAGTCAGTAATTATTTGAGCAGCATGGCTCAGTGCACTAGTCACTTATACAAATCTCATTGACGGCCTTCTTGTAATGAGCGCTTTCGCTATTTCCCTCAGTCACGATATTGAGAAGTATGATTGATTAATATGACCCTAGAAATAGTGGCAATAACGAATCGACTAGGCCGCTTCCGTTTATTCGTTATTCGTTTATCCGTTTATTTCCTCTGAATATTGACAAAATACCAAAACTGCCAGTAGGTAAGAGTACTAGTTATATTAAAACGTAGTATGATTCGTCGATAATGAATGTGATATACTCAGGAAAATATACTTGTAGAGTTCTTCCTATACTTTTAGGATAGAAAAGTGTCTTTAAAAAAACGATGCGCCAAGTCCTTTTTTTAAGTATTTCTCGGGGGTTGATATTTTTATTTCAATGGTACGATTAAAATTTGGAAAATTCGTTGACTTGGCTCCTTTTTTGATATCACTCCTTTTCAGTGCTGAATTTTTAGATTTCTTCTATTTTTTTTTTATAGTTAAAGAGACTTGGCTGGTATTTTTACACGGAGTGTTTTTTCTGGGATTCAGAGTGAGCAGAGCAAGTAGCAAGGCACTGTAACACTGTTGTGTCTGTTCATTATGTGACTGTATAAGAGCTGACAACGTATACTAGCTGTGTGACGTAAAAATTGGTTCTCAAAAGTAGCAACATCTCAGAAAGTTGACCACTCACGACCATATTTTAAATCAAAATCTAGTCAGGATGATCTGCTGATTTAAAAAATAATATTTATAAACTCATAATATAAATTTTCCCTCTCCTTGAACGATATTGTAAAACCGAGCTGAAACTGTGTTTTCATTTTGTGTAAGGATATTGAAAGCTTTCGATGGGAACACATTTATGTCGAGTATTAATATCAATAATCTTCATCAAATGACATTTTCTCGGAGAGAAAACTGTTTTTCCTGGAATTATGACACGATTTTGAACTAAAACGTGGCAGATATAAAACATGAGCTGAAAATGTGACTGTTAGTTCAACGGTTTCAATCACAGCTGCTTTTCTAGTGCATTACTTACCCAATATAACGTCTATTGGATGGTTTTGCAGCATCAACTGGCACATCGCAAAGGAACAAAGAATAAAACATCGCGTTTAGCTGATCGGTTTAGTGGTTGGGTTCATAGAGCGAGGAAAATGTTTCAAACTTTAAATCAAACGTTGGCGATATTTTGTTCTTGGTTTAATATTTGCAGATACTTTGGGACTGAGACTATAAATAGGAAGAAATAACAGTAAGTATGTACTCTCCGAAATCCATGTTTTCATTATAATATGGGAAGAAAACCTTAAAAGGTGGTGCACTGCGAGCGATTTTGCCACTTGTTAATGCACTTCTTTTTGGATACGATTGGAGACCAAATCGGGTTGAGGAATGATTTGAAATTTTAACCAATTAGTTAATTTTTGGTGACAAATGGTCGATTTTCTTGTCTCGATGGGTGCCGTATAAAATTTAATTTTAAAAATGTGCCAAGTGATAACCCTAAACTTTCATTTTATCTAATCATGACTATAATTTGATATCAATTGGTTCGCGGGTTTGGTCTCCGCAGTCGTATCGGAAATGTCATAGTTTTGCGCGGTTTTGTTGAATAACCGGCGCCTAATTAACAAAGGCAAGCAGCAAAAATGAAAAAGTGATACTAATATACAATCAGACTGATCATGTGAACATCTTAACGAAGTTACACCCTCTTACACCCGCGCTTGCAACACCTTAATAAACAGTTTTATTAAATGAAATAAATATGTTGTTACTGCATTTGAATTGTTAAAGGAATATTTAATGTTGCTTAACGTCGCACTGTTCTGCAGCGAGGCTAATGGCGCCGTATGAATGATGAGGATTGATGATGATGATTGGGAGATGATGGTGATAAATAGTTACAGAGAAGCTGATGACCTAACGGACTCTCACCCAACTTATAGGTACCAGTAAAATGCCGAACTAGTGTATAAAGGCTCAACGGCACACTTTACGTCAAGCATCCAAATGGCATTTACAGCCTACTGGATCTTAAAAATGAGAGAAGTATCTTAATTTTGAGCTATGGCCCACTACACCATACGTAAACAAGTTTGCCATTTTAAGACCCAGAGGCCATAAAGATCGTGTAATTTCAACCGCTTTCTGATGATGATAATGATGATGATTCTAACAAACAGTTGCTGTCACAGCCTAAGCGACTGAACCGATTTACCTGAAATGTTTACCATATGCGCACTTCTTTTGGTGTCTGAGGTACCCTAACCCTTATGACTTTTTATTGTGATTGAAATAAAATTTTAACAAAATCGTAATGATAATTACCTGATACAGATTTTATGAAATGTATCAAGTTCAACTTACGATTAAGTTAAGTAAATATTGCTCTATGACTTTGTAGCGGTTACATTACCACTTCACACCTCTAGACATTCCATTAGACGACGCCAAATCCTCTTTACAGAACAAACCAATCAGAGCCCAGCCAAGACAATCCATTCTATTTACCGAATCCGCTGGCATTTCCATAATTAACTCTCTCTATTGATCAGATTCTATTACACCGCACATTCAGTTGGCCGGCGTTATTAAATTCACTAATATAACTGATTACACAGGTGTAGTGTTAGGTATATTAGGTCCAGGAGAAGTGACTAGTTTCCTCAGGCGGATAGTTCGGATAACGCGGCCGTCCTGACTGAGGGGATCTGTTGCTTTCCTCAGTCGAGAGGCAAATGATGGGATGGTTCCCCATTAAAATCGTTTGTGTGTATTGAGATATTGGTATAATTTGGAATCGGTAGATCATTTTCTATTAAATGCGCTTGTAAAGAATGCGTCAAGTCCCCATTTGACTTGTGTTTGAAAATATTTGAAACTGGTGATTTTCTCGTAAGAGGTCTTTTGTCGGTTAGTTGCTTTATGTTTGATAGGGCAGATTCATCCGTCGCCATTAGCATGTTGCAGAACAGTGCGACGTTAACGACTATTATCTGGCAAAGATTTCTCTAATGCGATACGAAAACTGGAATTGCTTAAATGTTATTGTTTACAATTTATGTTAATTTCATAGGTACCTTTCTTCATGAAAAAATCTAAAAATATCATTTAAAAAAATATATATACCGTGCTAATACAATAATGATGGAAATAATGATGGAAATGTAGTGAATCTCTCACTTAGGGATGGTGTTTTAGAGGTAACCTATACGAAATAAAAACGAGCATAGGGCCTGGGTTCGATTCCCACTCTGGGTGCGCGTTTTTATTTCGCAGGTTACATCTGAAACACAAAATGTGTTATACTTTAATAGCAGGATTATTATTATTATTGGAATGAGTAAAATATCATAGAATTTTTGTTTTCGTCAATTCTTCGTCCCATTTAAAAGTAATTCCCAGAAATGTTCTCACAAAATGAAACGCAAGTCCTCATGTATGACGTCACCACGTGGTGAGTTTTAGGCCCACCTTTTCGACTCCCTGTTGAATTTCTCGCGCGGCAGCTACAATCTGGGAAGATCAATATCAAGAGCTCACCTGAAGAAGAACTCTGCACTTCGCACATTCATCACATCGCCTCGGCCTCCAGGTTCCACCCGCTCTGTTTACGAAGAGTAACTCATGTGTTTTTCCTCCCAGAGACGTCTGAGAGAGACGTCCCGTGTTATGTTCTGGATCTGGAGCATCGGAAACCATTGTCTGGAACACAGAACAGGTGGCGGGGTTCTTAAACACGAGTAGGAAGCGATGTTTAAGGAAGTGGCGTGCAGTTTTACTCTGACGCGTTGTTGAGCGAGCCCTAATTAATACACGTGTGAAAGTTGCTGCCCCAGGTGCGTAGGAATGGGGGGGAAATCCCCCCTCCCCCCTTCTGATTTAAAACTCCTTCCTATGTTCTTATACATTAATTTGTCAAGATAAAATGTGCATAAAAAGTCTGAAAATCGTGTAGAAATGCACCAAATTCATGTCTGAAATTCAAAACATTTTCGCCGCTGTGCGCCCCGGACCCGCATTTTGCTTGGGGCCCTCCCCCCCAGACCCCCCATTGTCTTCAGTTCTTTTACCCCCTTGCACATTTAGTTCCTACGCGCCTGTGCTGCTCTATAATTAATGGAAATGCTAATGCTAGGAAGACAATGCAGTGATAATTTTTTTTTAAATTTCTTTGAATATATTTGAAAAATATTTTAAAACATGCATATAATGTACGTAAAATATCACTGACTCTTAAAGTTTTTAACAGACTTGTAAAAAAATTGTAAACATCCCTAAATTTTGGTCCCGAAGGCCATGCAAACTTTGAAGTTTATCGGTCAAACGGTTCTATTTTCAATATGAACCAATCACATGATCTCGTTCAAAAAATAACGTAACCTCTCTGAAAACATTAGTGTGTGTGCAAAATTTCAGTTCGTTGATTGAACTGTTTGACCTGGAGAGTGAGGCAAAAACAACAACGCCCAGTCGTGACGCTTGCTATTAAGATTCTTCCAACGTTGTGTCTGTATCTGGAGCGTCTGAACTATTGCCTGGATGAGACGGCGACGACCGGGAAGCGACGTGCACGGGAAGACACAGGAAGACACGGGAAGACACGGGAAGACAAGGGAAGAGTTTTATCGCTGATCGCTGCTGGACGCCTCGTATACAACAGCTCTTCAGATCTTTGTCTTGCATTTCAATCTGTCGTGAGTTGTAAAACACGCGGGGTGACGTCATTCTGGCGACAGTTACAGCTTCATGGAGTCTTACCGAGAAGAAATACACAGACATTGAGGCTTTACTCTTCGTGTTGTTTTAGAGGACACGGGATATGTTTACAGATTAGTTTTGCTTGCTTGCCGGCATTAAAAGCGCTCGGCCGTTTTAGAAAATTGAGAGAGAAAAATTATTTCTAAGTGGGTGTAACTTTGATGGGATGTTCACATGATCAGTCTGATTGTATATTAGTAGCACTTTTTAGTTTTTGCTTCTTGATTGTTAATTATGCGCCGGTTATTATAAAAAAAAACGCGCAAAACTATGAAATTTCCGATACGATTGGAGAACCCGTGAACTGATTAATCTCAAATTTTAATCATGATTAGATGAAAGACAAACTTAGGGGTATCACTCTTGGGTATCACTGGCACATTTTTAAAATTAAATTTCTACGCACCCCAAAAATAGATTTTTTTTTAAAAAAAATCAACGAAAAATTAAAAAAAATCTAATCTAACTTTTAATCTAATTATGAATAAAATTTCAAATCATTTCGCGAACCCATTTTGTCTCCAATCGTATCCAAAAAAGTGTCTGCCAGAAGCGGCAAAATCGCTCGCGCTTGCAGCACCTTAATAGTTTATTTAGTTGGTATATATAGAAGTTTTGAAAAATTAATGTTGATTGCTTTTTTTGACAAAATAATTTATGGATGAAAGGAATGAATGTGCTTTTAAAACTTTTGGCGCCACTCATAATTCTGTGTATACTCTCAACAGTGTGTCACTTTAAATTTGTTTCAGTCAACAGAAATGGAACAGAAAAGGACAAAACAGAAGTTTTTGAAAAATTAAGGTTGATTGCTCTAGCGGAGAATATAATTTATGCATTGCACGAGTGCAATTGAATGTGCTTTTGACACATTTTTATATGTCTGTCGTTTGTCCCTAACTCTCTGCCTGCATGTCAATTTAAATGTCATGTTATTTACGCAAACAGAAAAGATATGACAACAAACCTATGATAACAACTCTATGCCTCAGAGGTAGAAGGCCGGAAGTCTATTCTTTCGATTTGGTGTTGCACAATCTTGGATCGATGTAATCAAGCAAGCTCTACCCATAAAAAACACTTCGTGTAAAAATACCAGCCAAGTCTCTTCAACTAAAAAAAAATATATGAAATCTAAAAATTCTGCACTGAAAAGTATTGATATCAAAAAATTTGCCAAGTCAAAACTTTATTTGAAAATCAAAAAATACTTGGCCTATCGTGTACATAAATAGCTTGGAAGTATAAGCCAATTATAAATTATACATGAAATATACATATACATAGTATACCTATAATGCCCTAAAAAAAACGATGCGCCAAGTATTTTTTGATTTTCAAATAAAGTTTTGACTTGGCAAATTTTTTGATATCAATACTTTTCAGTGCAGAATTTTTAGATTTCATATATTTTTTTTTAGTTGAAGAGACTTGGCTGGTATTTTTACACGAAGTGTTTTTTATGGGGATATCACTCCTTTTTTTAGTTTATTATTTACAACTTGTGACGCATATGAAATAAACAATTACTAAATTCTTTTAAAAAAAATCGCCATTTACGATTTGGTTACTACTAATGAAAATCTGTTGTATATTCATGTATAGTCTTTCGTGAAGAATAGCAAAGGTTTCATTCCAATCGGCCAACCCAGTTCCGAGATATGGCATATAACACTTCGGTTTTCAAAATGGCTGCTAAACTTACTGCACTGCCACATAGAATTTATATCTACAATTAATGTGTTTCATTTTAGGCTTTCTGAATATGTATTCATTGTATAGAATGGGGAATATAATAATTTTTAAATTTGAATGACGTCATTTCCGGGCTCATAAATAAAAACATTCTACTTTGACTGTTCCTATTCCATAAAGATGGCATTCCGAATCATTTGGCGCTAGTTTCGTACTGATCGGTATACCAGTTTTCGAGATACAACGTTACTTCCGGTTTCAAAATGGCGGCTGAAATCTCTGACCCCTTGAATTTTAATTTACACATGATAACATCTTATTAAGTTATTATAAGCTGTCTCAAATAGTATGTATTGTATCAAAATGTAAATTTGTGAGATTTTTAAAATGTGTAACGTCATTTCCGGTTTTGCTATAAGAAACTGCAAATATTACTGATGATAAAACATAAAGTTGCCCGTCTAAATTGTGTGGCGCTGGTTTCGTTCAAATCTATTTAGCCAATATTAAGATATGATGTCACTTCCGGTTTAACAATGGCGGCTTCCGGTTGGTTTTGTAACAAGTCAAATGATATATATCAGAAGTGCATACGTTACATAAATATCAAAATAATCGGATCAACCTTTGTTGCCGAAATGCCAATCGATGTATTTCAAATTTCATGACGTCATTTCCGGTTTCGTTAACAAAATGTTTAGTCTTTTGCTACTGATAATGCATATAGTTCACCGTCCGAATCGTTTGGCGCTATTTTCGCTCCAATCGGTTTAGCCGTTGTTGAGATATGACGTCACTTCCGGTTTCAAAATGGCGGCACAAAAAATTCATGGGGTGAAGGTTAAATCAGACGCCAAAAGTGCACACGTGGTAAAAATGTGAGATCAATCGGTTCAGCCGTTTAGGCTGTGGCCTTGTTACCGGATTTGAATTCCAGGAGACTACTACTGAGATTATTATTATTATTATTATGAAAACCGCCCTAAAACACTGTTTTCACGGCCCTCTAGCGCGCAAAGGGCGTAACCTATTGTTCCCAAATTTGGTATATGTTGTAGGGTGGGCCATAGCTCGAAATTAAGATATTTCGCAACAATGTGATATTTCCCAATTTTAAGATCCAGTAGGCCGAAAATGCCACTTTGATGCTTACAGTAAAAGTGGGTTGCTCCAGCCTTTTTAAATGAGAGTGTGCGCGCGCCGTACGACTTGGCTGGCGTGGAGCGACCGCTCCACTAGATCAATTGCCATTTGACTGATGTCAATAAATACAGTTATATTGACGTATTCTCTTACACAATGACTCATGTCACCAATACAAATATGATTGGACGAAGACAGAATTACTTGTTTTTGACCTACTTCAAGAATAGACAACATCATAAATTATCTAGTTAGCTCTGCTTTTCAAAAAATTTCATATGCAGTACCGTGATCCAAGTATCTATTATGGTTATGATCCATTGTTGAAAAACCATAATAGATACTTGGATCACGGTACTGCATATGAAATTTTTTGAAAAGCAGAGCTAACTAGATAATTTATGATGTTGTCTATTGAATGCTGGGCCGGAAGAATCATGTAACCAACACTTTTTTCAAAATATTCTTTTTTGTGAAAATACCATGTACTTGTCTAGGTCTATCCACTGCCACCTTAAAATGGTGATTTTTTAAATGTTGTCATTCTATAAATTGATCATGAATGTTGGCTGCTGGAAGAACCATGAATGTGATTCTAGATAGTCGACGGTGCGGACTGCATTGTGTCACCGAAACTGTTAATTCATTTTTAAAAAAGCACGAAAACAAAACTGGTGGATGGATAATCACCGAAAGTATTTGAATGATACTGAAATATTACCCTTTCTAAATTAATAAGTTTTTGTAATACATTTTATGTTCAAATACCCATATAATGAATGAAATCTATATACTAACATCCACATATCTTCCAAACTAAGTAATTGTGATAATATGACCTTGAAACAATTTGGGCTAATTACTGAAAATAATGAAATTGTTGGTTACATGGTTCTTTCGGCCCGGCATTTAATTATTGAAATGGACATCGGGCCTACTACATCTGAGACTGACAAACTCGCGGTTAAAAGCTTTAATTCCTCCCTAAAGACAATGTGAACCTATCTTAACCCTCGCAACTCCTACAGGGACGTATGCAATGGGTTTTGATCGCACGTCGAGATAAAATAACTCCATTTAGACATTAATATTATTCTTTAATAACTTCCTCAGGTCCTCAGAAAGATATTAGAATTCCCTGCGATGTTGCCACGTCTACCAGATAACAAAGCGGTTAATTCCAAGAGAAATCTTTCGGAGTCTCGCCATTTAAATAGAAAAACTCTACGTGTTTTGATTCCAGAAGACTTTGCAGCTTTGGAAATTAATATCAACTTTTCGCGAAATTAATGATTATGACCCGACGTCTGAAATAACACTTTGGAGATAGATTTGGAAGATTCTTGCAAAAATACGTTGAGAAAGTTCGTTCACGTTAAGAATATTTCTGACGTTTCGTCGTTCATTGGTCAGTCACTTGAACACTGCCCTATCAATGGCAAGACTTTCTTTTTTGTATTATTGAAATTGTATAAATTATATCAAATACACAATTTTTAATAGTAGTAAATATTATAAAAATTCAATAAAATTGATTTATTTTTATCTATAGTCATATTATACACATTTTTTGATTATTATATTGATATTTACATGTTTAGGTATACGTTCGCTTGACTACGGTAGTACACGCCGCCATTACGGCTCGATATTCTAATGAAGCAGATTTATAGAAGGCCCGAATCTTTCTCTCTTGATTGACTGATAGTCGGGTTCCTTGACAATCAATCCTTTGTTATCTTTGTAAATCAGAGTTGGTGGGGCATTATCAAAATTTTTAATTAAATTTAAGACTTAATCGGATGATCTTATCAAGTCTTCAAGTCGATATCTTAACTGTAAAACCTCTCTTTTACCGGGTGGCCCAAAAACACGTCCAATGAGCGAGACACCGCTGTAATGAAACTATTCCAGGAATCAGTCTGAAAATATCACGTGATATAAAAAAACATACCAAGGTTTAAGAGGGCTGAGTAGTGAGCGTGGCCTTGAAGAGTTTTTTAATCGATTTTTATCAATATTTTTAATCAATGTAATTGTTAACAAAATAGGGCTATGTACGAGTATTCAGAACTGTTCAATGAAAATAATTTCATAGTTTGGAATAAGTTCTTAGTTTTATTTTGTCCAACAGATGTTTAGTGCCATAATTTTACTAATTTTCAGGCACTAAACGTCTGTAGGACAAAGTAAATTTAATAAACCATTACAACCTATGGAATTATTTTCATTGAACTGTTCTGAATACTCGTACAAAGCCTTATTTTGTTAACAATTACATTGGTAAAAGATATTGATAAAAATCGATTGAAAACTCTTCAAAGTCAAACTCCCTAAGGTTTCAAAAACGTTTGACCTCCCAAGTAGCTAAAATACATAGAAAACCATGTAATCAAGAACGTTGGCCCCCTCCCCCCAATTATCATGGAACAAATATTATTTTAACAATAAACCTATCATCCCCCCATGGACCGCCTTCCATTTCGACCACTGACTGGTGATGCCATCAAGTCATCATGTCTCTTTGAAACCGTGTTAAGTTTCCCCAAAGTGTCCACGATGTCTGAATCCTTGCTAGTGATGACGTCACTGGCCTGAGATTCTCTCCCCGATGATCACGTGACCCCTGGGAAATCCACCCGACACGTTTACTTGTCGTCTTGTCGCGTCATGTCTCCAGGCAGTGACGTCATATCTCCAGGCAGTGACGTCACTTTGCAAGAGTCAAGCTCTGGTCGACCCTAAGCGATCGAGATGCATCTTAGCTGCTCGGGGACAACGTCGCTATCAGATGCACTTAAAGTAGATGCTGAGAGAGATAATCCCTGAGGAGAAAATATTGACTGGAATTAACAACTAAATGCGACATTTCGTTTGACCTATTTTCTTAAATTTTGGAGTTGTAAATTCCTGATTTCCTGATTTAACTTTTCCAAGATGTTATTTTGTTTGTGATTTTGCCGCCATCAAGAAGGCCGTTTCTTTCGCTTTCATGTTTTGAAACCGTTCACGTTGGGGTGGTCTATCTTCACATAATTCCGGCGACAACACAGTTGGTACCACTGGTTGGCGCACAAGTTGACTGGGCAGACCAAGGATGAAAAGTCTCTGTGGGTAGACAAATTCGAACTGGCGAGAATTAGAGCTGGGCAGCTTAAAAAAGATAACTCTATGGTTAGGCAAAATTAAATTTGTGAAAATTGCTAAATAAAAAAGTACGACCGAGGCCGGAATCGAACTGGCTCAACAGGCCAGCGTTCTACCAGCTGAGCTAGCGAGGTGGTGATCCTGGATTGCGTTTATAAACACTTCATATATAAACACAGGCGAAGCGTACGCGCATTCTATTGCGCACGAGGTTGCCAAACCTCGTTGTCGCCGGAAATATGTGAAGGTAGACTCTACCGTTCACGTTTACAATTGTTTAAAACGTGAACAAATTGATAACTAGGCATTAGCCTTCAACTCTTATAAGTTTTATACGATGCAAACGAAAAACGGCATCAATACGATAGCACGAGAATCGGCCTCCAGGGCCGGGTCACAACCAATCGATCTGAAATTTTGCACACACACTAATGTCATAAAGCGGTCACATATAGATTTTGAACAAGATCCTGTGATTGGTTGAAAACTGAAAATGGAACCGTCAATCGATCAACTGGTCATTGGGACCAACATTTTAGGAGTTTTTGATAATATTCAGACATCAGGAATTATTGAAATTTTAAGCTTGGTTTAACATTTTTAAATTTGCGTAATCAAGAATGAAGTACATTTAATTTTCTATGGACCGTAGAAGAAATACGTATTACAAATGGTATGCAATAATAAGCAATAACCGATCATTTGATTTGGATCAGCCCTCTTCCATTGACTGCTTTCCTCTGTGGAAGTTTCGCATCTCTTTGGCAAACGTGCTCGTGGATTTGAGGAAAGCATCAACGTTTTGCCTTTTAGTATCAAGTTTCAACATTGAAACTCGAAACCGTCAAAATAGTTATTTTCGGCACGAAGGCTTTTAACATCCTGTATATGGAATATAAACATGAAAACAAACATGATGAATATTCCATGAGCTGTCCACGTACAGTATAGGTAGATGAGACGGACCTCTCTCTCCCGCACATTCAAGTCCAACTACTCCTCTCTCTTTCTCTCTCACACAAACACGGACACGGAATTATTCAACTTACAACCGCCAGATACACAACTCCAGGGTGAATAAACCATTTTAGACGATTTTGTTGAATTTTTCAGATTTTCTTCTTCGCGAAAGAAAGGACGTCACTGTAGTGTGTTTATTCATTAAAAATAGACGAGCTCCGATGAACACAGACCATTTTTTTTATTAAGTCAAATATTTGATATCAAGTCAAGAACCATGACTACACAGCAACGAACTCTAGTGAGTAAAATAATTATTAACTGCATAATATTTACTAATTAATTACACTTTTTGTTAATTAATAATAACTAATTTAAACATAATAAATATACTCTAAAACCAGGCGTCTCATTGAAAGACGTTTGGTATTTGACCTACAAAGCGAGAAATACTAATGCGAATTTGATTTTAAAAAAAATGCGTTGTATTTTAGCTCCAAATCGGGTGCATGGTTTTAGATACCAATAGTATTTCATAATGAGATAAATGGTTGCCCATTTTTAAGAGTACTTTAAAAAGTATCAATATCCGTCTTAATATCATTTATAAATTAAATAATATTTTGTCAACAACTCCTAACTAAATATTTTTTGTTTTATTTTACATACGGCATGTTGGTATACCTATAAAATCAAAAGAGAGAGTAACATCCCCTGCACATGTATCCCCAAAGGACCGAATAGTAATATATTTCCTTTTAGAACACCCTCTAGAGTTATGTTTCTCGTGATGTTTCCAGAAGGCGTCGAGTTCCGAATCCACGCGCCGCGCTGCCGCCTGCGATGACCGCCAGATAGCGTTACTAGCGCGTAGAAGACAAGAAGATGAGAAGATTCTTCACGGCCGGGTTGATACTCATGCTCACGCTGAACGGTAGGCGCCATCTTGTTCACACACCTTACAGGCAAATGGAGGAGAACGATTCAATAATGTATAGTATAATTAGAAGGTAGATTCGCTATGCAGGGTTGCTAGTTTCGGAATTTAGTAAAGAAAATCGCTTCCTGTAGTCTATGAAGCAGTAGGTATAAATTGACCATGTAGGTTCTTTTATTTTGCTTGAAATAGATCACGAAGATCCGTAAGACACTTTAGGTATGGCCTATTCATGGTTTGCATGAGCTTCTTTTGTTTTTCATTCTGTATACAAAGATGGCCACTCAACAATGCAATTTAAAACAAAGTTTCAAAGAAATTCAATAAAATATGATTTTTTACATTGTTGAGTGGCGATCTTAGACTAATCTAGATCAAAAGAAGTTCGTGCAAACTATAAATTACAAGCATAGAAAAAACAAACTATACGATACATTATAAATACAACTGGGCCCACTATCAAGCCCTGTTTTACTCCATTTCATGAAATTATGTACTACAAATTAATCGCTTTGTTTATCATGTTTTATTATATTTATATCATCAGGTTAACTGTTACAATTTTAAGATTTTATGAATTTAAACTAAACTTTAAGTAAAAACATTTGGCTCTATCAGATATCATTATTAGAAATTCCCGCGCACCTCTTCTCTCTCAACACCCAACTCTCTCGTGAAACCTGTTTACTCGAGGCGCGAATCTGCTTCACGTGCTAATATAGACTGAAGTAGGCTCTTGAATGTTCCATCAATTAGCTAACATGAGCCGCGTTATCCTTCAGCCTCCCCACATCCTCTTCCTCGGTCCCTGAGGGATTCACCTGCAACTTCTCAGACGCCAAAGTGCTTCAAACCTCAATCTTCGTCGGCGAAAACACGCGAATAAGTGGAGTAGAGCTTGATGTTGAGACGAGAAGCGGTTAAGAGGAGGTAAATGTTCTTGTATCAAAGTAAACGGGTTGTGAAAGAAATTGGATATGTAATATTTAGATGTTTAAGAGGCTTGGTTAAGCGAACGGGAATCGCACGGTTAGTTTTTTTTTTGAAATTTGTCTTTATACTAACATAATGTTAAAAAAAGATGTAGTAGCGACCCATAACAGCGTAAAAGACCACACATTGGAGTACATTGTGATTTCTGGTACGACCTCAAAGCGATACGATATTTATGGAACAAAAATCGTATTTAACACTTTGAGGTCGTACCAGAGGTCATAAAGTACTTCAGTGTGTGGCAATATTTAGTAATATTAGGCTGTAGAGGGTCGCTACTATCTGAATTTTTAAAATTCTGTAAATTTAAAAAATCACTTTGAGAAAAGTGCGTTTTCATAAAGCTGCGGTTTATTGAAAATGTCCGCACGATTTTTTAAAAATGATTTGAGATTGTTTTGCAAAATTAAGTGTTCTTTGATTATTTTAAACGGCGTTACAGGAAAGTGGAATCATCTTTGAATGTATCGTCTTAATTTTAGCACACTCACAATTAAAAAAAAAAATGGAACTAACGTTTTGACTCGTTTGATGTAAATCCAAAGAAAATAGTTGGGGAGAAAATTCGTCAAGTGGTTCGATATTGACAACTGTAATCTCAACGTTTAAAGAAGAAATACATTTCCATATGATTTCAAGTTCTAAGGTCATTAAATGATTCACTCAACCCCATTACAATGCATGACGTCCATTTTGCCTAAAACTCATCATGCGGATTGATTCTGACCCGTCAGTTCTCTCGTAACTGATATTCAATAATAACTGAGCTGAGCTGAAATCGCAGTCGTAATAATTCATTTTAAACCACAAGCCCATTGAAGCGCCTGAATGGGAAATTCCTTCACTAATTCATTGCTTCCACAGAAGTAACTAGACCGCCAGAGAAGGGGAATGTCTACATAAAGATGCTTCAACATTGGGGTACACATTCTCTTTCTCAGCTCAACCAATCGGGGCATGGTCTCAGATCTTCGTATTATTAATCATGCCATACACAGTCTCTCAAGAAATTAAACATTTCTCGTGCTAATGTTTCTGAAATATAGAACTTTCTCCCCATGTTATCTTATGGCAGACAAGTACATAATGGCTAATGATGATGATCTAATTTTTATTTAATAAATACCAACATTGAACAAAAAATCTTATTTTCTGGTAAAAAAAATAATAAAAGAACTAAAAAACAAAAATTGAAAACAATACCAAAGTGTGCTATTTTAAAAGTTATAAATTAAAAACGAAATGATTTTCCTATACACATCCTGTGTTAAAGTTTTGTTTATTCTCAGAAGGCAGTCAATTGAAACCTATAAGACAGGAGTTTATGATTCATTTATACTTAAATATAGTTGAAATGTTGTAAAAAGTATTTCATGATGGTAATTTAAAAAAAAAAAAGTTTTTGATCGGTTGAGCCACATTTAGTGCACTTTAATATCAGGTTAACCTTCCTGCTATTTTGACATCTTCAAGCTCCTAAATATTAATATCGCGTTTTGTTTGGATTCCCATTCCCTTTCAGAAAGTACACCTGCAAATTGCACTCGGTGTCCTGGAAATTTATTATCGGCTCCGTTTGCACTAGAAAAAATAATTTAGTAGGCCGTTCCAATGATAAATCCTCTTGAGGATGGAGAAGTTATGTTAAACGCACACGTAGAATATTGCTTGGAGGTGCCACTTCTTACAATAGAGGTCTCGGAGGAGGCGGAGGGAGGAATTAAAAACATGACAGAGTGAAAATATACATATTTATATGGAACATTCTTCTGTGACTGGGAAACCCTTCTTTAAGAGGCGAACGGGAACGGGAAATGCACTGCTCTTCAAAGTGTTTGTGTAAATCTTGTCTTCTCACTACAGATTTTAAAAAAATCAGATAGTAACGACCCATTACAGCCTAATAGACTAAATAATGCCACACACTGGAGTACTTAATAACCCTCTTGTACGACCTCAAAGTTTTAAAACCGATTATTTTTCGCGAAATATCGTATTTTACACTTTGAGGTCGTATCAGAGGTTATAAAGTACTCCAGTGTGTGGCATTATTTAACCTTTTAGTCTGTGATGGGTCGCTACTATCTGATTTATAAAATTCGGTTAGTGTGAAAACAAATTTCGAAAACACGCTCTGACGATGTCTGTTAAATGTCATTCCTTTACTCATTGATCTGAAAATTGTCAACAACTACTAAAATGTTGGTCCCAATGACAATGCAACATTATAAGTTGATCGGTCAAATGGTTCCATTTTAAAATTTCAACCAATGATTGCTAAGAAAATTATACCTGTGACCACTCTTATGACATTAGTGCGTGTGCAAAATTACAGATCTATTTGTTGAACGATGTGAACTGGCAGGCAAGAAAGACACGAAGAAAACGTTCTACTACGAAGTAGCAACGCTCGCTCAATATATTCGTCTAGGAATCTGTATTCAGAATCTTGGTAATATCGAAAGTGCTAGAAAAGCCCAAGGGCTAGGTATGACGTCATAGGAGCGTATATACGCACATGTGTCAACATTATGTTACACACGTATCTGGAAATCAAAATATGAATTTATTTTATCGTGGCGCGATCACTCGATACCACATTTTTATTTATTTTTGAATTACCATTTCAACAAACTTTCTACAACAGTTCAACTAGGTATATTTATAAAAGACTCATTTAATGTCCTGCAGGAAGTTGCAACTCTCGCCCAATAATGAGTTTTCAATTTCATGTTATTTGAAAATGAACAAAACTTTAACATGGGAGGTAAATAATTTCGAATTTGGTTAATAACTTTTAATAGCACACGTTGGTATTGCTTTCAATTTTTTCATGATAGTGTTTCCGTAGGTCTACCAGAAAATTGTTTTTTTTTGTTAAAATCTTACGGTACAAAAAAATATAACTTATGATATGTACCTATTATAGGCACATACAAAGGTATAGCGATTGAATAACCGTAATTTATAATTTATAATATACTTTATTTTTTATAATTTTAAATAATATCATTTATTTAGGGCCAGTTTTTCAATACTCTGCTAAAACTCAAATTCCAAAATGTAAGATTCAGTTCTAAATCTGACATTTTCAAAATTGAAACACATGAAGTTCTCCTAAACTATGAATTCTAACCTAACAACTCTTCCCCAAAAAATAAACCATTTTATTTGTCCACATTGTCAAAATATATCTCAACCAATAAGCCCTGGCGGATGTAAACCGTGCATTATTGCTGGACCTGGAGTGCCGTCCATAACACACTGGCGCCGTATGTTTTTACAGACCATAAGCCTCTCTGTTGGCCCCGCGCCGCTCCGAGACCGTGTCAAAGAGAATGGATCGGGTGTATAAAGGGAATACGCAAATGAGGGGGCCATCATATACACCTGATACAGAGATTAGGGGGGGGTCATGTGACCTGCACAAACAGTTAGCAGATAGTAGCGGGGTTTACAGTGGGATTTGGAATTGTGCAGGTTTGAACAGTGGTTGCTCGCTTTACTTTGTGACCTATTTTACGGGTGTTTAACAGAGTATTAGAGATGTTCAGGTATGAATGTTTGTTTGTTGACAAATGTAAAACTATTGCTGTGAGAACGTGATGTGATACGTATTTTAGTTTTTAAATTTGATAGATTTATGTTTTATTTTGAATTTAATCTTTTTGATTAGGATGTCAATGTAAAAGTGGTGATTGCTATTGAGTTCATTTAAATCGGTATCATTATGAGAAAAATACACAATTCTGTATATTTTAATATTCCCTTTTGATATTATGAAGTAGGTTGTATTTATTAAAATATAAGATAATATCCAATGATAGAAACAGCATTGCAAAAAATTACAATTCCAAATTGTGAAATGCCGGACGTCAAATTTAATTTAATTATAAATCTCCATAATCATTTCCAGAAAATATTTACTGAAATCAATAGCAAGAAATTATCACATTATTGAAAACTTTCTCAAATTGCATCTATTCTCTTGGCTAGAGAATGCATAATAATACCTGTAATAATTAGGCCACCAACCATTACATCAAATTGTTCTTTTATACATTTGTCGATTCCAATAGACGATTCCATAAAGTATCTGAGAGGCTCTGGTTTCTAAGAAAATTTCTGCTGTTTGACCTGCTGTTTGACTGTTTGTAGGTGTTTCCACCTACAGTCTGTTTTTTTACTGTATGAACTCTCACCAGATGGAGCCACAGTCAGTTGTTCTGCTAGGCCGAGAAAGACTTCATTGCGCTCTCACCTTGCAATGTTGTCTTTCTCGGCCTAACAGAACAACTGACGGTGTCTCGGTCTGTAGAGAGTTCAAACATAGGAAAAACGAACTGTACCTATCCGAGAAAATATGGAACACGACTTACCTCTGGCGGATTCTTTGGTACTAGCCATATGGGGGATAATGGAGGATATCACGGGGATATTTATATAAATAAATAAATTATATTAAGTTTGCTTTAGTTGTTTGTTATGGCTGAAAAAGTAAACTTGTAACTTTATCTAAATTTCAATTGTTTCTCCTTTTTCACTGCCCTATGGAAACACGAGCTTTAAAATAAAAATGTGCATCTAAAAAGTTTCCTGCCAGAAGTGGCTCCATCACGTATCGCTTTTTTGTTCGAATTGTAGTGTGTCAACAATGAGTTACACTTCATCAGGTATCTGGAAATCAAACTGCATGTGAATTATTTCGGAAACCAGAGCCACTCGGATATTTTATGGAATCGTCTATTCACTGCACAAAAATATCCGAATAGTTCAAACTTCACTGCTTGGAGCTTTCTCTCAAGTAGCAAGACATCCGTGTAAAACAGTTGTCATAAAATTCCCAATCAGTTTCGCGGAAACTTCTTCCATCCTAAATAAAAAAAACTTCAATTTCATTTTGTTGACTTGAATGCGAATTCCCCTCTCGTCGCGCTGGGTTTTCATTGAACGCGTTTATTTCCATATCGAGCGCGTCGGTCGGAAGTGTACCTGTAAATGCCACCCGTCTGGGGACCGCGATGTGATGAAGCCGAGAGGGTCGAGGTCGCCGTCAACGAGTCTGACGAGGATGAATCGAGAGTGTGTTTTATGCGAGATGTATCGAGCAGGGATCAAGTTGGATTGGTCGACGTGAGGTCAGATGGGTTTCCCTGCGGTTTGTGATCTTTCTGTTATGATTCGAATTCAAATATGAAGCTCGTACTGCACTGGGGCTGGATCACAGAAGGGTTTAAAAACCCTACAGGCACAACTTTATTCCGTTAGCTCTATAAATACCAATACATTCAGAATATCTGATTCAGTTATCTAGTGGAGCGGTCGCTCCACCCAGCCAAGTCGTACTCACACTCACTCAACATACCGTAAATGCCTAATAAACTGAGGAGCAGACCAACCACTTTTACTGTAAGCAACAACATGGCATTTTCGGCCTACTGGATCATAAAATTGGAAAATCTCACATTGTTGTGAAATATCTTAATTTCGAGCTATGGCCCACCCTACTCCATATACTAAATTTGGGAACAATAGGTTATGCCATTTGCGTGCTAGAGGGCCGTGAAAACAGTGAAATTACACCCCTTTTAAAACCTATCTGATGATATCAGGAAACACCGCTATCACCGCCACAGCCTAAACGGCTTAGCCGATCGATCTGAAATTTTTACCACATGTGCACTTTTGGCGTCTGAGGTGCCTTTTTATAAAACCATCCGGTAGTCGCCATTTTGAAACCGGAAGTGACGTCATATCTCGAAAACGGCTCAACAGATCGGAATGAAACTAGCGCCAAATGATTCAGACGGTCGTCTTTATGTAATATCAATAGTTAAAGTAGAGATGTTCTATTACCAAAACCGGAAATGACGTCATGAAAATGAAGAACTAGATTTTAATGACCTCTTACTACAATAACCACATATTCAGAAGGCTTATAATGATACATAACATTTATAGAAATAAATTCTAGGTGGCAGTTATTTCAGTCGCCATTTTGAAAACCGGAAGTGATACCATATCTCGAAAACGGCTGGACTGATTGGAACGAAGCTTTCGCAATTCTTCATTGAGCACCAAACACAATTTTTCGTATTAACCAATTCGGAAATGGCGTATTTTTTAAAAGTATTTAGTCATTGTTGCTCCGATGTGTGTTACAAGTTGTGTAAATAAACTAAAAAAATAAGTGATATCCCCATAAAAAAAACACTCCGTGTAAAAATACCAGCCAAGTCTCTTCAACTATAAAAAAAATAGAAGAAATCTAAAAATTCAGCACTGAAAAGTAGTGATATCAAAAAATGAGCCAAGTCAAAACTTAATTTTAAAAACCAAAATATACTTGGCGCATCGTTTTTAAGGGCATTATAGGTATATTATATATATTTAGGTACATTTGATTTTTGGCATATGCTTCTATACTATTTATATACACGATGCGCCAAGTATATTTTGGTTTTTAAAATTAAGTTTTGACTTGGCTCATTTTTTGATATCACTACTTTTCAGTGCTGAATTTTTAGATTTCTTCTATTTTTTTTATAGTTGAAGAGACTTGGCTGGTATTTTTACACGGAGTGTTTTTTTTATGGGGATTGATTATTCATGTTCGAATTTGAGTTCGTTAAAAAAATTAAAATGACCAATATCATTCAAGTTAAAATACTCTATCATTTTCAATAAATGTGAAACTATTTCAAGCATGAACATGAACAGCTGGCGCTACCTGTACAGGATTCTCAACCAAAATAGCAAGATCTTTTTAATGGCCTCTCCGTTTACTTAGTCAAGACCAAATATTAAGAACTAGAAGTTCAAAACGAAATGAAATAATACAGGTGGCAAAAGAATGTTTATTTTCGTTATGGTTTTCAAACAATGTTTCTGACAATTTCACAAATTGCTGCAGGGGCTTGCAGAATTCCCGAAAACATAATACAAATAAACTGTTGTTTGTTAAAGGTCCATGCGTAATAGAATAATGTAATGGTATTGAACGACGCACAGACCCTATTTAGAATCAAATGATACATACTTTTTGTAGGAATTTCTCTACATTGTAAATCTGCATTACACTCAGAAAATTATAATCTGCTAAGAAGTCTAACACAGATTGGAAGTAAACATCCATCAGTGTTATTAAAAACCAAATGACAAAGAAACTGAAAAGATCAACACAATGTAAACATGGCGCCGATGCAAAAATAAACACAATACAATTCTCACTGTCTCTAAATAAAAAACGTGAACTTTTGTTTTCAGTGGGGGGTTTTCCATCACCCCAGGGAGGGCAACATGGTCAGCCCCCGCAGGCCGGCTCCAACAGCACCCCCGGCCCCGGGGGCGGCATCAGACGGGGGCGGGGGTGGCGAGAATGGCGACGGGGGGACCCCACGCTGCTCAACACTCTTTGGAAAAGCAAAACACCACTGGGTATGTACCAAGTCATTTATACACGCGTTCGCAACCGCAAACGAGATTTTAAAAATTAAACATATTAACTTTTATACCGAATTTGTTCCATGGGTAGTTGTTAGCTCGTAAATTAATTGCGGTTAAGTTACGAAATGCTCTCAAGCTGTAGGATTAAACTGCTGCAAAGCTGCTGTGGAAATGACTGCAGTGTGTTCGGAAGAGATGAACAACATTGTTAGGGACAAAGCGGAAAATTGAAAATGCATTTTTTAAAAGATGGTCTCTCGACGAAAAGTGAACTTGTGTTTCGTACCGGCGGTGAAAAAAGGAAACTGTGGACGTGCGAGGAATTGAGCTCGGAATGGGATTCGCTTTATGTCCTTCTGCGTATGTGAATAAGACTTGACTGGTACAGGGAAAGAACGCTCAAAGTCCATTTAAAAAAAATAGATTAAGCAGTGATCTTGCAGTGATTTTTATGAGCTTTCAGAATTTTCCCTCGGTTTTTAGAAAATATTGCCACAAAGTTTTGAAAGACGCAATTGAAATATCGATTTGTATTGAAGATAGATACGCGTTTCAACATAAAACTTCGTTTATTTCAGTTTCATTCGAATGTGACTCATATCGTTCTTTCCCTGTACCCATCACTTGGTTTTTTCAAGTTATACGAAACAAACTTGCAATTTTGTTCTAAGTAATCGTTAAGGTCTTAAAACTACATCGGATCATTTTGAAATTATTATTTTAATATTTCACAAAGTTTCAACTGCTCTTGTAATTCTCTCTACAAACAATCCCCCAATTATCCATTCACTTTGAGTTAACGGAAAGTAAATTTACAACATCAAAGTGTATTTTTTGTTCCTATTGACTCGAGCTAATAGGATAATGAAACTCACATAATAACTTGGCAATTCCAATCCAAGGATCCACCTGATATCTAAAAATAATCTGAACTGAATGCTATTATTAATTTCAAAATACCGGGTGACCCAAAAAACGTCAACGGTCCAGACACCGCTGTGATCAAACTACTGAACAAATCGGGCTGAAAATATCACACATTATAAAACACATACTATGATTTTATGTGTGAAAGTTTCAAAAACTTTATTTTAGTAGGAAAGAAGTTACAGCTGTTCGAATTTAGTTGTCGAAAAATCGTTTATACGGAGCTCAAATAGCCCGCGGCAAGAAAACCTCCAATGGCCGGAACACCGTTTTTTTTAAAACTATTGACGAAAACAAGCTGAAAATGTATAATTTTATTCAAAGTAAAGTTGAGCTTAAATCCAGAATATGCGGGAGATAATTTCACTTCTGAAATCAACATGTGAATAAAACTTGTGAAATATCTCCCGGATATTCTGTTTCAACTTCAAGATGCCATAACTTTCGTTCCACTGATTCCAATGTATTGAAATTTTAACACAATCGATAGTAGTTTATATTGAATCAAATTTGAAATTTTCAGCTTGCTATCGTCAGTAGTTTTAAAAACCGGTGTTCCGGCCATTAGACGTTTTCTGGACGGGCGCTCCTTGAGCTTCGTATAATAATTAATGATGTATCGACTACCAAATCAAAGAGATGTAATTTTTTTCCTACAAAAGTATTGTTTTTGAAACTTTCACACATCAAACTTTAGTATGTTTGTTATAACATGTCAAAATTTCAGCCCAATGCATGCAGTAGTTTCATCACAGCGGTGTATCGCCCATTGGACGTTTTTCTTGTGCCACCCGGTAAAACCTTTTTGAATCGGGTTGATCTTTGAATCTCAAACGATTGTTGTCTGGAATAGACTTCTAATTTCGAATGAAACCTATGTTGTGAATAGTTGATTAAAATGTAAGATTTTAAATCTTGCATTCTTGGTTCAACTTTAGCAGTAAACTTTACTCGCACATCCAGATAGATTTCGAATGTTTACTGTGAAGATTGGCAATTGTTCTATAGGTCTGCCGCCATCTTGAATTAGTATGCAGGTAGCATGTGTTCTTGCATATTTAACAAGTACAAGAACGACATTATTTTTAGTAATCAAGAAATGTTTCAAGAAATACTATTGTTTATTTTTCTTCTGCAATAGTTTCCAAGACATTTGTCATATGTAAATAGAAGAAAAACACATTACGCTACTTAGTTCTTATCTTCATGTTAAATTTCCTGTCTTTGCATAAGCTGGGAAGCATCTCAGGTGTACGGGAAGCGGTATTAATTAATGAGATAAAGCATTAACAATGCTTCGCCAAGTCTCATTGGGTCACGAGGTCAAAGTCTAATGGCAACCGCTGTTGTGTTATGACGTCACATTCTTGAGTCGAAGTTCCGCATTGTTTGTCTGTCAGTTGGCGAGATTCTTGCTGTGATTCAAACAAACCTCGGAGTTCTGCATTACAATGTAGATGAACGCGCTACCGAATTACTGCTTTATAAATATTGTAGAAGATTTTGTGAAGCGCTCGCCCCGGATTTTCACGTATGAGGAATATTATTTTTTTAATTATGCGGAACAGACAAAAAAGTCGAGTTTTTTTTGTTAACCTACGTTTTAAAATATTTTTTTAGTGATGTGATGTTGGTATGACCTCAAAACATATTTTAAAAAATGAATTTTACAAATGGTGGCAGGTGTGGTACTTTTTAAAAAAATCTCCAAAGTTGAATTTTCATTGGGTGCTCCACAAAGAAAGTTATTTTTCTTTTTTTAACCAGTTCTTGTGCTAAACGAGAGCAGCGAGAATCGATTTTCGTCAACTTATGTGTGCATTCAAAGTGTAATCACTATTTTGTATTTGTATACAAATCAGTCGAGATTCTAGAGTGTTATTGACACTTAATCTCATGATAATGTTCTGTAAGTGAAGTATAAGTACAGTACCATTACAGTATGCAATGTACTGTACCTAAACTTTACATAACCTGGTAATTAGAGTATAGAATCAACAACTAGCAACACGACACTCGCTCATCAACGCGATATCGCCAGCGTTCATCCAACATACTTTATTTAAACACAACTTATATTAATGAGTACCTCATACTGAGAAAATCATTAAAATTTATAACGAAAATGAGAAAGATTAACAATATTGTTTAAAAATTAAAATAATAATCAAACTGAAAAGAGTAAATTTTGATTATATCCGGTATTACACTTGGATAAACTTTAAGATGGTAAAAGCGCGCGGCCGTTTTAGCAAATTAAGAGACTATATAAGAAGTTTTATAAGTGGGTGTAACTTTGATGGGATGTTCACATGATCAGTCTGATTGTATATTAGTAGCACTTTTTCTTTTTGCTTCGTGCCTTGTAATTAGGCGCCGGTTATTCAACAAAACCGCTCAAACTATAACATTTCCGATACGATTGGAGACCAAACCCGTTAACCAATTGATCTCAAATTAAAATCATGTTTAGGTAAAATACAAAATTAGGATAACCACTTGGCTAATTTTTTAAATTAATTTTCATACTTCACCCAGCAAGACAAGAAAATATGAAATTTTTTACCAAGAATCAACTAATTATTACTAATTAACAAAGCGAAAAATAAAAAATGAACCAAGTGATAGCCTTAAGATTGTCTCGTATCTAATCATAGTTGAAATTTCAAATCAATTCGTCAAAACATTATGTCTCCAATCGTATCCAAAAAAAGTGCCTGCAACAAGCGTCAAAATCGCTTGCGCTTGACGTATCTGAATGTCATTATACTGTCAAGATCGAGCAACTATCGCCGATTCCCTGAAGGTATACTGTTTCATATTCTAACACGTTACTGCTTGACACGATATGTTCTAACAAGTCACGGCAGCTTGCCCGCTGATTAATTATCAACTTGTAAATGAATCCCTGCCAGTGATCCGGCTTCTAATCTCTCTACTTAGCGAGCCATCTTGACTGGTGTTAACAGGAGGATTAGCTGTTGAGATCGCAAATAGAACATTCAAGCCGGCTGTGGAGCCACGCGGCGGTTACACATTATCCACACCGCATGGCTTCATGTGCAACCGGGTATAGAAAGGTAATCGGACAGATTACCGACGGACACATTACCGAAAAACAGGGGCGGACTCTTTGCCGACGGACAGATTACCGAAATCTACCCGGAAACTTAAAAAAAAAAAAAAAAAAAAATTACAAAATTTAGCAAAATTTTTATAAAATTTTAATAAATAATTTTTTTCAATATTTTTTTAAAAATGAACCTAAATCCCCATTTTAAAATTTAGCCAAAATTTCCCTTCAATTACCTTCATTTCAGACAAATCTGTAATGAACTTTAAGAGTTATTGTGATTTTACTGACATGCTTGTTTTGAAATATTCATAATAACGTACTTATCAATGAAATTTCAGATATTTTATCACTGGTTCACTATATTCGCGGACTCAAAGGGTTATCCTAGCCTTGTGTGTTTCTAGTGCACATAGTTCAATTGTGTGACCCTTTTTAGGCATATATACCAAATTTTAGCAAAATTGTGTCATTATTGTATATGTTACCCCATAAAAAACACTCCGTGTAAAAATACCAGCCAAGTCTCTTAACTATAAAAAAATAGAAGAAATCTAAAAATTCAGCACTGAAAAGTAGTGATATCAAAAAAAGGGCCAAGTCAAAACTTCATTTTAAAAACCAAAATATACTTGGCGCATCGTGTATATAGTAGTATAGTATATGCCAGAAATTAAATGTGCCTATACCTATAATGCCCTTAAAAACGATGCGCCAAGTATATTTTGGTTTTTAAAATGAAGTTTTGACTTGGCCCTTTTTTTGATATCACTACTTTTCAGTGCTGAATTTTTAGATTTCTTCTATTTTTTTTATAGTTAAGAGACTTGGCTGGTATTTTTACACGGAGTGTTTTTTATGGGGATATCAATAATTTTTTTAGTTTATTTACACAACTTGTTCCTAACTTGTGACTTATTCCTTTAAAAAAATAGGCAATTTCCGAATTGGGTACTATGAAAAATTGTGTTTGGTACTAAATATAAGCTTAAAATGATATTCCATGAAGAATTGCGAAAGCATCGTTCCAATAGGTCCAACCGTTTTCGAGATATGGCATCACTTCCTTTATTAAAAATGGCGGCTGAAATTACTGCCACCTAGAATTTATTTTTATAAATGTTAAGTATCATTATAAGCTTTCTGAATATGTAGTTATTGTAGTAAGAGGTGATTCAAGTCTGATTCTTCATTTTTATGACGTCATTTCCGGTTTCGGTAATAGTAAATGTATATTTTGACTATTGATATTCCTTAAAGATGACCGTCTGAATCATTTGGCGATAGTTTTATTCCGATCGGTGTAGCCGTTTTCGAGATATGACGTCACTTCCGGTTTCAAAATGGCGGCTTCCGGTTGGTTTTATAAAAAGGCACCTCAGACGCCAAAAGTGCACATGTGGTAAAAATTTCAAGTCAATCGGTTTAGCCGTTTAGGCTGTGGCGGTGATAGCGGTGTTTCGTGATATCATCAGATAGGTTTTAAAAGGGGTGTAATTTAGGTCCGTGAACTTGGCCCCCCCCATGAACGCACTAATTCTGAAATTCTCAATATAATTAGTGTATCGCACTGGGATTTAGTGTACAAAGTTTCAGAATTAGTGCGTCACTACTTTTGGAGAAAATCGAAAAACCGAAAATTTGAAATGGGGGGGGGGCCAAGTTCACGCAGCCCCCCCCCCCATGCGAGCAAAATGTCTGAAACTCTCAATATAATTAGTGTATGGCACTGGGATTTAGTGTACAAAGTTTCAGAATTAGTGCGTCACTACTTTCGGAGTAAATCGAAAAACAACGGCTGATTTTGGGGGGGGCCAAGTTCACGCAGCCCCCCCCATGCGAGCAAAATTTCTGAAATTCTCAATATAATTAGTGTATGGCACTGGGATTTAGTGTACCAAGTTTCAGAATTAGTGCGTCACTACTTTCGGAGTAAAACGAAAAACAATGTCCGATTTTTGGGGGGGGCCAAGTTCACGCAGCCCCCCCCCATGCGAGCAAAAATTCTGAATTTCTCAATATATTTAGTGTATGGCACTGGGATTTAGTGTACCAAGTTTCAGAATTAGTGCGTCACTACTTTTTGAGGAAATCGAAAAACTAAAAGTGAAAAATGGGCGGGACCAAATTCACGAAGCCCCGCCCATGCGAGCTAAAATTCTGACACTCTCCAGAAGGTTGATCCGGCACCTCCACATGTCCTGGAGCTTGATCCGGCACCTCCACATCTCCTGGAGCTTGATCCGGCACCTCCACATGTCCTGGAGGTTGATCCGGCACCTCCACATCACCTGGAGCTTGATCCGGCACCTCCTCATCTCCTGGATAGTAAGTGAACGCTGGGATTAAGTGTATAAAGTTGCAGAAATAGTGCTTCACTCTTCTCATGAAGAAAATTGAAAAACAACAATGTTTTTTGTTTTTTGTTTTTTTGTCTGGGGCTTAACGTCGCACTGTTCTGCAGCGAGGCTAATGGCGACGGATGAATGATAATGATGATGATTGGGAGATGATGGTGAAGAGTAGGTAAGGATGGAAGGTGGGAAGGAGGCGGTCGTGGCCTATAAGTAGGGTATCTTCCCAGCATTTGCCTGTCGACTGAGGGAAAACCACGAAAAAACCCCATTCAGGAAGGACGGCCGCGGGAATCGAACCCGGGCCTCCGGAATACAAGCTCAGAGCGTTTACCACTCAGCCAACCTGTTCCGTAATGTTTTTTGTGATGGGGGGGGGGGGGGGGGGGGGGGGGGGGTTGATACACGCAGTTCCCATCCCCCCTCGCCCTCTGCGGTATAAAATGCAATAATAAGAAACGTTTGGTATACACACACCTACACAGGTCAAGTAGTTGGTACAAAACTACGCTGGTCAAGCAGCTTATTAAGATGCTAGTGGAACTCAACTCCACTGGTCAAGTAGTTGATTCAGAGGTCAGTGGTACACAACTACACTGGTCAAGTAGTTGATTCAGAGGTCAGTGGTACACAACTACACTGGTCAACTAGTTTACAACTACACTGGTCAAGTAGTTGATTCAGATGCGTGTGTCACACAAACACTGGTCAAGTTGTTGGAGGCGAGTGGTACTCAACTACACTGGTCAAACTATTTGACCAGTGTAGTTGTGTACCACTGACTTCTGAATCAACTACTTGACCAGTGTAGTTGTGTACCACTGACCTCTGAATCAACTAC